>JABFDZ020000044.1:28854269-28875607 GCA_019775955.2 Pollimyrus isidori | reverse complement strand
TGTGGGATGTTTTGACTAGAAAATAGGGTTTTTGTAAGAAATTGTAGAGTTTTGACTAAAGTGTTCCATTTTGCAAATAATCTGAGGGGTTGTGCTAATTGTGTGAAGTGTTTTACTAATTTTGTGAAGTGTTATGAAAAACGGGGCCCCATTTTCAAAATTGTGCTTTAGCAATTGAAAAAAACTGTAAAGATGCACCAGTGATTGGTGGCCGCGATGATCAGCCGGCAAGCAGAAGGAAGATGCAATTAAGAGTCGGGTCACCGGAGCAAGTGTCTTTGTCCACATATATGTGTGTGTGCGTGTGTGTGTGTGTGCGTGTGTGTGTGTGTGTGTGCGTGTGTTTGCGTGTGTGTAGGCGTGTGTGTGTGTGTGTGCGTGTATCTGTGTGTGTGTGTGTGTGCGTGTGTGTGCGTGTACAGTATCTGTGTGTGTGTGTGTGTGTGTGCGTGTGTGTGTGCGTGTGTGTATGCCTATGAGAGCGTCGCAGGGCCCCGACGGACAGACTGCGAGGCTTCATTGCATCCCAGCCAAGGACACGGGACACGGCTTCCTCTCAGGAAGGTAAACAATTACAGATAAGTAAAATAATAAGTGCTGGTCCTCTGCCCATTGGCTTGTCATTGTGCCACATTTCATCACTGAACGAAGAACGCTAACAGTGTCTTCGTATGCTAGTTACTCATTGAATAAAAGACTAAAACGAATCAGAGGAATAAGGAATAAAATTCAATATGATAAGAAAAAGCTTCTGTAAAATGAAAAATTTCAGATCATAAGATATTTGCAGTGTATTCAGTGAACTTTTGTTTTGTGTTTTATGACAAACATGTAATACATGAAGCACTGTATGTATACATTAACACGTTCATCAGTAAGGACCATAACTAACTAGCACAAAATACAATATAGCTCCTCATTACCCAATAGATACGTTAAATCGCTTTCATATTTGGTGATAATTATGAAAAATATTACAGAGGGGACGGCATGGCGGTGCAGTGGTTAGCACTGTTGCCTCACACCTCTGGGACCCAGGTTCTGGGCTCTGCCCGGTCTCATGTGTGTGGAGTTTGCATGTTCTCCCCGTGTCATCGTGGGGTTTCCTCTGGGTACTCCAGTTTCCCCCCACAGTCCAAAAACATGCTGAGGCTGATTGGGGTTGCAAGATTGCCAGTAGGTGTGCATGTGTGCATGACTGGTGTGTGAGTGTGCCCTGCAATGGGCTGGCCCCCCATCCAGGCTTGTTCCCTGCCTCGTGCCCGTTGCTTCTGGGATAGGTTCCGGACCCCCCACGACCCAATAGGATAAGCGGTTTGGGATGGTGGATGGTATACAGAGACATTGGGGGGATGGGTTTGGAACTCCCCCACAATCATGCAGTCCCATAAGATAACATATCCTTTGTCAATTTTAGGAGGAAATTGTTTGATTCTGAAACACTAAGAGCAACTCAGCAATTCTGAGACACCAACGTATGCCTTTGGACTGTGCAACTAAAACATGAGGAGACAGATCATGAACATGGATAGTCAACAAGTGAAAAGCTGGGGAAGGAATCAATCCCATAACACTGGAGGGGCTAAAGCTGTAGCACAGTGGTCCTGAAACCTATCCCAACTGGAGCAGTGGATCTGGAGCTGATCCTAGCTGGAACAGTGGGCCTGAAGCTGATCCTAGATGAAGCAGTGACCAGTACGACAGTACGACTAGAGACGATCCTAGTTAGAGTACTGGGCCTGGAGCCAATCCCAGCTGAAACGGTGGGCCTGGAGCCAATCCAAGCTGGCGTAGTGGGCCTGAATCCTATCCTAGCTGGAGCAATGGGCCTGGAGCCTATCCTAGCTGGAGCAATGGGCCTGGACCCTATTCCAAGAATCCTTACACAATGTAATCCACAGGGAATCCTTACACAATGTAATATAGATAAGGGATCACAGAAATTCTTGGGATAATTGCTTAATTCACTAAAAAATATTGCAAATGTATTGGTTTTATAACAAAAATCAGAGCTTTCTGTGTGTGCAGTATGTCTGATCGCCATGTGATCACACGGGTTTCCTCTGGACCCTCCTGATCACTCCCACAGTCCAAAAACAAGCAATTAGGTGAACTAATGTCCCTAAATTTCCATAGTGTGTGATTCTGTTGTAACGTATGACTAGCATTGGATTGGCACCCCATCTAGGGTACCCCAACCTCGTGCCCCCTGCAGTATCATAAAATGTAATCAGTGAATATTTGGTAAATTTTAGTGTGTAATTTGCTTATACTGTATATGACAAATTATAATGAATTTTAAAATACAGGGGTGTTTTCTTCATGCCTTCCCAGTGTTTGTATGACATTAGCACATTATTTTAATGTTGTTGCAGATTTCCTCCTGGTATCCACACCAATTCTGCCCAAGTGGAACCATGGGTCTGAATGGGCCTCAGTGTGCAAAAGCATGTTTGCCAAGGGACTGGCATTTCCTGCAGGACTCACCCTGCTATACACGCCCCAGTGCTTCCTGGGATTGGCTCCAGATAACTGTGACGCTAATGGGAAAAGCGGCTTTCAAAAACAGATTGATGGAGATTTTATGTGGTTCATTAAAGCATGCTGCAATTAATTAGCTGCATTTTAAACATCTTGTTTGCTGAATCAGACCCCCAATGTAGGGTTTTCGGTCACAATGTGTGGGTTATGTGTTTGTCTGAATGATCTTTCACAATTAGCAATGGCTTCCATTTGTGTCCCACGAGAATGCCATGAGAATGCTTTGGATCATTTGATTGGTTGGTTCTGTTCTCATTTATATTGCAAGAACTGACAGTATTTTGGAGTACATGGTGTATCGGAATAGCCAATTTTGTTGATTAACATATTGATTAAGATACACAAATATCTTTTTAAATATAATGTAGTCACGCAAAAATTATTATTCACGGCTATCCTGTTCACACACCCCTTCTCAAGCTGTTTTTGAAATCTCTCGAATTCCAAGCAACCCTTATCCAAATGTCAACAGGTTTTGTCAGTAGGTGTAGAAATCAAGGTTCTTCTGCGGAACTGGTCCCCAGAGGGTATTGCTTAAAAAATCAACACAATGTCAAATAATGTCACTGCTTCCTAAAAACATAAAAAGTCAATGGCTGAAAATGAGAAATTAACCTGACATTAAACAGAATGACAGAGTACAGACAGGCACTCCCAGGGACTCTGCGGATATCGGGCCCCATGACAGCACATCATATCGGGCCCCCAACTCAGAACTATCCAATTATGTTCCAAATTTCTTAGAGCCCCAGTTACTTAGGGGCCCTTGGAATTGTCAGCCCCCCCCATATATAGTACCTTAGCACCAATCCAAAGACCCTGCACTGAAGACATGAAAGATCATGGCAGGGAGCCCCTGGGAACAACAAGAGACAAAATTTGCAGCTTCTTTCAGAGTTGCTTATACTCAGGAATGCTTTCTGTTACTAAAACACGTGGAACCTGTCATTCAGGCTCTGCCTTCCAGACAACAGAAGCAGAATCCATAACAGCAATGAGAGTTTGGCTCCACCTCCCACGTGTGAACACCACACAGACCCGGCCAGACCATTCCAGATTATTCATGAATTACGATAAGGCAATAAACAGGTGTGAAAAGAAAAGGTTATCATCTGTATTTTGGGTAACCATTTGGGTAACGTACTAAAATAAGTATCAATGGAAGCTGTTACTCAATTTCATAGCTCTAGCATAACCGCACAGCGACAATTAAAAAACCTTTGGTCTTTCATCCTTGATGCAGAAGGGGAGGCAGACTGACCATTCCAGATGTAAGATATGCCATGAGGCTTTGAGCTGCTCAAGGGTGTGTATAATTACCATGGCTCCTTACTGAAATCCCCTTCAACACACCAGTGCAAAGCTCTTTACGCAACAAGACACAGCTACAAGGTTAGCTTAAGGTCCTGTGTGGGCTTATTTCGGATGCTGTTTTGGTCCTGTGTGAAGTCTTAGTAAGATGAAAGTGTCTGAGAGAAAACTATTTAGCAGGAATGGACAGGAGAAAAGAGAATGCACTCCTTTGTTCTAAAATGTGTGGGTTTCCCCGAAGTACCTAGGGCTGTTCCAAAGACACACAGATAGGTGCCTCTGAATTACCCACAGTGTGGGAATACTTGCATTACAACAGACATAAAATCCCATTCAGGGAGGACCCCAGCCTTGCGCCCTGTGCTGCCTGGGACAGGCCCCAGGCCCCCGTGACCCCTGACCAAACCATGAACGGTTTGAATATGTTTGAGAGCTGGAAAATTCATGACCAGTATACATTGTGGTTAATTACAAATATAGCTGTTTTTTTAATGCCAAAAACTCTGACGTGCAACATTTAAATAGCACAACACCAGCAGTGCAAAACAGCTTTCTGTTATAAAACAAACTCTCTGTACTTGCATTTATTAGCTGCGCTTCACATAAACAATAACTTTATGTCACTGTAGCTGTTCTGAAGCTAAAATATTTTCACTTCTTCATTTACTGCATGACATGCTAATCCACAGAAAAATAGATCATTGTTATGAAATACGACTTGACGCACTATGCTGGGCATAAACTGATACAACACCTGCTTCAGTGAAGACTACATGCTGGACGTCAACATGCAGGACGTGTACAAGTGGGGGATCCTCCCACTCTGTAGCCCTTTCACCCAGGCGAGGGTTAAGTTTCATGCACTCATCTGCATGACTGACAGGCCAAGGTGCATTATCAGCCTTCCAAGATCAGCACAAAGCTAACACCATGCTGTTTGGAGATGATTTTTTTAATAGTGCTACTTATCAGGTTCTCATCCCTCAGGTGGTTTGTCATGTGATGGGTGTGGCAACGCACTGTAATCACTGCATGCTCCTTACACACTATAATCAGTGCGTGCCCCTTACACACTATAATCAGTGCGTGCCCCTTACACACTATAATCAGTGCGTGCCCCTTACACACTGTAATCACTGCATGCCCCTTACACACTGTAATCACTGCATGCCCCTTACACACTGTAATCACTGCATGCTCCTTACCTCTCCCTCTTATGCATGACTAGAAAAAGCAACACATATGCATCTTGACTGTCACATAAGACCGGAATCAGAAGCTCACCCAGAATGTCATCACGTGACACCATATTAAACTGGGTTTGGTACCTGGAGGAACACACACAGGGAATGCATCCAGGAATTTTGAGGCTTCCATCCAGAATATTTTTGGGGTTTAAAAAAATAGCACTGCTAAAGTTAACATATTAGTGTTTATTTTAAAGTCATAATGTGCTATTATACTCATATTAAGATGATTTTTATGAAAGAACTCAACACTACACCAGCAGTCTTTGCTTTAGCAGTTTAAAAATAATAATAATAACCAAGAATGACAGTTCAAGGTCATTGCAATGGCAGGGATTTGGGAATTGGGACTGAACAGTACAGTTTGTGTCAAGGTCAAAAATGAACATTATATACCCCCATTAAATTGAGTGCCTTTACATCTCAGCTGAGGGCTGTCGTGCTCAGTTATTTTTATTATATTCAATGCCGCTACATCACACTTTTGATCTGCAGTATCAGCAGAATGCAGTTTATGACAGGAAAACGTTTCTAATTGAGAGCGGTGTTTTCTTTTTTTTCCCATTTGCCTTCCGAAATGCCAGTGTAGAGTGCTGCACTGGAAGGTGCCCAGGGTAGCAAGGCTATCCGAAGGCTACACTGGAATCACATACTTCTTCTCTGCCACTTAGGGGACGTCATCGTTAGTCTTATCTGCAATTCCAAAACCTCTCTTCATGTGTTAAAAATAATGCCAGTTTATTGTGGCATAGCGGCACCGGGTCCACAGTAAAGGATGATCGAGCTTACAGTGGGCAGCTGTCATGCTCACGCCAGCAATGCAGCCTGACGGCGGCCCAGTGGGCCACGGCAGCTCAAGGCCGCTCGGCCAAGCTGCAATAAGTGGCACGGAGTCTTCAGTAGGGGGCGGTGTTGCTAATGCACATACTCTAGGCCTGCTTTCAGTCCTGCTTTTATTCCTGTATTTGTTTACTGGTACACCTTACAAAAAGAGGGCAAATATGTTTTCCCCTGATAGAATGATTTTTGCAATAGACATAGAGTGCTTCGCAATCCCCTTTAACAGATAAAAGACTATAAACGTTGTCCCTGCTGCATCATAACCTCCCACTATAATCCCAAAGAGTACTGTTACTGCCATCCCACAGTTACACCTTATCAGTTCAATGCATCGAGGCTTGGAAATTATACCACAGAAGTGACTCTGCTTACTATGCAGCCCTAGTACAAACCCTGCTTGGCCGTTAAAGGGGGGACGTATCGATTCTTAGGGAATAGCTGTAAGTAGGCGCGAGTGACTGTCAAGCTAACAACAGCACCACTCCGGTGCTCAGAGAAATGCCACGGCAGCACATGCGAACGGCAACATGCGATGCGTGGGAATCTACAACCAGGGGCAACGTGGGCCCAGTGCGATTTATCATCTCAGTAGCTGCAAACATACCAGAACAATCCAATCAGATCTTCCAAGGCCCAATTCCTCATGAAATCATCTAATGAGCCAGTTAATCTGCCATTGCTATTAATTTCTTAGAGGCTTCGACGGCTACCCACAGACCATACATTTGCACCTTCTCCCTGATCTAAGACGATATGCTGAAATCCAAGGGGCTAGAATTTCAAAATAAATGTCTGGAGCAAATTAATATTTTGTTAAAAAACAAATTACTGCACATGCCATAATACATAGACACACAGTTTCAAATTTTAGGAATTAAGATATGTTGACTTTCAGATGGTGCAACAGTGAGGCACACTCAATAATCATCAAATTTTACTAGGCTAGTGATATGCCTTACGTTGCTTTCTACTGATGCTGGGCAAGGGCAACATCCACGCAGCAATGCTTCCAGGATTTGTAGAGAGTGTAAAAATCTCATGCAGTGTTTAACAATGTATTTTACAGTGTTTTTTCTGTGATGAACCAAATTTTCCCCTGCCCATTTTGTCGTCTAAATGCCCAAGTGTGTCATATCATATCATACTCATATTCAACTTGATATTTTCAACTCACGTTTTTTTCATATTTCACATAGAAATAAAAAGCATTTGTGCTTTTCACTATTTAATCAAACACTGCATTACTAATAATATGCAAAGTTTTAATGATATACTTGACCCTACATTTCAACAAAGCCAATAAGCAACTTGTCGCCACAGACAAGAAGCCAAGCTTAGAAATCAGCATGAGAAAAAATAAAATTAGCACCATCCATTCAGGCTATGAGTTTTCAATCTTACTTTCACTCATTCACACGGCACAGCTGCACCTCTGATGCTGATCATGTCTCATTTGCTGCCTGTCATACACTCAGGCAGGTACTGACTGAACTGGCATTGTGGTCACTTCATACATGAAGTCACACCCAGTAACTGCTCTCTGTTTTGTGTTGCCACTTGATAAATTGAAAGTATACAGCTCTAATAAAAAAAACAATAATGGCATATATAGAAACTTCATATAATGCAGATGAGCTATGTATAAGTTTTACCTCTATACTTCTATCCCCTCTGTATAACCTCTTCCATATAGTATAGCCCCTCTCCATTGAATTGTACCCCTCCACCTTGCTATTACCCCATCTCCCTTAAATTATACCCTTTGGCTAACCCCACTCTCCTTTTTAGCCCCTCCTCTTTATACTATACCAAACTCCCTTTGCATATTCCCTTCCCCTTTGTATAATCCCCGCCCTTTCATATACCCCACTCGTTATGACCACTCCCTCTTTATATAACCACCCCTTATGGCCTCTCCCCCTTTATATGCCCCACCCCTTATAACCACTCCCCTTTATAGACCCCACCCTTTTTCATAAACCCTCCCCTTTTGTATAATCCCTGCCCCTTTGTATTATACTCCTCCCCCTTTGTGTAACCCCCACCCCCTGATTTTTCTCCTCTTCTGCTGACACAGCCTTGGACACAAGGACCCACAGATGGGGATGAGATTAGCCAAAACATGTATTTTTTATTTAGAATAGGATAAAACGCATCCTGTAGCAGCAGTCGGCTCCGGAGCCAAAGGGAGCTCAAAGAGAGATTCTATTGTTCCGCATCCATGGGCCCTCAACCAGGTGACAAGCTCACTAAGCTGTCCCATTAAGCTGCCTACCATGTCGGAGTGCTGTGAAGCAGCAAGGAGGAAGAATCCCCATTTTCACCACTGCAGTGAAAGCTTTCACCATCATTATCTGGAATGTACGCAAATTTCAATTATATTTTTGTTGATTGTGATGTAATGTAACATGACATGATGTGTTGTGATGTGACGTGATGTGACATATAAGAGGCTGAGTGGGTGGATCTGATTCCTGCCCTAGCTTCGTGTTAGTTCTCCTTGTATTCAGATAGCTTTCCTCCCACATCCTGCAGGCTTCTGAGCTTTGTGATCCTATACAGGATGACCTGTGCTTTCTGGGAAAGACTTGATAAGCAGTTAAGGAAAATCAATGCTTATTATACAATTGTGGTGAAACAGCTTCAGTTCTAACATGTTCAGTTCTAACATGTCTAGACCTGATTTGTGATCAGCAGGTTCCAGATCTAGATGCACTCTTGGAGAAGTAAATCTTTTCCTTTTTCTGTAATTAAGTGACTTCATCACTAATGCAGTCATTTCAAATGAAATACTTGATGTGATGCAGCTTTATCAAGTAATATGCCTTCAGTTGCGGAATTGGGCATAAGTCTTAATTCACACTTAAGAACTAGGCATAATTGCAAGCCTACAGCATACATACCATCCCAAATTTCAAAGAAATGTACAATGGTACCTCAGAACTTGAACTTAATCTGTTCAGAACTCGGGTTCGAATCCTAAAAAGTTTGAGTTCTGATCAAATTTTCCCCATACGAAATAATGGAAAACCAATTAATTGGTTCCTGGCCCCAAAAAATTACACCTAAATATGTTTTTTTAGCATTTAAACATAAAATGAACAAGATAAAACAAGAAGAGCATATATTGTACTAAAGACATCTAAGCACATTATCAAAACAGCAATTTGTAAAGCAAGAAAATACATGTATCCAAACAATGTGTAAAATTAAAAAAAAAAAAAAAGTGTCCTGCCCTGATCCTCTGCTCCTTCCATGTGCCACGCCCCCTCATTAACCCCGGGTGGAAACTCAGTGTGATTAGCTATTCCTGGTGCCATTAGTCCTCTGTATCTCGTCCACGTTTCAGTTTGTTTCCCCAGTCCAGTCATTGTATTGTCTGTCTGCGTTTTGCCTGCCTTACCTGTTATTAAACCTCGTATTCCCTTATACCCTGATGTCTGCGCCTTTGTCTCCGTTCCGTCTCTGTTCTGCACAACAATATTATTATAATTAATTATGTTAATGGTTTATTATCAATGATGATAAAATAAGTAATATATCTTTATTTTTAAATGTATTTTATTATATAATAATTACTATTACTGTGTATCTGTTATGAGCTGCGTCCTCCGTCCCGGTTCCAGCCCTGTGTGTGCCACGCCCCCCTCGTTACCTTCTGTGCCTTCCTGATGGTTTCCACCTGTAGGCGGAAGCCGCCCGCCAGTCTTGTGCTTTGTGTCATGTATTTAGTCAGTGTCTGCCCATGTTCCCCTGTCGCGGCATTGAAGTTTCAATGTCCGTGGTGTGTGTCCCTGCAATTAAACCCTGCGTTTCCCAAGACTGCTTTTCTGCCTTTTTTGTCCGCCCTGCGCAGCACCCGGATCACAACAGTATCATTGTCTAAATGTATTTTTAATGTCTAAATATATGTATTCAGCTATAGTATAAACATGCACGATGCTATCACAGCGAATGTAAGACTGAGACTGAAGCGTTACCTTTTTGCGTGACTCTTTTCCCGGTGTTCACAGTTCAACTTCTGAGATCCAGATCGAGTTCTAGGTCATTTTTTTCGAACTTGTTGGTCTGACTTTTAAAAGATCTGAGTTCTAATGAGTTTGAATACTGAGGTACCACTGTATTTAATCTCATATCACCCCCTACAGTCAGATTGTATGCATTGTGTACTTGATTGAGTCCCTGTAACACAAATATTACTGACTTTTTCAGAGGGAGATGCAATAATGCAACAAATAGAAAACATTTTACATATATACTGGGCTCATGCAGTGCATAATCCAAATGGTCACTGGCTCAATTATAGTTATGTGTCACTTAATGATGAGGACATGTTCTGAGAAACGCATTGTTAGGCATTTTCGTCGTCCTACAAAGATCATAGAGCAGAACTATTCAAATCACAGCCCCCAATGTCCAAACACTACTGATTTTCTAGCCTTACCCGTGAGCTGGGTGTGATGCCTCCGTGGCCAGTCAGAACCACTAATTATTGAACTAATTTCCAGGGAGAACTGAAAACAAAGCCTGGATTTGGAATCAAGGTCCAGATTTGAAGAACCCTGTCATAAAATGTACGTACATACCATGTGTAACTATACCAGGTATACTATTTTTACAGTATAGTTTTTATATAAAGAGTAAACTCTAAAAAAGATAAAAACCACAGTAAAGCAAATACATAAACCACCAATATATTTATTATCATTATTGCATATTATGAACTGTACATAATTGTACGTGATATAGCTTTACACAACTGGCAGCACAGTAGATGTGTTTACACCAGAATCACTACAAACATGTGAGTAATGTGTTGCGCTATAATTTTATGGGAGCACCATCATATATGCTGGCTGCAATGTTGTTATGTGGCGCATGACTATAATAAGACACAAAAGCATGTTTTATTAATTTATTTATAGAATATAGGGGGGAGGGATTCGGAGCCTAGGCATGTAACTGAGCAGAATTCATATTTGGTAGGAGCGGGTTAACAGTAAGCTACGCCATTCTATTCTTGTCTAGAGTCTGAAAATCAATCTCAACATGTAAGTGATTTTTAATGAAAAATTCTCATCATGGCAGATCCTGTCATAGCTGGGAGACACAGATAGGGAAGGATTCCATGTCCTTCTTTTGCGAGAAAGCTGGAGCTAACGCCAGCAGCTCAGTAACTCCTTTGGTGAGTCCTGTGGATGCCCAAAATCACTGCAGGGATGATAAATAACCAGTCTTCACTGCAGCTTTCACAGTATCCCCGCTCATGATTTATTTATTGTGTTAATGAGAATGGATGCCGTGCTAAATAAATCACTGATAACTCTAAAGGAATGCAGAGTCTTCTGGATCCAGTACTGTCTGGAATTAGCATTTCTGATTTCGAACACCTCGATCCTCAAAGGGCTCCCTGGATAGCTTTGCAATGCTCCCCCTTGACTTAACTGGTCAGTTCATATTCATGTCAAGACACAGGACACTTTATTTTGATAATACCATCTATAGAATATTTGCTTCAATTCAAAAAACAAATCAAATAATTTGTTATTGCTTATGCCCATCAAATAATTTCTAAAAAAAATAAAATAAATGGCAAATTGGATTTTCTCATTACTACTCATTATACTGTCTTAATAGCCAGGTTACCAAGCACAGATGGGAATCTGTAAAAGGACAATGGTCGACAGCCGAGGGCTGATCTCCCTGCCGTCTGCTCTGCCAAAGGATTCCTCTTCTGTGTCTCAGACACGCAACAGACAAAACTTCACTGCAATGTGGAAGGGCGCACACAGTGAAGCATGGGTGTCACGTGCAGATTTTAGTGCCCCAGGGGCAGGGGTAGGGGGCGTGGCGGGTTTGGGGGTGCAGCAGCCAATCCGGGTGGGGGGCGTGGCGGGTTTGGGGGTGCAGCGACCAATCCCCCACACATCCCTGCAGAAGGAGCGGAGTCACTGTTTCGCGACTTCCAAAAATAGGTCCCCTGCATTGCACCAGCCGCCATGTGGGCAGGGCAGACTTGAGCTGAGTTTTTAAACCCCCGCCCTCTCTGATAGACACCCAACCACTTCCATATGCCTTATTTCATTTCTGTGGTTCATATTATAATATTTTGCTCTTTGTCTCTTGCCCCCCCCCCCCTTTTTTTGCTTTCATATAACAGAACTGCTCACCAGTCATGCACCACAGCCATTCAACAGGAACTGGGTGTCCGGCGCAATTTCAGCTCTATATTGTTTTTTATGGGGCACCAAATATTTTACTGCTAATTGATCCCAAACACTGAGAAACAGTTTGATAGAACAGACCGAGGATGTATGTACCAGAACCTACCAGAATATCCATTTTGATCTGTGTGCCCTTAAAACACCCATCTTTGTAATACTTATTCATAAGGACTTCAAACAGGCACAAATAGATTCCTCTCAATTACACAGATCAGCTATATATAATTACAATGTGGAGACTGCATGGAGATTGAGTGGGCAGTACTGTTACCTCACACCTCCTGGGTGGAGAATTTGATTGCTGTCTCTACTGTGTGGACTTGTTGGCAACCAAGATGGCAATTCTGCCAAGAAAACACAGCATCCATGCTGATCCATTTAGCAAAGCTTATCAGCTGTGAAGCTGTTCAGCTAAGCAAAAGCTTGACTATTCGCTTTAAATAAATTTCAGCCTTTAAATTACTTGAATATCTCCCGAAGCCCATCGTCCAACTCTGTTTGGTTTATTCATGGTTCAATAATGTCTGACTTTATCAACACAGCTTATTGTTTTACATAATGGGAATACGGCAGTTGACAACAATACACGTTCAGTAGCATCACATATATATGGTGGCACAATGGGCATCACTATTGCCTCACAGCTAAATAGGTTTGGGATTGAATCCTGCATTAACTATGTGTCTGTGGGGGGCTTCCTCCTGCAGTCCAAAAAATGCAGTCACACTAAATGGCATTTCTAAATTTCACACATTTGGATTTTGTGTTAGGCAAAAATACAGTGTTCCACCGCAGCCACCCCTCATCCTGAATCAGCAGTATCAAAGATGGATAGAGGGGAAAGACAATGCCCCTCATCCCCAGTAGGGTATACAGACTTTTCTTTATTCTTAACATAGAATATGTTTGCAGCATTATTCAGTTATTTTCACCCAGTCAGGTTGTGTTGTAAATTGACAATTAGACACAAACTACATGTCAGAGAACTGACAATGACAGTGCATTATTCAATAAGTATTTTTGGGCAATATATAAATATGATTTCATATACTGTACAGTATATAACACAAGTTCAGATAGAGATAGAATCCATAGAATAATCAGACGCTGCAGAGTGTCAGCTACTAATGAACGCAATTTTCAAAAACCCAAAAAGCACCTTTTCCTCTGTTATTGAAATGATCTGCGATGTAGTCGATGACATCACTGCTGAAAATGCGTCAATATCAATATTTTAAGCCACCGCATTGATTATTATTTTTATTTTAACGATATTACCTTTTATGATTTCTAAAATGCTGCAATTCATTATAACAATTCAAATTATCACTAAACAAAAACGTGGTTTTACACTGGAAAGTTTCAATGGCATAGCACAGCCGTTACAATGTGCATGAGCACCTAAAGAAGGAACGCACTATTCTGGATGGTGGACTGCCAGGGTATGCAAAACCACTGGATGCATAGTTTGCTATTGGTATGCTGCACTTTTTATATCTTCTGTCCTTGTTGCTGCTAAATAACTCATTATTAAAGCCATAAAGTTGTCTGCCTGCTACCTTAGAATCTCCATTGAATAAGTGGTTGAGAAAAGGTTTAGGCTAAAATCTTGGCTTATTATACGTGGATTGACGGTGCCAGTGTGTGTTTGTGCGTGTTGGTCTTATTGGGACCACATTTATTATCGTAAACTAAAACTGTAACAAAAACAGACACTAAATAAAAGAAAATAATTCCTGAACTCAAATAAAAATGAAAAATACACAGTATTTACCAGAAAAATGTGTCGGACTTTAATTAGCAAAAAGTACTGTCACATCACCAATGTCTTTTGATCTTGTTTATCCATGATATATTTTCTTTTAAAAAGATGATGTGGTTGCTGTGCTGTCCCTTTCTTCACTGCCAATTCAGTGCTTATTTCTTCCATGATTTACCGAAACAGCCTGTAGTGCTCCATTAACCGAACTTAATAAGCATAAAGATACACCGAATTTATACATATTACTAACTTTTGGGCATCATAATATGCATCGCATAAATATTTTAGACATGCTACTAGTCTGCATATCGAAATGTGGGTGAAAATAATGTCTGTATAGTGCCTAAGGCCAGCATCCATTAGCTTAAATGGTAAATTTGATTTTCCGGAAGAAAATAAATGGTTTAGGTTAATCAACCAATCAGTAAATAGTCTATAGATTAATTCATTGAAGAACAGTCGTTAGTGGCAGCCCTAATTGAAATTCACGTTAATTAATCATCAGCCTGATGGGCATTTCTTGAAGCCACCTGTGAGTTAAATACAATGTGTGCAGTGTAGTCACTGTCCAGTAGAATTCCAGAAGGTGCAAAAAGGTTGCATGGCAACCATGAAGGGCTGCTGTTGCCTTGACAATTCTGATTTATTGTTGTAATTTTTTTGCCATTTGAGGAAAAAGCCTCATACCTTCAAAACACTTTGCAGTTTATACCAGAAGTCCATATTATTTTTTCTACAAATTCATGTACTGCTCCAGAGAGAAACGCAGACAAGATAAGAAGAAGAGAAAAAATGTTCTGCTCTCCTTTCGTCATATACAACTGATTTTTGTGTGTATTGTGCACAGCGATGACTACCCAAGGTCTTATCATGATACACTGTGTTGAGAAAGAGCACAGGCTGACCTCGAGAGCCTTTTCCTCAATAAACGATTATAAGCTGAAAATTTGTCTAGTTACAATAGCTAAAAAGAAGCAACCTACAGTATCTGCTCTTCTAATGTACCCCACCATAAAAGGAAGCAGTTTAATAAAACACATTGGTAAAAATTCATCACATCATTTGCAAACAATGAGAAATTTAAATATTTGAATTAATATCAATGAGTGTTTAAAGTTATATGTTCATATGTAATGTAAAATTCACAAATGTTCACTTTGTGACAGTTGGTGTGGTGCCTCACTGACTAGCACTGCTCTCTCCAGTGCAGGGGGTTTGAATCCCGTCTCTGCCCTGTGTGCGTGGAGTTTCCATGTTCTCCCTGTTTTGTGTGGGTGTCCCCACACAGAAAAAAGATACCACTGGGCAAACTGGTGTCTCTACATTGCCTATAGCATATGATTGTGTGTGAGTGCCTGTTTGTGTACTTTGACGGACTGGTGTCCTGTCAAAGGTGTAATTCAGGTTTGTGCCCCATGCCACCTGGGATAGACTCCAGGCAACTTTGACAGGATGAATATTTAAAAGACGGGTAGAAGTTTTATGAACTACATAGTGCTCACAAAGTAGGATTTTGTGTAATCATAGGTTAGACCTGTTCACCCAGACAATGCTCTTTGCCTCATCCGCACATCCAATACAACTCCTAAAGTACACCAGTGGTATACCTGCTACACATATATACAATTTTCCTTTCCTTTTCACTGTGTTCCCTGGTTCATTTTTACAGGCTTCTCATCGTAGATTGAATTCATCTCCAGACGCCGTCCTCACCTGTGGTGCTGTTCACCTTTCCTTTGTGCCCCTGTGTTTGCTCCCCCATATGTGTCTCCATGTACCCTTGTTCCCCGCCTGCTCAATCGTGCTGACCCCTCTCCGTGTCCCTCTGGCCCCTACCTGGCACTTCTTTCATCCCAAGCCCCCAAGCAGAGCAAAGTGTTGGCAGAAACAAATCCTCCACCTTTAATGGTGACATTTAGGTGCAAACCCAAGAAAGGAAAGTCCATGTTGACAGAGCCCATGAACCAACCACTGTATATTCTGTGGGAAGTATTGAGTTTGATATAATATCATCAGGAGTATGAAATGTTTAGGGTCTGTGTTACACGTTTTAACCCTATTGACAGGATGTACTGTGTTCTCCAGTTACTCAAAGCAATTAGTATATCTTTTGAATTAGTTTAGCCTCCTCTACTAGTAATAAGTTTAAATATACAGTAAAATCCCATTATAGTGGACTCGCTTATAATGGAATATTGTCTACAATGGACGAGGTCCGCTGGTCCCGGCTGCGCGCCTTTAAGAACATGCAGAAAAAGCATCGGATATAGCGGACTCACATATAATGGAATTGCGCTTATAACGGACAAACAATTTGGTCCCAGGGGCACTTTTGCCTGTAGTTTTGTTCAGCTATAATGGACATGCAGTTCCGCCGACAAGGCGTGTGCCGTGCCGGTGATATCTCCAGGTGGGATTATTAATAGTTACGCATCTGGTCAGGTAAAGTTGGATTACTACATGTATAATATAATAATTTATACCACAAGTGTGTCTGCTGGGGTGTGGCATGAGTAAATGGGGTAGTTGTGTTCCGCGCATACAGCAACTCTGGATATAATGGACTTAAATATAACGGACAGTTTTGCCAGATCCCTTGAAGTACGTTATAACAGGATTTTACTGTAGTTTATAGGAACATAGTAAAGCTACAAACTCCTAGAAATTGAAATGAAATGTTCCCAGAGTTCCAGTGGTTCTAGTTGAGTTTCCTTAGCTAAAACTATAATACAATTGACTCCCATACATCCTCATTGTTACTATAACAGTACCTGCCTAAGATAACAATGACAACTAAATAAAAATGATTTTGTTTTTCTCATTGATAATTTTAGGTACCTATATGGGCAATATCTAATTTATGAGGCATTCGCTGCAACTTTTGTTCTGACAGAATGAGACTACAGATTGAAATGAAGAAATATATTGGAGATTTTTTTCAAGTAATTATTAAAATACCTTACTGGAGGAAAAAGATAAAATTGAAATAACTGACTCATGTCAGCACACCATTTGCATAATTGCAATTGTGTAGAAAACCAATTTCTCATATGACAGGTAATGCTGCACATTATGGCCCTATGAATTAGCAGATGGTCCTGCGAACCGGAAAAGCATTAATCCATCCCGGCAGTTAGAGAAAAAAAGAAAAGAGCTAAACTGTAAATACATTTCCTACACAGATGGTAACTATAAGATATCCGTAATGAACGAACCTGGCAACCCAAGTGTCGGACATAGATTAATCATCCCAGTGAGGTTTCACGGGTCGACAAGTCATAAGAGACCCAAGATGCTGAAAACAACTATTATTTATTCAGCATCCAGACACCATTCGGCAGACAGCAAACTGCCCCCCCCCCAAAAAAAAAGAAAATTAGCGGGACAATGCAGAGAGTCTTCATATAATTCTGGTAATTAGGGAATGAACAGTCAACGTGGTCAGACTGGGAGTACTGGGAGTGCTGGCTGGTGGCAGGACTGATGGCATTTTATTTCTCTGTGCGGCTGTACCTCACTATGTAGTTATACTACCACACAGCCTGGGGGACATGTCAGTCACAGTTAAATGCTGCTATGCTTACTGAGGGACTCTAATGTGCCTGGAGAGTCTTCCATTCGGCAGGTTAGTTCGAATGACATTGGAGAATCACCATGGAGAAATGTGCCAGTGACACTGTGTTGCTTTTTCTGTCTGTAAACCTTCTCTAATACAGTATATAGACACACACACACTCACACACACCCCCACAATGTAATATAAACCAGTTATTTTAATATTGTGGGTCTATGTCTCCACAAATATCCGTGACTGCAATCAAAAAACAAAAGATGTTGAAAATCTCATATGTTGTTTGGTTTCGTTTGGTTAAGGTCAGGGCTGGGTATTGGTTAAGGGCGTCATGTGGTGATTACAGAGTTCCCCATAGAAATGAATGGAGAGTCCCCACAAAGATTTAATTACAAACCTGTGTGTGTGTTTAGCACCATGTTAAAACCTGGAAGTTTGCGTTGTTGGTCTGCAAACAAATACATATTTCGCAATTTAGCTCCTATTTTAAACATTAAAGGCAGTTCACTTGTTAGGAGTGCGACTGGGGGTCTAAGGCTTTCTGTCTCATTCATAGTTCATAAATTATGTTGTACAGACTTACGTATATCAACAGCTGCTGCATATCAACAGTCATTAACACATGTTTAGGTGCAACGTCTCACACATAAGCACATATTCCAACTAATCTCCAGTTTTGCATCTGTTCTGTTGGACTCTTTGGCCTCCTGTAACTTTTAGCTATGTCTCTTTATTTGATGAAGATCGGCTCACAATAACTGGAATGATGTCCGTCGAAAAACACGCAGCTTCACAACTAACAATAAGAAGAATGCTGATATTCTCCATAATCACAATCGCGGCAAACATCACAAATGCCTTGTGAAGTTCACAACAATCATTTAGATTTATAGTAACAGCATGTTCTGGGAAACCAACAGGTTTGCGTGGGGGTCAAATAACAGGTGACAGGGTCCATCTGCTGTTGTTCAAATGTTTATATCAATAGAAACAACATCTAGTTGTAAATAAAACACCATGATTCCTCACGTTTGTATGCAAGTCTACAGGCTTCAAATAACAGCAGACCTCAAAGTGCCTAATCGCAGAGACGTGGAGGCCCCACAGTGCACTCTAGCTCATGTATCATACGCCTCACTCCATACTGAGGTTTTCTTTGTGTTACCGGAGGGCTAACATGACCAGTACTGTAGTAACAATGTAACAGAGATTAATTTAACTCACAGGGTAGAGCCATTTCATCCTTCAGACCTCAGCCTAATGTGGTGGCTCCTGGGAGTTTTTGATAGCTGTAATTTAGGCTGCTTGAAAGAAAACGGAGATCAGATAACTATTATCTGGGGTAATCCACTTGCACAATGACCTTATGCCCTTTTCCCCAGAGCTGGGAGGGTCCCCACTGGGAACACCTTGGCAGTGTACTGTGGCTGGGAATCTCTATTTTTGTACATTTTACTGGAGACAGAAATACGGCAATAAAACCAGTAAAATCTTTAAGCATTACATTTTGATAAATTAATATTTAAATTGTTTTATTGAATGCTATATAAAATACTCGACACTGGACATATTAAATGTTCCATGGTTCTTTTAAGCAATTTTTTCTCTGCTACCTTTTTTTTTTTTTTAATAATATCCATGGTTCTTTCAGGAGATTGAGAACTCGGTTTATAACACTGGCATTTAAAATGCAGACATAAAAAAATGATAGAATGATCATCACCACTCACTAGCATTTCTAGGAAATTCTCTGATATTTCTGAATATTACTTCGAGGTGACCTGTGAAGCACGACCCTCATCTACATCTTGTCAGCAGCCATCACAGCGAACTGAGCTGTAGCAGTGTCACGACATTCACACTATTGTCAAGATGGAACGCTGGCATTTGCTGGAGTGGCAGCGTGCGGAAACCTCCTCTGTATGGTCTGGTATTCAAAAAATGGCTTCACTGTGACCTCTGACTTCTTTCTCATTTGTCTCACTCTCACAGGCAAATCAGCCTGTGAGAAAAGTAGCCTCATCCATAACTGTGATGACCGTCGCCCTTGTTTATTAGCTCTTCTGATGTTGAGGCATGAATCCACCCTGTCTGATGAGACAAGCTCATAGTGTTGACTGGCCCTGTTACACTTTTGACAGGCAGCATTTCAGCTGGCAGCCTTGGGCTCTTTAGTTTAGTTTAGTAAAAGTATATAGTCTTGACCTGATTCGATGTGGGCTTAATGGCACCAAGCTGTGCACGAGAGCCGCAGTGCAATTCAACTTTCTTTTACACAGTGAACTAGGAGTAATTTGTAATCAGCTGCAGCAAACTGGTGGATTTTGAAGACTTAAAGGTGAGCGGATTCCAGGGGAATGGGTCAAACCTTTGGACCCCTTAAGAGGGACCAGCAAGTGATATGCTGAGCTAGGGGTGTTTTTATGTATTTTTCCATGCTGATATCAAAAATGCACTCAGAATTTTTCTATCATCCATAGCTTTTCAACGAAATAATTTTTAGGCTACATTCACAGCACACAAATCTTTATTAAGAATGTATGAGTATATTAAAGTTTAATTTAGGAAAAAATATTTTATTTCTGTTTGTCTATATTTTAAGACTTTGCAGAAGGGAGTAAAGTACCGTAAGTCTGTTTAGAGGCTGTAATACTTCTGGGTATGTTGAGACAGGGTCCTGCTCTCTCTCTAATATAGAAAAACAATATCAAGACAAGCGGAGTCCCAGTATGCTGGCTGCATTCTGCTGGACCCTTCAGAGGGATGTTCCTGAGGCCAAGTACAGCAGAAAATCAGACACTTCTGCCTTTTTCAAGAGTCAATTCCATCATTCACATATACAGAAAAAACATGCAGCGTGAAGTTTAATGGTGTGTCTCAAAATCCTTGCGTAACAGGAAAATTCCAAATAGACACTTGAATTCAACACAAAAATGCTGAAATATTCTGCCATTTTAATTTGTGTGACTAAAAGAAAGTAAGAAATATGTTGACTAGTGTTCTCAACTGTTTGAAGACATTTGAGTAAACATTTTATAAAAGAGCTCAGTCTGTTGTTTATTCCCTTCTTGCAGCATCATTGACTGACACCTATAAAACGACCCAGCAAGACACTGCAATGACAGCTGTGCTACCAGCAGGGCTCAGTTAATAGAACCTGTAAAAGGGTGACAGGTTGACTGACCGATAGAAAACACTGATCCAAAGTACAGCAATTGGACACCCCAACCCCATCGCAGGGAATCTTTCCACGGGGTAGAATTTGTTAACACTGGAGTTATATGAATGCTGAGAGACATCTCTGCTTTAAAACAACATGCAGGATGCAAATGGATGGACAAGCTTCCCTGTCCCATGCCTCTTCAATGAAGTGGAAAAGAGAAACTAGCTCATCATAGTATGAACTTCAGAGTGACGTCGTCCAGGATACTTTTAATGGGATAAGTCAACCATACAGATGTGAAAGCCAGGCTGCTATTTCTGAGCCATATAAATGATTTAGGGTCCAGAGTGCATGGAAGACCAGAGGATCATGGAAGCGAGGACAGAATAGTGGGGCTGACTTTGATGAAATCTATTCTGGGAAGCTGGAAGATAGAAAGATGGGGGACAAGAGAGGGCGCTCTGTAAAAGGTATCAAATCATGCTGTTTTCCATCACCGTGATACTAATGCATATTTGGAACAATTGATAATTAGCATGAGTGAACATACTGAAAAATGTTATGGCGCTGACTCAAATTATGAATGACCCAAGAACAGTGTCGGGAGTAACGCATTACAAAAGTAATATATTACAGTAACATATTACTTTTTGCTGTAACGCAGTAGTGTAAGGCATTA
>JABFDZ020000044.1:28840273-28853910 GCA_019775955.2 Pollimyrus isidori | reverse complement strand
ATAAGGATATAAACACATTTGCGCTGTTAAGTTAAATCATATTCATGGTTTTTGACATGCATTTGTCTCTAGACTCAGACAAATCAGACACTGCCATGATGATAAACACATGTCCTGCATAAAGTCAAAATCCACAATGCAGCTTGACAAGCAAATGGACCCTTCTGACATCTGAACCTGGTGGTCTAGTTAAGATTCTAAATACAGTTTTGGCAGCGGGTGGTATCAGCAATGACAACCGTTTAAAAATGAATGACACTAATGTGGCTTCTTGCATCAGTTAGGTTGACTATTCAAATGAGTGAGATACTACCTTAAATTGATGGAGGCAACATCATATTGAAGTATGACGACAATAAAAATAACTGGATTATGTAATAGGGGTGCAGTACAAAAGCTTCCTGCCCGCTGCTCTCAGGACATTAGATAAATTAAATATGACAAATGCCTACAAATATATTTAAAAAAGTGACATATATACGTGTGTGTGTGTTTATATTATGTTTATATTACACTGTGGGGAACCTTTCTTCCAATCAATGTCATAAAATCCTGTTACTTTGACATTGTGGGGACTGGTGCCCAAAAAGATCTGTGAATGGAATCATAAAACTAGAAATTGTTGTATTTTATTTGGCTACTTATGTTTAAGGTTAGGGCTGGGTAGGGGTTAATGTCGTCATGTTGGGGTTAGAGTTTTCCCTATGAAAATGAATGTAGAGTCCCCACAAAGACAACATTACAAACCTCTGTGTGCTGGAATGTGTTCATTAGTACTTGGACATGCTCATGCTTCTAACATTACTCCAAATTAAAAATCAAAAATTAAAAATGCATTATGTAAACATATGAAGACAGGCTTTTATGGAGTCCAAATTTTTATATCCTATAAACCCGAGGAGCAGTATTCATCAGCTAGCTAGGGACTTGGCCGAGGGTTTAGTTAATCCCCCCAAAAAAACTATATATTTTCAAGCCATACCTCTTTTTTTCATCCTTAGATGTCATCTAAAGATCAGGACCCCCTACCGCAGACAATCGATGACTGCATATCAAGGTTATGTATATTATAGTTAATTTTTTCAATGTTTATTCATTGTGTTCTCAAGTTTACTTTAGATGCATTATACATTTACATGTAGGAGTCAGACTTATATAAGAGCTAGTTTGCTTGCAGTGAACTCACTGCTGTATTTATAATACAAACAGGCTTCTCAGGCTTGTCACGAAACCTAAGCACCGAGGGAATTCCCAGAATTCCACTGGCACTAAAAAGAACCTCAGCTAGGACCACAGAATCTCTTATTTTTTCTTTGTAAAACTAAAAGAAATGTTTGTAGCATGTAATAAGAGGCTGTATTCAAGATAACCAACACAAAACACAGCAATGTAACCGTTTATCACAGCACATGGAATGCACAGAAGTACCTCTAACACAGGGGTCACCAACATGGTGCCCGTGGGCACCAGGGTGCCCCCAAGGACCACATGAGTTGCCCATGGACCTGTTCTGAAGATCACACAACTCACCAATGAGCAGCGTCTAAAATTTGATTTTATCCTGTTGCTGTTCTTCTTTAATCACATTTGCATTTATATAGATTTGAAAATGACAATATCTTAAGAAAAAGCATTGAAAACATGTTTATTATAAATGAAGTTTAGATTAAGTTTAGGGGGCCGTTTCAAACTGGTAGCCCGTATGGCTCAGAACCCGTGAAGTAGCTCTCAGCTTCAAAAAGGTTGGTGACCCCTGCTCAACATCTACATGTGTCTATGAGAGCATTATGTATAATTTTAATTGAGTAAATAAGTGTATCTTTATCCCCAGAATGCCAGGGTGGCTGAGTGTTGATTCATAACCCTATTGGCACTGCAGCTTAAGCACTGAAGTGGCAAGTCAATTTGGACTGTTGCAGGACTTCCTACCTAGTCATGGTCAAAAAATAAATGCAGCGTTACCCTGAGCTGCATCACACACCTTGCACGTTACTTACCTAGGAGAAAATGTGAGAGGAAAAGATAAATATCAGCTATTAAAAGGCAAAAAAGTTATGTCCTTAAAAGAAGCATGCAAACGACAGATGACTCAAAATAGCGGCCTTGGGAGCCTAATTGGGAGCATTTATGAGTGGGAACAGCAGTGAAATATACTATGGAGTGAGTGTTTCAATGACAGGTCCTGTGAGCCCCATGATTTCACAATATTAATTAAAACCAACCACAGTAGATGTCTTCTACCCAATGCTGCCCAGCATAGGCTCTGCCCCACAATACCCATTCTGTACTGGACAAATGGATGGAAGATAGACGGATGGTTCTCATAGACTATTGTTCAGTCTCTGTGTTTGAATGAAAATAAGTGTAATGGATGGCGATGCAAAGTGACAGGGATTTAACACCAGGCTGCTAAAGTGTGATTCTGACCAGAGATCAGTTGGGGTGGGTTTTGTGAGGCACTTGGTGGCAGGTTTTGTAGAGGAAGGCTACCGCTTCAGTTACAGCTAAGGATGCAGCCGAATCCTCTAGTCACGGAAATCATTAATAATACTGCATCTCAATATGGCTTCCAGTGTCTTCAAGTAATGCTTGACATATTCCTCACTGTCTCTGGGGGCCATATTTTAACCTTTCATTTAAAAATTGTGGCATTGTGGTGCTTTGGGACAGTATAAATCCTATGATTTGGGTTATTCCCGTATGCATAATTGTACATCATCTGCTGCTCCATTTATTGCATTCTAGAATAAAGAGATTAATGGTAATAAATACGGGATCTTGTAAATACCACCGGCAAATGTCAAGATGTACTGCTGGAATTGTATGTATTTGTCATTTTAAATGTGTGAGATCATCAACACTACCGCATGTTCAGAAATGTGTGTTTGTGGTAAGAAGCCAAATCATTTCCTCGCTCTTTCTCCCTTTTCATTATAATAAAAGTTTTCATAGATTGTGCAGCTATTCCTAGGATTACAAAGAATCAGCTAAGTTGCACAAATGCAACACAATCGCTTGACAATGTAAACCCAAATCTTCTGCAGTCACCTAAGCCATGGAATACCATGGAAATCAGAGAAGAATTAAACCTTTGTCTGCAGATAAACATAAGCATAAAAGATAAACCATTTAACATAAGCATTTTCATTAAAATTTTTAAATTCTATATTAAAATGTGTCATTTGTTAGATATTCTGATGCCTAAATTAAAGTAAATTAATAGCTAATTTCAGTCAGTAATTTCAAGCAGATTACACACAGAACAAATAAAGGCATGGTTAAGGTAGGCTACAACAATGCTAGCTCCATGTCAAACACTACAGTACAACACTATAAACTTGTGAGGTGTTTTGTTTGAATTACTATTCGTAAATTTACATTAATCGTGAAGGAATGAAAAACACCCACACATTTTGCTTTCTCTAGATGAAGTGGTGATATGTGTCTGCTATTCTGCTTTGTTTAGCTTGCAGAGTAATTTTGTTCTCATCAAAAATGTCATTTTCAGCCCTGTAAAATGATCTTCTTGAAGATGCCCCATTTACTTTTGCTCACAGGAATCATTTGCTTAGCCCATATACCTGTGTCAAGCCTTTTTAAGTAAACACCCAGTGCTACAGGCATAGAAATCAATTTGAGGCATAAACTATGACTGCAAATCACGCTCAGTCTCTACATATGTTTTGCGCAAGAACACAATGATTATTATGGCTCTTATTATGTATTATGGCTCGGTCAGGGTATACTGGCAAAATGCACATAGTTGGAAAATGCGGAAGTGGGTGGGAAGTGACTGATATGTTTGTGGGAGCGGGAAAAAAAAGTATTGCTCAAATATGTTTTTTTGTTATTTTATCAAACTATTATTTCCATTATGTCCAAAAGTGAAAAGAAAGTCACATTAGATTTTTCACCGAATATCAGAAAAATAGGCTACTACGCCTAGTTTGGTTTTTTCACAACCATCCTGTCCTGGAACTTTCTCAAAGTCCCTTGTCACTGTCGTGAGCACCTGGCTAATGATGGCAGAGGCAGCACGAATATCCTTAACGACCAAGGATGTAAGCGCTTGCTTAAGGAAGGGTGAATATGAAACTATATAACTACATATTTCATGTCACATGTCAAAATAAGTGAGGGAAAATCAGGTAGTCGGCTGTGCTCTTCATTGGGAGCCACCACATGAGAAGCACTTGCCTTTTGCCTGTTGTGACATATGCAGCAAAGTGTCGTCATACAATGGGCACAAGTCTGGCCCTTAAGGACCACATGTGCTCAGTTTCAAAGGGCCAAACGACACTGACATTCACTGCAAGTGCAAGTAAATCAACAATGACAACTGCACTAAAAACCAGAACAACAAGCAAATGTGGAATTTGTTTGTGCAGATTTATAATTGCAAATTATAAATTGCAGATTTATAATGTCATTGCAAACATCATTGCAGGGTAAATATGCCTATAAGTAAGACGGACCTGCTATTATGATTTAACTGTTACATATTGAACATAGCCTATTTGTTGTTTATTCGTTTTCAGATATAAGGATAGTTAAATGAAATTTATTTTTCCTTTGCGGGCAAGAGCTGGACAAAATGTTTTACAAGATATTATTTTGTTGTTTAAATAATATCAAAATAATTATTATTTTACTCTAAACACCTGCAAATGAACCATAAGTGTCATGCAGCTGACTTGAGACAAACCATTATAACAGAGATTTCTTAAAATATTTTGAGGAACACAAAATCACATTGAAATGCCGTCATTGTAATTTATTTTAATCTTTTATGTGTCCATGTGTGCATGCGTAACAAGTAACCAATGAAGGCCCATGTCACTAAAGGCTGATTTTCACAAAAAATCACCCCTTCACTGTGGCAGTCTAGGGTGATACCTTTGGTACATGGAATAAATCAGTGATGCCTTCATAGGTAGAGCATGGTTAAACCCAACAAGGATGCAAGTGTGTCCCAATACTGGTATGTGACTTTTAAGACTGACACACCCATGGGTGCTCAGATGGGTGCAAATACGGTACAGTTGCTATTTACACATCATGGACGTTGGACAGGAAAATTGCATCAGGCTCATACTACCAAAAAAAATTAGTCGAGGCTGGCGTCACTTTGTGTTGATTGCAAAATAGGATCCGAAATATTTTGTTTTCCTCTATAGAGGGGGCCTCTGCTGTCCTTAGTAAGGATAACCAACCATACATCCTAGATGAAAATGAATAGTATTCATGTGTAAAGAGATAATGATGGTATTACATGACTTTGTCCTCCATAGCCAAAGGAATAATGTTCAATGAACGGGTATATAGTATAGACGTCAATCATTGACAGATGTTCCATTTTAAAGGTAAACAGAAACAAACTAGAATTTAACCACTTGCTTCAGGAAAAGTGCACAATTCTGTATTAGAAATGCTGGTTTACCGTCAAACAAGGGCAACAAGGACCACTGTACTGTACAACAAAATGCACTCAAGCAGCATTGACGTAAAACAATTCCTTTGCCTTTAATTTCTACTTTACATCATTAGGTGGCCCTGGGGCTCTTCAAAACCCCCCTAACCTTCTTGAACTCCAAAAACACACTGCCGCAGGGCCAGAAACATGAAAAAGGTGGCACCGCATACCCATGAGCTTGCGATGACTTTCACCACTGAAGCCCCGTCCCCCCACCACCCACCCGAGAACAGAAAGGAACATTGCCATGACGACATGCCCAGCAGCAGTCCTGCATTCCAAGGCCCAAATGCGTCAAAACTTTTGCGCAAATGCACACGTAAGAAGCTGTGGAGGGCCAGCCGGTGAGCACTGGTATGGGGACGGCCACGCGGCACATGCACGCACAAATGCACACGCTTTTGTCCTCTAAAGTCGGGGATGACGACAATGATAGAATGTTTTCTAGTCAGCCTGGTTTGGTGCTGTGGAAGTAGTTGCAGCTGTTTACTCTCAGCAGGAGCAGCTAGCGATGCTTGAATTTCACCAAAGAGTCTTTTTTAATGCAAAACAGGCAGCATTGTCTCCACTGCTGTCACAAAAACCACGGCTTTCTTTTCCCTTTTGAGATCTGGAGAAGCTGCTATATGATCAACAGATCGTTCATTAACAAGCTTTACACAATCCCACCACAAGGAGGCAAAACAAAAGTTGCAACATAGTGTAAGCAGAGTAGTCTTAAAGAGGTTAAAGAGAAAAGCATCAACAAATTTGTAGCATACTGTAAAAGCACTCTGCAGTTATATATGTTATTTATAGGTCACATTAGTACACAAATCTTTCCTACTATAAATGTACAGAGCTCTATAAATGATATCCCTTATCTTAGTGTCTTTGTTACCCCATGAACTTATTAAGATGTCATATTTTATAATCTCTAGTTTAGATAAATATCTTCTATACTCATTAATAATGGAAACAGGTCTCTCCCCAAGTGAAGTCATGTGAGGCTATGGCTTAGCTAGTATTATTTATTGCCTAGGTAACACCCTTAGTTCACATTAGAAGCACAGCCTGTATATATCAAATATTATGGCAAACATTAAAATAGTTGGGTTTGCAACAAGTACTAGTACAAATGAGAATAAACATTTTAAATCCTTTTGAATCCTTCAGTCCCTACACTGTGCTGCTTATCTGGTCAAAACTGAACACACGCAGGATTGAGACAAGATTTAGAACTGACAACCCCAGAGATACTCATAATGCACTACCTAATAATTGTGCATCACTGGTTAAGCTTAGGGGATGGTATAGTTGCACAGTGCTGCTGCCTCACATCTCTGGGACCAGGGTTTGAGTCTCTGCATGTATGTAGTATGCGTTCTCCCCATGTCATTATAGAGTTGCCCCTCACAGTCCAAAAATGTGCTAAAGCAACTCTGGAGTTCACAGGTGTGAAGGATGAGTGTGCCCTGCGATGGGTTGGCGCTCCATTCTGGGATATCCCCCTGCCCCTGGACCGCCCAACCTCACACCAGACAAACAGGTGTATATGGGAAATAGATGGATGGCTGGTTCAAATCCCATAGTCAGCAGAGTACTTTGACCCAATGTACAGGTGGGCATGCTTGGCCTTTAATTGCCCATCTTGCCTCGGGTGTTCTGGCACGCTAGGTGAGATTCTGCTGAACCCCCTACCCCCAGAGCAGCAAGAAACGATATTCATCAATACATATATATTTTCTATTCATTTATATTTATTTTATTTATACATTAACTTTATGGTAGCATGGGCTATCTGGCTGCTAACTAGCTAGCTCAAGTGTGTTTCACAAGATAAAGTAATGAAATATTAAAACTAATGTCACGGAATGTAACTAGAGGTATTTCTTCAGATTTCTGTCACTCACTCTTTTGCGCCCCCTAGGCAATCGCCTATGTTGCCTATAGGGTGGGCAGCCCTGCTCTCTCTGTTTCCTCCTGTGTTTGCGGCAAAACACAGAATTCCTGCCTGCTTTCCCAGTTCGTTACAGGCTAAACTTAGCAGTTCAGCAACCAAAGAAGTTCAGTTGTTATCTCATACAGTACAGTACATACATCATCATCAGTGAGGTTTTCCCGTTACCAGTACAGGTGAAGTGCAATATTCACTTTGTGCGGTAATGGAAGAACAGCCAGCCATGTCTTCTAAAAAAATTACAGAGTTACATTTAGCCATTTTTGGTTTAATCTTCTCCCTCTTATTGCAAAAGCAGTCTTTGAAGTGTGACTTACTGAAGGCTAATATTCTCCATCATGTCTCATGCAAACACCATTAGTACTCTTTAGAACATTTTTGCTATTCTGTAGCAATAGTATGTATCAAGGGCTACTAAGCTGTGCTACAAAATATAGAAAAATGTAGTGTGATGGGGAACACTGTTCATCTTGGTCTTCCTGGCCGAAAGCAAACTGAGCCCCTTCTCCTCTCTGCAGTACCTATAGGATCTTAATGTCAGAGATGGTGCTTCCTAGGCTCAGGCTGATTTACAGGGGTGGCACAGGGTGATGTTTGCCTCCATAACCAAATTATCTGTCTCCCTGTTCACCACCCCAGTTTTATACAGCTATTAAATAACTCAAACTCATCATAATGAATGATTATGCTTCATGAGAGTTCTCCTGAATTAAAGCACATCATATTTCCTGAGCTCAGAGTACCATGTGCTACCCCTCAAGTAAATGATGATTTGTTCAACTTTCTCCCCATTTCCCCCCTTCCTTACTGCAGCTCACAGTGCATACTCTTTAAATTAATTCTGTGAGATAGCTAACGTTAATATTATTTGCTAATTAAGCATGTTTTTTTGATGCCGTCCTCACTCCCACCCTTGAGTTTACGTGAATCAACACCAAATTTGTAAATTTGCATAATTTCTCTGCATCTTTGGGCGATATCTCAAAAAAGCAATATGCAATATTTTTATTTAAAAGATAATATTGACTCATCCAACCACCCCCCCCAAAAAAAGCACATATACATGCTCATGCATGCGGAACTTAATTTTTTTTTAGCCAAAGGGCCATTAATTTTTTATTGTCTCCTCTGAGGGGCGTACTAAATTATTGAACACATATATCAAGCTGAACCCGTGCAATATTATATTTTGTGATACTGTATCAGTTCTCAAAAACACTGTATTGATTTTGAATAAACTGAATTTTGTTTAATAGTTTGGGGTGAAAGTTGCAAAATATATTGATCCCTTACAAACAATTTCGTGCTGATTGTTGCATTTAGGCTGGGTTTACCTTTGTTATGACTGGTTGTATTTACATCATATGTACCTCATACATACAGTAAATACCTGTGTATCTCAAAGAATGTAGCAACCCCCTAAAATCTTCATGTTACCGCCTACCCAAACTCCCTAGGACCACCCCGCTACTAGCTTTATTTGGACCAGCTGCTTGAACCATCATCGTCTAGAACTGGCCGAGAGACTGGCCAATCCAGTCAGTAGTTATGGTGTGTGTGTGTGTGTGAATGTGAGTACTGTATGTCTGCATAGCTAGTTTCATATTCCTGGGCATGGTACTTGAAGTGTAAAAGTATGCTAACCTAGTTCTGTTGGTTAAAGGGGAAAATATAGAAATGAAACACAAAAAGGTCTTCATTGTTTTATCATAAAATAAGGTACACATTCTTGCCTTTAGCCCTTTAAGCATCCTACCTTTTCTAGGCAATCTACACCTCATCTTAATCATAAACTGCAAATTACAGATTCTGTATTCAACAACATGTCTATGCATCTATTTTCTAATTGCTTATGTTGCTCTGGGATGCAGGGACTATTCATAACTGTATGTGTTTGCAGTGCTAGAGGAAACTACAGATCCTGAGCAGGACTTACACTCCACACAACTATAGCAGAGGTGGGGTTCAAACCACCAGTGTTTTCCAACCCGGTCTCAGGCACCCCCAGATGCTCCATGCCAGACAGTCCACATTTTTGCTCCCTTCCAGATCCCAGGGGACCGGACAGGGAGACACCACTACAGGCCTTCCCTTCCCATCTAGAATGCCCATATCATGACTTCTAAAGTCTTCCTGCCCAAACATGACACACACAGGAAGGCTTTAAGTCCCGTAGGAGAACAGAAGACAAGCACACACCACCTCCGGTGTCTCTGCTGTTACTGACCCACTTGTCTTCACAGTTTAGGCTGCAGGTATCATCGAGCCACATGACACATTTGAAGGAGACTGCTGTTCACTTTATTACCTCCACAGCCCTGTGGGTGCCCAGCTGATGCAACTGCGAAGTGAAGTGAGGCAGAGAAATCAAGCCGTCTTACTAGTACAATGCAGCGTAAACCAAGTTATGCTTCGCACACAGATATGATTCTTAGAGTTAATTGCACAGTTTACATCACATTTAGGGTAATGATATTTTGGGCCAGTGTGGATGGTAGATGTCTTGGCGATTTTTACAGGGGATGATTTTATGGATGTGCTTCACAAAAGCCCTGGTGATAGACCTACTTGCTGAATTCAGCTTAGTGTTTCTCCAAGAACTGGGGCTAAGGTGACGGTAGCATGAAAGCCTGGAGGAAGAGTATCATCGGTTTAGGGCAACAAAAGATAAAATGGAAGCTAATCGTGATACTACTGTAGCCTCTAATAACCAATTAGGTCCAATTTGCGCAAATTTCAGTTCATTGCGCTAGAATATGCGCATACATGCTGTGCTTGCAGGCAATGACGGGCAGGTGAAGAACAATCCAATAAATGTCAAGCTAGTTGCAGCAGGAAGGTTAAAAAAAAACTGCAGCGCTGAATTTCAGGTTTAGGCAGTAATGGATTACATGAGGGTTTGAGGGCCTAGAGTCACTGACACCAGAAGGAATTCATTCACATTCCTTAAAAAGTCAAAGAGACACCATGTTGCGCCAAAACAGATGCTGCAGCCAGGCTGGGACAGTGATTTATAGATGGAGATTAGACGCCGGCAATCCCCCCGGTGCACAGACACTCGTGATTGCGTTCTCCATGGCGAGGCGGCAGGCAGATGTACGCCAGTATGCACTACCCTTGCCATTTAGACTTTCTATCATCTGGCTGACGTTACGTGTATTTTTTCCACTTGTTGTGTCTGTAACAGAAACATAAAAGGGGTAGGCTTCTACAGTTCTGGGTACAAATTTTTCCGCACTCAAATTCAGCATCGAGATCACAATTTTCTCAAAAGGTTCTTGAGCAATATATTTCTCTTTATTATTATTTAGCATTAAGTAATGTCCTTATAAAGATGTAGCAAACAATATGATGAGATGCACAATATATCGGGTAACACACCAGTATTGTTGACTAATGTTTAAACTTTATCAGTATTCAAAGTTAGCAGCACCGAAGCTGAAGACACAACTCTTGAAAAATTGGAAACTGGCCATTTTCCGTTTTGGACGACGATGGATTTTGTAGGTCATTCACCACTTGTAAGAGGTCTCAAAGTACCGGTCCACAATATGTTTATAATTCATTTTTAAACAAACCCCATAGAAAGATTGTGCAGTTTCCACAGATCAAGCAAGAACAATGTAACATCTTTCCGCTAATATGTGCTAGCAAGCTGAGCAAGTTCGCCTTCAACATTATACAAAAACATACTACAAAACAATCTACAAGAGGCTGGGGGGGTGGGTGGGCTATAAAAGTACAGTATTGTAGAACTACAAAGATACAATTCCATGCTGTAAACTTCCTCCGGAGCTTCCCGCCATGTTGCGATGCCCTGAAGCGTCATGGAGGGGGCGTGCTCACATGGTTAAAGGCGTGTTCACTCCAAATTCCAGCTGACCAATAGACATGTAAGCTGCTAAGGCCCACCCGTTAAAACAGTGCCAAAAGTCAGAAGCAAAAAAGCATTCCAAAAGCAAAAAAGCATTCCAAAAGCAAAAAAGCATTCCAAAAGCAAAAAAAAAATTCCAGAAGCAAAAAAAAATTCAAAAGCAAAGAAAGACATTCCAGAAGCAAAACAAATTAGAAAAAGATGATTTTGTTTGACTTTTTTTATATTTGGAAAACATATTTTCATTCTGATACTTAATGATTTCCTTGCGGTTTTCAAAATTTGTATTAATACTTTTGGCACAAAATTAACTCTATACAAATCTATCTCCACTTTGATTTCTGGAAAAATTGATGTAAATTAATTAAGGAATGAGAAAAACAAGGTTCACCCCTGGGCAGTGATTATCAAAGTAGTGCTAAGATGGTAAAATGGCTGACACAAATTCCAGTGACAGGTTGAAACCAAAAAGCCCTGCATCGCAGTGTACAGCGACACATAACATATTTATAATGTAATTAATAATGTCAGCCTAACCACCTGATATGAGATTTAGATTTGAAAGACATTGATATTATATTGACAAAAACTAACAGAGTATTTAATTTTTTTACCCAATTATCATTTTTAATTTGACTTCCTAAGGTATAAATTAAGTTTGTGACTGCAAAAAGGCACGCAGAGTAAAGGAGCCAAAAACCATTTATCACAGTCTTGCTAACTTTCCATGAGGCACATGCCATTAATTTCATGTCCAAAAGGCTTATACGCTTGTGTACAGCAGGTGATTTAGAGTAAGTGCTCACAGAATACGTTATTTTGCAAGCTTCGATGGGGATTGGTGTCAGATTAAACACATTAAAAACACGCACAAAGACATAACAAATAAACATGAGTCCCAGAGTCACATTTCTGCTCTCCCATCGTTGAGCTCATTGTTTTCTTTTTCATTCCTCGCCTCTCCCTCTGTTTAGGCCCTGGGGCCTGTTCCTGCAGCCCCCCACCCCCCCATCCCTTACTGTGATAAATGGCAACTCTGTGAGCAAATAGCTGTCGTGGGGACTGAAGGTTTTCCCAGCCCAGTGCACGTTACCCAAAAGTTTCCCATACTTTCCCATAGCCTCTTAAGAAAGTTAACTTGTCATGTTTTACTGCTTCACATCCAAACTTCACCCCATGACCTTGACCAGGATAAGTGGTTAGAAGATGGATAGCAGTATGCATGGATGGATAGATGGATGAATAGATGGATGGACAGATGGATATAACTTCAATAACACAGCAAGAAGCTGCATTCCATCAGAGGAGGCAGAACTAGCAAGAAAGACACGAGTAATGTGAAGACATCCCTAATGGTGGAAATTTAATTGTAATGCTACAGTATAATCTAGAACTGGAAGTTTTTCAATGGAAAAAAGTTTGTCATTGGCCTCTAGTATCTCCTGTACAAAAGCACTGTAATAATCAATAATAAGGAAGTTGCATAAGTAAGTTGCATCCCACTCGACATTCGGAACGTAATAACAGAATAAGACATGTAGGCAAGTCACATAGGTGCCGTGTTTGTCAACTACACCCACTTCCGTCTTCCCACATCACTGAGCTAATATTCAGAAAAAGGTTTAGAAAAGTGAAATGAAATGCAGCAGGCCTGTGAGCCAAACACTATTGTAAGATCACAATCATAAAACAGCACTGAGTTCCATTATTATTGGCTTGCTGAAACCAATTATGTAAATTTATTTGCTCAGAGGTATAGAAACAATAAAGAAAAAACAGTGAAGATAAAGGTATAATGTAAAATAGTTTCCTCATGGAGGGAATGAGTTACAACCAGTGGGAATCTGATCCACCCCGAACGGTTCAGCTGAGCATTAATGGCAAAGAGCCTGGAAGCCTAATCAGACCACAGCCATCAAGGCAGGCGCTCCTGCGTCACGCAGGCTGGCGCCGCGTCGATCGCTCTTCTCACTTCACAGCAGGCAATCTCCTGGAGGTACAAAACTGAAACATAAGTGGGGGGGCTGGTCATTCCCCTGGTGATGGAACCAAGTATGTGAACTATCATTCCCTTCTACCGATGTAATCCTTCATCCCACATGGGGAGAATGACTGATGGAACTGGGGCACACAAAATCCCGCTGCTGCACAGAGATTTCGCACTGTACCCTGGAATGATCTAAAATCCATCTGCTACACAGATATTTCACACTGTACCCTGGCAGGATCTAAAATCCCCCTGCTGCACAGATATTTCACACTGTACCCTGGCATGATCTAAAATCCCCCTGCTGCACAGATATTTCACACTGTACCCTGGCAGGATCTAAAATCCCCCTGCTGCACAGATA
>JABFDZ020000044.1:28829209-28840173 GCA_019775955.2 Pollimyrus isidori | reverse complement strand
CACACTGTACCCTGGCAGGATCTAAAATCCCCCTGCTGCACAGATATTTCACACTGTACCCTGGCAGGATCTAAAATCCCCCTGCTGCACAGATATTTCACACTGTACCCTGGCAGGATCTAAAATTCCTACGCTGCGCAGATATTTCACATTGTACCCTGGCAGGATCTAAAATCCATCTGCTACACAGATATTTCACACTGTACCCTGGCAGGATCTAAAATCCATCTGCTACACAGATATTTCACACTGTACCCTGGCATGATCTAAAATCCATCTGCTACACAGATATTTCACACTGTACCCTGGCATGATCTAAAATCCCTCTGCCGCACAGATATTTCACACTGTACCCTGGCATGATCTAAAATCCCTCTGCCACACAGATATTTCACACTGTACCCTGGCAGGATCTAAAATTCCTACGCTGCGCAGATATTTCACATTGTACCCTAGCAGGATCTAAAATCCATCTGCTGCACAGAGATTTCACACTATACCCTGGCAGGATATAAAATCCTTCTTCTACACGTTTTTCACACTGTACCCTGGCATGATCTAAAATCCCTTTACTGCACAGAGATTTCACACTGTACCCTGGCAGGATATTAAATTCCTCTGCTGCACAGACATTTCACATTGTACCTTGGCAGGATCTAAAATGTTTCTTAGGAAAATAGGAAGGGAAAAATCCAAAATAAAAAATTCAATGCCAAATTTCTGGGAAATAAGCCCATTCAAGGTATACATAAAGAAGAAGAACAGGGTTTGTAATGCAAGCGCAGTTTGGGCCACTAATGAGCCTCTAACATCCGGGCTGCAAAAGCATACAGATGCAAAATTCAATTCCCAATCACCACAGTCCAAATGGCTGCCCTTTTATAAGAGATCCTACTCAGGCAGAGAGAAAAGAGAGAATAGACTCCTAATTGCCTTTGGTTGGCATGCAATTTTTCTTGCACACTTAAGGTAACAGATTTATTTAACTCGCTGATTAAGAGGTCTAAACAAAGAACACCATGATGCCCCCTAAAACAAGTCTGAAATGCCAGGCACTGGAGGTCTCTGAGGACAAAACCAGAATATTTACAAAGGAGGTCACAAGACTTTCTGATGGATGACAGGCAAATTTTAATTAAAAGAATATAATGTCATTGTCAACACGGCTCCCCCCATGCTGAGCTGGTTCAAAGCTTATATGGGCTGGTGAACTACAGCTTTTACGGGAGGAGAAAGGGGTTAGTCAAATTCTTTCTAGGGTGGCTTTGAAAAGAACCAAGATTGGAAAGGAATGTAATGGACATGATGGACAAGTATGGTCTGTCACAGTGGTCCGTGACAGAGGATATTACAGAACAGACATTGTCTGATGATGAAGGTCAGCCTCTACCGTGCTACAGTGACGTCATATTGCTTTGTTTATTATTTACTAGTGGACAGAGATACTACTCAAAGGCACAATCTTGAAATCTTGATTGTAACACAGGTAATATGCATTGCGCAGTGCAAAAACAGGAAAGGTCAGGGTAAATGTAAGTGCTAATGGATGAGAACCAGAACTGTGCTGACCTAAACCCTACAGGCCGCACCTCTGCAAAAACAAGTGCAAAGCTCCAGGTCATCCAGGGTTCGGAGCAGAGGATGTGGATTTTGCTACGATGAAAGAGCTGCATCTTTGGTCACTGCCTAAGATTACAGAGCATAAAATTAATCATGATCAGCTGAAGCCATTTTCATGAATGAATCAGAAGTCCCAAGCTTAAAAACAGGGACATCACTGGTTCAGAGAAACAGTCTATCCTACAGTTTATCCTAAAGTACAATGCTGCATGAGATTTCGTTGTTCAGGCCTACACTGTAATGACAGCTACAGACATGTGAGGTATGTGGAGGTACAGTATGGCTAGAGAACCTTAAATATCCAACTGGGTTGTGGAGGATTAACTCTGGTGTAAAGCTGAACAAGGCCAGCCAAGAGTGAAGAGGGATGTAATTCAATATTTCAATGGGGAAGGAGCTGCCGAGCTGGGGAACTTGACAGGTTATAAAGACCTGCTTCAAAACACAGACCTGCTTTATAAACACAATATCTTAAAATATAATAGCATTATGGAATAATATAATATAACATTATCATATTGGTTCAATATTTTACAATAGTAGACAATTTATTATTTATATACCAGAATAAAGCATTGAAGCATTGCTATTGCATTAAAAGTGAAAGGTACAGAATTTTTTGGAACTGGTTAACTGCCTTTTCTTTGTTTGGAGCAGATAGAACGAGCTCAAAGAAAATGCCAAGGGCCACTTTCCAGGCCAGTCACGCTGCATTTCTTTGCAGTATGCATCAGAGAGTGGAGGCTGCTTTCGGAGGTGCATTGTTTTGTGGCAGGTAGAACTGCCTGCACTTACAGTGCAACTGAGATTTTAGGAACACTGCACTCTTCTTCATTAAGCTGTTCCATCTGAGGCAGCAACAGAATGGCAACAGTCACTCCGGTCACCATTTAAACTCACTCTAAATAGTATTTGCAATATCTACTGGCTCCTTTAATGTCTTGGTGCTTTACTCTTATGATGGAATCGCCTAATAATACGGCTAACAAAACAAAAACTCAAAAAAATGTAACTCAAAACTGTTTTTAATAGATTTTCATTGTAGTTTAAAGTGACTCTAAATGGCTTTTTGTCCTCGAAGGCTAACTACAAGCTGTGGGACATTTCAGCTGCTTTACCCAGTACTGTATTGTTCCAGTGGAAGAGATAAGTTTGCTGGAAGAACAGACAAGATCTATTCTGCCCCCTAGCTTCTGATTTAAGGATTGTGCAGGGGGGTAATAGCAATGGAATTAGTATAAAGCCCCAGTCAAAATGACATATTCTTTGAAGCATGGAATACTACTGTATACAGTATGAATAAAGAACTCTCGAGACAAATGCTCAAAATATATATTTGCATCTCAGTCAAACTAAATGGTAGATTCTCCATTTTGACTTTTCATATACTCTCCTTGCTGCTGTCACATACTGTGACGACACGGTAAATGGGCTATTTCGCTGAAATTGCTGTTTCAAGCACAGCATGGTGTTGTGTATGAAAGTATTTGCATCTGTACATGAAAAAATGAAATTCTGGGCAAGTGATAAATAAAAGCCCTTTTTGCTTTGCACACTTCTTCCTTATATTTCCAGCAATGCAAACTCTGCTTATACCCATCAGTCATTTAGCTGCTTATCTTGGTCAGGGTCACTGTAGTCAAACAGCTATAAGCCACTAAGTTAGGTTGCACATAACCTAGCCTAATCCACATGCACACTATGATTAATTGAGAGAGGATAATCAGCCTTACTGAACTTCACCTGTAACAGGGGAGCATGCAAATGTCACACACAAACATCAGGGCCATAGGTTAGACTCAAAACCCCAACCCAGCACCCTAGGCATCTACAGTAAGGTAAGAATGTTACCTACCAAGTCACCATGCAACCATATCTTGTTACAGTTCCTTCATACAAATATGAAGCAATCATTTATTTGCGAACTATTTTTATTGTGACATACTTTCACAAATAAAGAGATTATGCTTAAGCAGCTATCCCAAGACATGCCCTTCTCTTACAGCCATCAAGTTAGGACCTTACCATCAGAGGTGGCAAATTCAGCTCCAGAAAGTACAAATCCAGACCATGATTTACTTTCAACCAACCAGTTGAGCATAAAGAGTCACAGTCAACTGGTTGGTTGAAAGTAAACCATGGTCTGTATTTGTACTTTTTGAACCTGAAATTTCCACCTCTGCGTACCATCCAAGTTAAGACAACATCCATCTACAGCCCAGATAATATCTGATTCATGGCAGCCATTTTGCACAGAATGTCGTAGTTGATGAGAAAAGATGCAATTATCCAGTCAAGGAAAAGGATGAGGAATGATGCTGTGTGGAGAATAATGCTATGAAGTAGGTAGTGAACAGTCAGGATCAATACTGAACAATATGGAAAAGATGGCGTGAACAGTCTGGATCAATACTGAGCACTCTAAAAAGTATCACTGTTCCTTTAATGACAGCACAACAATAAAACATATCAGGCAGGTGGACACATTGGCAACATTCTCATTGATTTTGTTTTTCATTTAATTAATTCCCTGGACCTCGTCCAACAAGCCCTGTTTTATCCTTTTCTATCCAATGCCTTTGTAACTCCTTTGTCCTTGAAAAGGTATAATTTCTGAACTTAATTTTCTGTTTTCAAATATTAAGGAAACCGTATGTTTCATGTACTGTATGGAAAAAATGATAATGATAAATTATAAAATCAAATATTAAGGGAACCTTATCTGTTATATAAAACAAAACAAAATCACATACAGAACATCAACCAACATGCTTCTCCTGCTTTTTAAATTGTTACTTCCTATTAAATAATATATAGAAGAAATTACGAGTGTTTGGGAGAAAATAAAAATAGATAGATAGATAGATAGATAGATAGATGGATAGAGGATGATTGGCTGCGAAGTGCAAGACAAGGTATTAGTGGTGCTTGTTGCCAAGATACAGTGGATTTTCTGCACTCTGTGTTACAAAGAGCAACCAACCAGAATTGAACAAAATCCACAATACAGTGGATGCAACATTAACTAAACCTTCCCCTAAACAACATGATGAATTAAAAGTACTAACAAATAACAACCCAATCATAAGTATACTATTATACTTATTATATATAGTTGGAGCTGTTTGTTAAAACAGAATTCCTAAGGGTACTTCAATCATTCCAACCAGCATAACTTGTTTTTCCCCGCACCAGTCATTTTGCATGGGGATAGTCATAATGTGTACTTCTTCATCAGTTTGTACTTTACCGTATTGTCCAATAAGGTAATAAAAAGTCAACACAAATGTTAATGAATCACTGGAAAATACTGTGAGACACAGATTCCCCAGATTCCAAGAATTCATATAATTCTACATGATAAGGACCCCTCCAACAATTCAGCATTCACCTTCAAAAAGCCATGAACTTGGTCATGTCACCAGTACAGTAGTTTTATTAATGTTAATGATCTCTATTGCTTGTTGTCCATCAAATAATCTTCAGCTACACCAGTCGTTGTAACGTCTGTCGATTGGTACCGCTCTCTTCAGTGAGGGGATACTGCAAACACAGCTAAATGAGTTTCTAAAAATACACCATCCACGTGGGCTGGCTTTTCTTCACGAGCACCCTGATGCAAAAACATGTCACTGATGGCGGTCCCCCACATCATTTAGATACACAAGCCTTTAAAGTACCCATCAGAGACGCATAAGAGGCTCGTTGTGTAATTTCTGGGCACTGTTAGCAATTAGGTGTGCATTATGGAAACTGGCTCTGTAGCTGCGTGCAAAAAAAGTACAGGAGTACACAGTGGACAGGAGGCTAATGCATCTCACACTACATAGCTTGCCAATTAACCTGAGAGGGGAACTGGAGTACCTGGAGGAAACCTGTGACACAAAGAAGACAGGATTCAAACACCCAGCCCGGATACTCCTGGCACTCCAGTTTGTGCCTGCAGTCTCAGAAGCATGCAGGCGGACTGCTTCACGGGCAGCTTTTTCATTAGACTACCACAACCCTTTGACCCTTACTGAACAAGTAGTACAGAAGATGGATGGATAGATGCATTCATTTGATTAATATTCAAATAAATTAAAAATGTCATTGTTCTTTTTATTTAAAAATGCATTGAATATATGCAATCTTATATTTTTCAGGAACTTATGCGCATGGACGACCTGAGGAGAATAGTGTGAACTAATTGGTGAAACTGTCAACTTACAGTGACTGAAGCATTTCAGGAGGCCCTCGTTGAGTATTAGCCTGGGCTAACCTTTGGAGCAAATTGTCCATCAAAGACTGATTAAATCCAATCGCAGTAACTTACTATAAACTGTAATAAACCTGGCACAGCAGTTAAACAAATTCTGCAATCATAAAGCCATACAGTGCTACAGTATATATCCATCCACCCACCCATCCACTCATCCATTTTACATCCCTGCTTGTCCTATACAGGGTCATGAGGGTCTGATGCCTATTCCAGAATAACCCAGGTTGGGGTGCAATCCATCGCAGGTGTATATATATGGTACAAAGCAGAAGTCATAGGCCACCAGAAGAAACCAAGTTTAGGTTTTGTTTACATTGGTGTAAACCTATGAATTTGTAGCTTTCAGTGTCTGTCAGCTTAGCCATTTCAAAACCTTTCCTCTAGTTATCCTACTATTTACAGTTAACTCTAGTTAACATACTCAAACAAAATATACAGTTACTGATCAGATGAAAGTTTTCTTTAGTGGTTCAAGAGTTCTGCACAGGACTACATAAATTTCCTCTTTTAGCATTGTACTGAGCATAACATACAATTGTTGCACTCTTTCTTACTGGTTTATATTTTACTGCATATATTCATCAGACACTTTTCTCAAAGGGAACATACAAATCAAGAGTGTCTGCAGCGAAAGAGCAGGATGAGCTGGTGCGTGTGAAGCATTTGGGGGCTGTGGCCCATTGTCACGAGAACAACAATGAGCAAGAGGATTTGAACCCACGACCATCTGGACACAGGCAGACACCTCTAATCTGCTAACCTATATACTGTACGCTCCAATCTCAGGAAAATATTTCTGTCTGTTTATTTAGACACTTTATATGAATAGGGTAAAATATCTAGTAGCAAAATGACAACATTCATAAATATCCTTATAGAAATCAAAGACGTATCCTCTTTCAGCAAAGTATGTTTTCATTCTGCATGTAATTTAAACCCTTTTGTTAATTTTAATCAGCATATGAAGGAAAATATTTCACCCCCCTTCCTCACACGGCATTCTGTCTTAAAGGAGAGGAAGCTAGGGCTAATTAAGGCTTCATCTTACAGCATTCATTACTCTAGCTGATAAACAACATCAATCCACCATCATGGTAAGGACACACACCACAGGACATCAGAAATGCCAAAAGAAGAGCAAAGGAAAACTTTACCAAATACTGGAGACTAAATGCAGAAAATTACTGTTTTTTTTTTAAAGCATTTTCTTATTTTGTGTTTAAAGATTTAATCAATAGGTAATATTATGTGCTATTAGTCTTTTAGCTCAGAAAAGAAATGAATGCGTTATTGCGTTACCAAAACAAACTGGTTATCATCTGCTGCGATGTTAATTGGAATGTTATGAATTGGGTGCTGACTGTAAGGTGGCCCATATGACCATCGAATGAAACGGGAAGAAATGGACGATGAACAGCATCTAACAGAAGTGACTCCTCCACCTGGGCACTGGTGCCTGTCCTGTGTCCTCATCGTCTTGCCAACCAAATGCAACCAAACAATGTATATACTTGTAACCTTAATGGAAATTTCTCAGGCTTTTTCAAGGGGCGGAGCCGTAGAAGCCTATGTGAAAACATTGGGGCCTCTCTGTTAGGTGGAGACTTTGATATCAAGCTGAGTGACTGAGATGGAGAGATAAGGGAGAGTGTAAGAAACAGCAGTGGTGGCAGTCTCCCGCCATTCTTATCTAAGACTATTTCAAAAATGTTACCAGGTGTGACCCCTATATCCCCACAACCATCTCCAGCAGCACAGCCTCCCATTTGACGTCTTCTGTATCAGTCTCACGTGCATCAATGGATCAACTAAACCTTTTTAAGTTGTCCTGGGGGCAATCAAGGGGTATAATTAATGGAGATCACTGACAGATGTTGGTATCGTAAGAGGAGCAGCCCTGTTCAAGTTCTGGGCTGGGTGTGATGTATTGCTGTTTTTTTTGTACATGGAGGCTTGTTGGCTGACAATTTGTTGATCAGGCATCTGAGGTCAAGGAGGCCCCCTTGTGGTGGATATTGACAAATAATATGCGATGCGCATCTTATTTTGCTAGAGGCACCCAAACCTGGTGAGATGTCCAGCTGGGACAGAGGTGGGAAGATATGATGTTTGGGCTGGTAGCACTGGGGGCAGGTTGGAGTGGACAGGAAGAGCTCTTGAGTCTTGTATGAGTTTGAATTCAACAAAGCTCTCAAACTTTGACCTTGGAGGTTTAAACTCTCAGATCTAATTATATGTGATCCTAGAATACAATAGGGCTGGATCCCAGAATACCACAGCAGCTGACCACTGGGAGCTAAAAACAAGAACTAAGCCTAGTTCTGGTATATAAAGGCCACACAGGGAAGGTAACCCTGTCATAATAATGCAGCAATCAAGCAGAGCTTATTATGTGTGCTTCTATGACCACAGACACAGAACTTGCCCTTCATGTCATAAAAAAAAATTATAGCTCATGTGATACATAATGATTGCATCAATTTAATAATTTACTGGGGGAAATATGGTTGTAGAGGGAAAATGAATGAATGAGTGAATGAATGAATGAGTGAACTTTTGACAGGCACAGTCCAACAGTATTACAGCTTAATATATGATATACATATATGATAATTCCCGTCAGAGAAGCGATACATTTTACTAAACGTGAGAAACATAGATTAGGGATAAAATAACCAGTCCTAAACAGGGACATGTGGGCGGGGTGGGGAGGGATGGGATGGCTAAACTCCAACAACGTAACATACCTTCCTGCTGGGGTCCTCAGTGCTCATTTTCGATCACTGACTTAGCAACCCGAAAAAAATATATTGTTTTGTTGAAGGAGACCCCCCCCCCTCCCCAAGTTGAGCACCTGGCCCATGAACAGCCGCTGCCCAGCCTTGATCCTCAGGACTGACACAGCATGTAAAGCAGCAGTGAAGATGACTAATGCCGTCTAATGTGTGCATTATCACATTGACTATGAACTCCCACATAATTTGAGTCAAATGCCTAGAATTATTTTACATATACTGCATAATGCTCATACTGCATACTTCATAAATTCATATAAAATGTAGTATTCTAAAGGAACAAGTCTTTGCCTAGCACACATTTTATGCACTGAACACATATTACCGGGAAACAAAAAGGCTTTCAAATATATTTACTCTGTTTCATATGCCACTTAAGGTGAGAGATATTCACCATGCAATGTCATCTGTCAGGCCACAAGCACAATTTGGGCCCTTTGTACTCAGTGACCAACACGTGTCGGCCTGGAAAAGCTTTTCCACTCATAAAGCACATAATGTCAAGGTAAGTGATGTTTATTTCCAAAGCTAACTGTATATTTAAGTTTTCCATAGGGCTGTTTTCTTTAGCGGGAACTGTGTACAATTTTAATAACGGCCTGTTTACACAAAAAGGCACATACAATTAGGGACTGTTTGCTTTAGAAGACAAAGCTTCAAAAACCGAGGGTGAACTGTAATAAATGATTTATAAGCACTATGAGGGAGTATTATAAAGGACACACGTTATAAAATTCACAGGCTGTGAACACTGGATCTCATCATCAGAAATATGCTCCATCAAACAAAGATCAGTCAGCAGGTACTTTTAGGAGTCTTGCTCTTTTCATGACTTTGCATAGAATATTTGCACGTCAAGTTTGACACTTTTAACACGCCAGATGGTTATGAAAAAACAAAGCTTTAGAAACCTTTTCACCAAAGTTATATTTATAAGAGTACACAATGTCATTGAATACAAAGAATCTTCCTTATGTCAACATAAAATAGATGCATGTATATAAAAATGTGCTTTAACAGATAAAAATTATTATTACAGTATAATTATTATAAGGTATTTTAATTCTGCAAAATTAACATAGTTTCTTTCTAATTACATTCTTAATATTCCCGAGGCTGACTAGGCACAGAGGACAGAATAACAAGTGTCAAGTGATGTAAATACCAGTTAATGTTTAGTCGTATAAATGGCTAAATTGTAAGACAAGAAGTGCACCTGCTAACCAGAGGCCTCGAATATGAAGAATGGTCCTGTTATGATAAACATGGGAAAGGAAGGTTTCCTATTCAGAGCTCTAAATGAGTGAAATACTGCTTTGGAGAAAAGTATCAGCGAAGTCAATAAAAAGTAAATGTAAATAAGAATCATATTCTCACTGTTCTCAGTGGTAAAACAATCCAAGCATTTCTCTATCCTTTAGTTCTTTGTTAATTATATAGCACATCCTACTTAAATTCACTAAACTAAGACATTATCGCCTTCTATTCTCACCATGCTACCCGCATCGCCCATATTTTTAACACATTACACAACATTATTGCCATTTATTTGCTAAGCCGACACGTTTATATAAAGCATCTTACATGCATCTCAGATTTACACCGCCAGACTACTGCGTGCTATGATTACACACATTCTTCAAAGGTAACAGATCAGTATTCTTCTTAGGGGGTTGGTAATAAAGCTGGGAGTCTGACCACAAATCCTGTTTCAGCTGAAACACCTGCCTACTGTAGTTAGTGAAGTCATCACTGGTAATAGCAGACCAGCCCCTACATCCCCAATACGCCCCATCACTGAGACTTGAAAGCAGCAATTGATTCAGATGGTTACATTTAGTCGCCAGCAGATCCAGGGAGACCTTATCCCCCTCCCTGGCTGAACGATATCACCCCTCCGGTGAGGGATGAAACCCTGTTATTAAACAGCAGGTTGTGGGGGAGGTTAATAGGACACTGTCCAGCAGTGTGACACTGAGCCTCAAGGCTTCCAAGATTTCAAGGAACACAATCGCCAAAGACATCAGCCAACTGGGGCGCCTACTTAAAGAAGAGTGTTTCATTTAAATGCCAAATGTTTCCAGCCTCAGCGTCGTCATAAATGGATTATCTCACCTTTTATTATAAATTAGAGTAGAACAGTCTTTCTTTTAGCTAGGGCTGAAACGATTATTCGAGTAACTCGAATGATTCGATTACAAAAAATGTTCTAGGAAAATTCTTTGCCTCGAGGCTTCGTTTAATTCGTCACTAAAGTCCATCTATTATCGTATCACTCCCGCTTTGTA
>JABFDZ020000044.1:28764239-28776418 GCA_019775955.2 Pollimyrus isidori | reverse complement strand
TATATATTTTTTTTTTCCCCAGCGAGCCGTGACCCCTCCCGGCCTGGTTCATCCAACCACAGAACCTGCAGGTGCACATCACTGAATTTCTGCCACCAATTAATTGCACCTGCTTTCAGGTGACTCAGGAGCATGGCAGCCCCGCAGGCTGCAGAGATGACAGGCACCCAAAAGGATGTGTCAGAACGTTTTAGTTCCCACAAAGCTGCTCAGAGTGAAATGTAACATGGAGCTTTCGAAGTGGAAAAACCTTTCACTGTGTTCATGGATTCCAATTTTTCACCTGGACTCTTTAGGCAGACACCTATTATCACAGTGTAGGAACCTCAGTGACGTCTGAAACGACAGCCCCACTACCAGTGACCTGAAGAACAGCTGACTGAGAGGCTGTCACGCATATACAATTATATGTTTTCTGGATTGAAATGTGACATGAGCAAGCCATTTATAACATCAACCCAATTTTTCATTTCTTGTTGTTAGCACAGGAGCATCGAAGGGGCATTGATACCCTGGCAGATTCGGGGGGCCTATCACTTGACTGAGGCTCTTTCTGCAAAGGGCCCAGAATTTCTAGGTACACCCCTGTAACAGCATGACACTTCAGCTGTCCTTGTTTTCCTGGAAGGTAAACATACTGCTTATTTATATGCCTCGATTCTCTTTTTCATGACTGCCAGCCATTTCCGCATTTCATACACTGATGATGCGGACGCTAAACAGGCTGTAAACAAAAATGGTGGGAAAACATTAACATTTATGCTGCTATAGAACAAACTGGCAAAGCTGAATAAATAAAATGCGTTTTTTAAAAAGCTCCTTAAAAACCCTATCCAGCCACAGTGAATCCAACTGATGAGCAACAGAACAGAGCAGAGCAACAATAAAAGATCAAATAATTCACTTCAATTATTAGGTACCTGCACCTCTTTTATTATAATTCAGGATCAGAGCTGATGGTTGTGTTCACTTGAATTGCAAAAGTCTGGGAATGATTTGCGTATTCTTGTGCAGACTGTGCTCAAACTGATGCGCCCTGAAAAAACGCTGTTTATTGTCTGCCTAGCCTGTAAATGGGATGTAAAAGGGATAAAGAATTTTTTATTTAATAAATGGAATAATGCACAAATTCAGGAACCATGTGTTTTTGTTTTCCTTAAGCCTATCAATTATTGATCACCCAGAAACAATCACACTGCTTTAGGTTTTATATATAGCAAATAGCAGTAGTTTTTCATTCTATAATTTAACAAAATATTCTTTTCTATGTCCACCCTACAGATTACATACACTATAAAATTATTCAGTAAGCAAATCCAAGACCTATTTTCTGCCTTTGAATATGATATTGAAATACTCAGATTCAAACCTAAAACAAAATGCAGAAACAGATGCTTGGAATTAGCTATAGGTTTCTTTCTGCTCTTCACACATGCTATTGGTTACAGATGCTTTTGTTTGTATTGGTTTGCGGTGAGTTTGGGTCATTTATTTTTGTTTATATCTTTTCTAAATTCATTTTACATGCCCCTAAATAAATTCATGTAACAATGGGACATGTCAGGTTGGAAATGTTTTTTTTCAATCTGCAACTTAATTACTCACGCTGTAGTAAGAGATGTATCCAGAGATGCAAATTTATAAAAAGCTGTTGACTAAACCTATGCCTTGGACTTTTTTTGTGAAATAAGGCTAAACCTCCTACAGTTACTAATCATTACCAATAACAGAGAATTAATAAGTTTTTGGTCTTAAGGAATTATAATCGGCAGCTAAAACCAAAAAATAAATGTTTAATACACATTTCAGGGAAACATATCATAAAGTATGACCAAAGTTGCTAAGTAAAACAAGTATAATCTATTGCATGTTTTAACGTACCCTTGCTGCCACATAGACCCTAATGAATTAAAGGGTGAGATTATAACTGCATTTTCCACACTGCTGCTTTAGGCTATGCAGTGGGGGGACAGAGCTGATGTGTGTGGTCCAGATAAAGACATCGTACAGCACTGCTGCTGTTGTGAAGTCAGCGGGGAAGACTGGCAAAAGATGTGCATCAGCTGAATCACCACACCAAAAATAAAGAATCATTCATTGTATTTTCTGGGGCTCCAACTAGCGAAGAGGGAGCTGCGAGTGAGAAAAATAGCCCTTGAATAAACAGATTAAACAAGTTCCCTTTGTTCCATGGAGGAAAAGATCAGAGGCCAGGAAGCTGTGCTACCAGGGGACCTCCATGCTGGATGCAGCTCAACCTCTAAAGGTTCACCACTGATTCTGAGATTAAAACGACACCTTACGCTTGAGACTCCCTCTATTTGCACCACAGCTACAACTGCACAACATCCAAAATCAAGACATTAGCACATGAGATGCAATGCAGATCAAGCACTTGTTGACAGTTAGGTCACTCAAAGCACTTTTTCGGGAGAAGCTCATCATACAGATTTGAATCAGTTTATTTGCCAAATGCACACAGTACCTAGGAATTTGTCCTGGTGAGACAGCGCAGTAGAAATTGAGAATACAAATTAAAGGTTAAAAACTGGTTAAAAACATAAGAACAGTGGGTCAATAAGCATAGTTATGCTTTCTGGAAGTATATTCAAATAGCCATTTACGTTCCTTGGATTAGCTGTAGGAAGCTGTACGAGGACTAAATACTGAGTAATCACAACTGTCATTTGGAGGGAAACTAGGTGTAGGCCGACCTTATGACACATAGATCTTAACTGAAACCAAGGGTGTAGATTTGGGTGTGAACCTCAGGGGGCACTTATTGGCCAGTGTGTTTAGCTGGACGGAGGGTTTGGGACTCATTTAATCTATACCAATGAGGAACCCAAATCTACCCCCGACTAAAGCCATTCAATGAAGCATAATAGGCATCACTAGATGAAGATAAGGATTTTGTCTTGTGTCAGAACAGAACATGAGTCACAATAAACAAACAATTGTCTTTCTACAAAGTAACCGCAGAATAAGCCAAAATTCAAATGTTTGTTTTGAATGAAGATGTATTATTGGTTCAAAATGGGGCATTGCATTATATTTTTTAATAGGGAAATGATACGGTAAAATCGACAACTCTAATAGCAGATGCTGTGGCATCATTCAGGCATTGTCTGTTGAACAGCGTAAATCCAAAACTTTATCTCAATCACAGGCTGCTAACAATGACTGACCAACTTAAGAGCTGACAGCACTGGACTACGTACAGCCTGATTTATACTCCTGCGTCAAGCCTACACAGAGCAAGTGCCCTATGCCAGCACAAGCATTTATACCTGCGAGTGGTCTGCATCACTGTGTCATATAGTTACATTTCCGGGTAGGTGTGTGTTAGGCTACTTCGTAGGTAATGCCTCAGGGTAAAAATCAGCTTTAACACTGCCGCAGCCTTGCACATTCATAGCAAAGCTACCAGGTTGTTGTTTCAGCATTCATAGAGGTTCATCATTCATTTACCACTAGAAGATGAGAATATCAACAGTGGTGTTTATGTCTGTTGATATTTTATCACGTCATGCTGAGATGTGTTAGCAACAAATGATATGTCCACACCAAAAATATTTCTGTTTGTCTGCAAGTAAATGCTGGTTAATAAAAAAAAGAGTAATCAGCACTCTTAATATAATACAGTACAGGAAAGAAAATAAATTAGATATTAGTATGGTTATATAACTCAAAAAATAAGTAGGGTCAGCAGTTTGAATTGTTGTATTTTTACTGTTGCTTCCAATGATCTTTTAATAGATATAAAATGTATTATTCTGTGTGCTATGAACTTTCTGTGCAAGTGCATTTAAACATTTCACAATGTATTTCAGAATAATCCAGAGAGACCCGGTACCTTGTTTCTGCTGGTAGAGCTATATGAAGACCTTAAAACAAACTCCTGTGATGCATGGAAGCCCGGTGATTGTAGGGTTAAAAACTGTCAGGTTCAACTAGCACATGATAGCAGTGTAGTGCTCCACAGTTAAAAAAAGAAATTCATGGCTTCTGTATTCTGTTGTAGAGGCCTGGATAGTCAATATATTTTTTGCAGAATATATATTTTTGTGCTACATGGAGAAGAAACATTGAAAGCTGGTTGAGACTGAGACTTCACACTTTATTGGTGACGCTTGCCAAGATTTTTGGTTGCCTCGTCCACCTGTGGGGCTATTTCGTACTGTCAAAAAACAAAGAGGGTCCACTTATGACCGATGGGGGCTCTCTCACCTATCAGAGTGCTCTTGTAGAATGCTGGGGAACTGCTAATGGTACCAGCAAAGCAACCAGCTCAGATTCCCAGCCAGCTGTGTTTTTGAAAGGGTCTGATGGTAAGATTTTGGAACATGTCCTACAAACTCTTCTTCCATTACAGAGCTCAAGTCAGAGGATTGTGGGATACCATGTCCTCCCCTCAGAGTCCCAGCGGCCTGACAGACTTTTTTATCTATGCGTTCAATTAGCGCAGGCAGCATCTGGCCGAGGCAGACTGAACACGCCCTGACTCTCCTCTACAAGGCAGTGGAGCGCTTGGCCAGTCGAGCGTGGCCGTATACGTTTCAAATGACTAACCCTACTGAACCCCCATTGCTGGAGGCTCTCCAAGCACAGCCATGAACTGTCTGATAAGCAAGTATGAGGCGGCAGGGGAAACTCTGTCACGCTCAGCACCAAATGTTAGGGTTAGAGGAATGACGTGATCACAGCAGGCCAAGTGAATCTCCTTTAATGCTAATTTAATGTCAAATTTAAGCTTAGCGTCACCTCTCTATTTCCCAGACTGCTTATTTCATCCTATCTAATTGAAGCTCATCAACATACCAATCCTCCTTTTCCCAAGAAATGCATCTAAACTACTTTTGGTTCCCTATATTAGGTTTTTCATTGACCCCCCCCCCTGGCTGCCATCCAAAAGAAGATGCCAATATGAAAGTATGGATATATACAATATGAGTCAAACGTTTTTGCACATACTGAGATTTTCTACATTTGCATGTTACTTAACATTTACTAAAAATACACTCAATATTCTTTGCTACCAAATATGGTTACAGTATGTTCACCATTTCAGTACATTTATTAGCAAGAAAAGGTCATCATTTGATTCATCAGAGTACCATCCTCAGGCAGTTATAGTAGCAGAGAAAATTTAAGGCATCCTTTTTTACAAGGGACATTAAAAACTGTTCTGTTTCATGAGATGAAACTGTTAAGTAGTGCATTTTAAAGTTAAAGTTTTTTTTCCATTTTTTTCCATTCCATTTGAATATGCCATCACCACACAACCAGTGAATAGGATGTTAGACATGCACTGTAACATATTCTTTCCATGTTAAAATGGAAAGTAGTTTTATTTGAGTCATATATGTATATATATATACACACACACACATATATATATATATATATACATACACGCACACACTCTCACACACATGCACACATATACACGTATATATACGTACATATGCAAAATCAAACACATGCATACAATGTAACAGAAATTCAAGGGCATTTCAGGCTTGCATTACAAAAACAGCCACAGTGCAGAAAAGTGCTAAAAATCAGCAGTTATGTCTATGATAAAAGCGCATTGCTGGAATACTGTCCCTATGCAATTTTCATATGTGTCTCGCAAAAGCCATAAAGTCACAAAGTCTTAAAATAGTCTGTAGGCCAGATGGCCTTGTGGGATGCAGCGATCTTTGGATTGTTCTTCAGTACTCTAGTGATTTCCCAGGGTCAACTCTGTTCCTCCCACAGCTAACGTAATAACTGTCATCTCATCACTGTAAATGCCCATCTGCTCAGTGAATGTAAGGAATTCAATTAATTCATTGGTTTTCCTGATTTCCTCATTGATGTCCTTATTATAAATGTAACTGGTTACTACAAACTATTTTTAATGAGTTTCAGAACAAAACTGTAATTAAATTGTAGATTACCGGTACTTTTAGAGCCATGCCAGATTTTATTTTAAAGAAAATATTAAGAAATAAAGTTTCACAGTTACATTTATTTCACATTTTTACACGATTTAATCAGGGCGACACTTTTCCGAAAATTCAAAATATATTAAAACTAAATTTCCTAACTGCTAATAAATATTCATATCAAATAATTTGCCTCTAAAATGACTTCTGCTTGTTCAGGACACAACATTTGAGTGATATTTTGGAAAAGTTCTATTAATATTTTGTGATAAAACTTTCAAAAGCTCTTCATTCCTCTGCCTGTTTGGTGGCAAGCCCAGAGCCTTATGGTGAGTCTGGAGCTCTTCCCAGTCATCACAGCGCTCAAAGCCGTGTACACTATGGACCGGATGTCAGTCCACTGTGGGGTACAACACACACTCCCACACTAAGCTGAGGGAAACAGAAAACTATAAGACATATGAACACAGGAAGAACATACAAACTACAAACAGAAAGAGCTCAAATAAAGACATGAACCGCAAACAATGAAAGTGTGAGGGCACCATCCAAACAGTGTCGCTGTCAGTCTCCTCATTCGCATTTCATATGGATAGAAAACACAAAACATTAGCCGAGCAGTGTTTTCTGAACATGCATTTTGAAGTAGTGTCTGTTTTTCAGCACATTACAACATCAATGTATATATCTTATAAATGATGGCTCTGTCTTTATGTAATAGTATGTTCTTCAAAAGGATAAAGCAATAAAAAACTCTGCTTAGACTTCTATTGCCTGATGCCATTTTTCTACAAACCATGCAACTTATTAAATAACAAAGCTGAACAAGTTATTTATTTATTGGTCCACATTCCCAAAACTTATCCTGGACAAAGAATCCTAGAGTCAGGCCCAGGTGACATAAGATTACAAGCAGAGGTACACCTTGGATGGGATAGCAGTCTGTCAGCAGGCACATGCAAGACACCAATCAACATACTTCCAAATCTCTGGAGCATTGCAGGAAACGGGTACAACACAGAAATGATACGCAAACTCCACAAACAAAAAACGTTCAGACGACAGTGCAAACTAATGAGCCACCATTGCAAATGCAGGGACCTGGAATGAAGCACTGAGGAGTAGGTGGTGACATAGTTTAAAAATGGCCCAGTACAAGTCTAATTAAAATGATAGATGCTATAGTACTGACAAATCTCCAGCAGAAAACGGCAACACAAACAAAAAAAATGGGTTGCAGTTCATACAGTACCCAGTGGCCTGCTATCTCAAGAGTCATGTGCCTAACTTAATAGTTTGTTCATGCCTTGTTTCCAGGGAAGATTTGGTGAATGTGAGTAGTGAAATGAAAAGGCGGCAAATGACAGTGCAGATTTAAAAGGTGAAAGAATTTCCTATAAAACCTTGGATACAAGAATGGCTTCACAAAATGTATGCATGCAGACCGAAAAAAGCCCTATATTTATGAACTAATTCAATAACATTTGGTGTGCAATTTACATTCTGCACATAAGTCACATTCACTGAATAAAACCTCAAATCACATACAGTGGTACCTCGGTTCTCGAACTTCATCCGTTCCGGACTCCGGATCGAATCCTAAAAAGTTCGAGTTCTGATCTAATTTTTCCCATAAAAGATAATGTTAAACGAATTACCGTAATTGGTTCCTGGACCCCCAAAATTACACCTAAATGTGTTTTTTTAGCATTTAAACACAAAATGAACAGAATAAAACAAGAAGAGTATATTTTTTCTTAATGGCCTCCAAAACTAAAACACTACCCCTGTCCTGCCCCGATTGTCCGCTCCTTCCGTGTGCCACGCCCCCTCGTTAACCTCATGCGGAATCCCCATGTGATCAGCTGTTTCTGGTTGTTGTCATTAGTCCTGTGTATTAAGTCCGCGTTTCCGTTTTTTTCCGCAGTCCGATCATTGGGTGCGTTCGACTTGCTTATGTCCAATCCCGCCCACATCCCACCCGGCCCATTCGTACCGTGAAAGCCACGCCCATGTCCAACACGTCTTAATTAATGCGAAAGCCAAAGCAAACTCGCAGAATGAAAGCGTTGTAGTGCCTGTTATGTCATTAAGTTAAAAACCTTTAGTTTGTGTCCCAATGTAATAACAGTGCTATCTATTATTTATTATTTAGTTTGTAAATTTTTCTGCTAGGCACACTATTGACTGTCAATTATTGCACAAAGATTTTACTGTGGGACCTGCATGGTTGTTTCGCTGCTGGTTAAACGTTTCCATCAGTTAGCTGACTATCTAGCCGACTCACTACCAAAACTATGGTAACCAGATAAAGACCTTTTTGCTGATAATATAGCTTCTGTGTAGTTAACAAGAATTAACACTTAAAGATTTTGCGCGTCGTCAGATATTACTGTCTGCTCAAATGATTGTTCAGCATGGCTTCTTATGGGTTACTAGTTATTAGCTAGTTAGCAACACCACTGTGGTAGCATCCACTATGGCTGTGCGATATAGCAAAAATATTTTTATCATTATCATATCAAACGACAATAATTATCATGGTGTAATTCAAGTCATTATTTTATTACTATGAGTGCTCCATTTTTGCTTGAAATGCCTTTAAGAATTGTCCTTAGATTCAGAACATGAAAAGGGTGACTCATTGAACAAACTGATCTAATTAGAATAAATCATGTTATATATCTCTGTATCATTTGTGAATAATTTGTCATCTATATCGACATTAAATTATAAGTTTATTTAGTTTTAATGTTGGCACAGAAATAACTGGCAGCGTCTTTGGAAATGCAATAAAATGCAAATTTGGACAACGTTTAACTATCCTTTGTAATTGAGTAAAATGGTGATAACTGAATACTTTTATAAGGCACTGCATACTTGATTGCAATAGGTTTTATTACTCTCCGGCTTTATTAATACACCAATCAATATATTAACCAATCAACACAGACGAGCATTAGATTGATATCGGATTGAAATTATATTATGGACATACTACAGCGTAAATAGTAAATAATAAGGGTAAATAGTCCTAAAACGTTTAAAGACAGTCCGGATGTGCCCACCATGTGACCGTTGTGACCATAAATGAAGCACCATCATGTGCCACATAGCGATGTTTCGGGCCGCATACATGAGGGTGCTCCAGTATGATTATTAAAAAATCATAATTCGTAATAATACTGTAATTGATAATAAATGGCTATGTTACTGGTTTATGTGTTTACTGCAATGTAGGTTTTATTATTTATTTTTTTTTTAAGCGTACTCTTTCTACTTATTACACACACACACACACACACACACACACACACACACACAGTGGTATCTTGGTTCTCAAACTAACTTTTTTTTTCTTTTTTTTCTTTATCCTGGAGCATGTCCTGCACCATACCACTGTATTTCCATTTCAACAATACAAATATATCAATGAATATTTCATACATAAGATTTCATGTTGCACAGCCTGGTGGAATTCCCCCAGTAGACTCGATCACTGCATGACTGGGTCCATCAACTCACAAACCGAAGAGGAGATAGCAGCAAACATGCAGCTGAATTGTCATCAAGATATTAAAAAAGAAGCCAGCTTACACACATTTTGACTTGCATAACAGCCGCTGTTTTTAGCAAGGCATGTGTAACTGCGCTTTTGCTAGCATCTGCAAATAAGCGAATTGCCTATATTTAAGTTTGAGTTCAACATGGAACAATTATTTTAAACAATCTGATGGTGCATTTCAAAGCCTAGAGAATATGAGCATGTGCTCTTATAGAATTTCAGGAAAAACTTTATCCATCATTATTTATGAATACATTTGAAATCAAAAGCGTTGTTCAGCTATATTTCGACATCTATTTTGCCCCTTTTAGTTATTTCCAAGTGTCAAATACGTAGATTTCTCTTGAATTGTGTCAGCATATTGAAGAGTTCATTTTCTGGTCCTTTTCCTAGGAAACAGTTGAACTACAGGGCTTTATATGTAGCAGCACTGGTGTTGAGGTAGTTCAGCTACTGTAACTGGCACCTCTAGTTTGCCCACAGTGTATGAATTTGTGTGCATGTTTGTGTACTCTATATGTGCTCTGCAGTGGACTGGCATCCCATTTAGGGTGTACCCTATGCTGCGTAGGCCCCAGACTGCCATGCAACCCAGACCAGCATAAGTGGTTATATGATGGACAGATCCATGTCTTTTATCATGTTTATATACTTAAAATCAGTGGATTTTACCAACTGGAGGGTGGGGGTGGGGGGCTGGCCAACAGGGGCTGAAGATGGGGCAATAGACTAGGAATGTCTTTAAAATTGACCTGCCAATTGTGATCGACCACCTGGCAACCACTGCTTTAAGTGATTTTGAAACAAAGAGAAGTAATTTCAAATGTATACAGTAACTGGCATTTTATGGTTTTGGATTAGAACAGTAAACTGTAAGACTCTGATCTACAGCTCATTTATAGTTACAGTAAAGCAGAAGTGCTAAAATTCCTAAATTAAAAGTGTTACACTTTGGCTGTAGTTTCATAAAACCACAACACAGTATTGCAATTCATTCCGTACAATGAGTAATTACAACACCTTTCATACTGGTGAACTCATTACATGATTATTTAGAGCACTATAACAAAGAGTGTTACAACTTCACAGTCAAGTCTAAATTTGTAGCAACAGTAAGCAGAGCCGCTGCCCCCCGAGGATGTCCTACATTCTTTTGAAGCCACAGCTCGCTACTTACTCTCTGCGCATCCATGCCATGAGTTAAAAATGCAAACAAATAAGAGAGTCATTCCTGTTATCCTATTACCACTCTTAAAGCTTTTAATGTTACCCCCTTGAGAAGGCTACAGTAGATCCCCTCTGCCTGGAGTTGGACATCGTTAATTAAGTTTAAAATAACAAAATTAGGACTGCAATTTTCCTCAAATCTTTTGTCATTAATGCTTAAATGTATGCAAATTGTTGACATTCTAATGTCAAATTGTTATTACGCCGTGAGAAAAAATATTACTTAATTTAGATTTTAAAATGCTAATATTTTATCCACAGCTATATCTCTCAAATCAATATCTGCGAGATAAAAAATTTAATTAAGGAAAATTATGACTCAGACTCAGGCAAAAGAATATTGTGAAGGCAGGGTATCCACAATGCGTAAGTTATGTACGACTTAGCAGTTACAGATAGCCTGAGGCTATCGGGAGCTGCCTGAATCTCCATGTGAAGCTTCTAGCTCCACGGGAATTTGTGATCCCAGATGCCTGTTTTTCAGCCGGGGGGAAAGTGTCAAGTCGGCTCTGACAAGGCCGGACTCACGCACTCGCTCTGGCATACAAGTTGGACCCATTTCAAACCCCCTCTGAGCATGAAGCAGTCTACAAGCAGACTCTCACATACCCTCAGCTCATAAACCCTGCTCCCCCCCCCAGCTCACACCAGTTCACACAGAGCGCTAATATATAATATAAGGAGTTTTGTTTAATGCGAATACCTGTGGTGCACATATTTCATGTTTGACCTCATTTGAATGTCTCAATGTAACTGGAACACATGCCTGGAACACATGTCATAAAGCAAAATATCATATCATTATATGGATGTGGCAAATTGGGCAAATGTCACCTTGGAAGGATCTGTACCCTTGGTGTTCTAAGAAATCTAACCCACATAATTAAAATTTCGGCTGGGCACCAGTTTTATCTTCTTGGAAATAACATCAGGTAAATGATTGATGTATCACCAAATTGTATGACAATGCTACTTGGTCACAGGGGTCCACAGTGTGTTTGGCAATTCACTGGTACTACATGCGACTGGCATCTGCAATCAGATGTCTATCAATCTTACTCCATATAACTGCTGCCACTGCATGACTTTGACCCTTTGTATCGTTTTGTGTGTTATGTAGTTAATCAGCAAAAGTCCATCTGTGTACTTTGATTCAAATTGTAATTGTTGTGTACTGTTTCTATCCAGTAAATAAATTATACTTTCATTGATTCTTGTTTGTCTGAAATTGCAATCCCCTAGTAAATTCCAACTTAACGGTATTAACACAATCGCTACCCAGGATTAGTAAAGACTAGAGGTGTAGTCTAACAGCTCTGGATTTATGAATAATCACTTAACTGGTTAAACTGCAGGCTAGCAGATAGATAATATCATAAATTGACTTGCAAGATCTGAGTTGCTTTGCAGCCTCTGAGTATGTCAGTCAGACCTACTGAAATTACATCAGCAAG
>JABFDZ020000044.1:28634876-28659223 GCA_019775955.2 Pollimyrus isidori | reverse complement strand
GGAGATTGTCTTGACCAGGACCACACCCCTAAATGCATTGAAGCAACTGCCATGTGATTGGTTGATTAGATAATTGCCTTAATGAGAAATTGAACAGGTGTTTCTAATAATCCTTTAGGTGAGTGTGTGTATATATAAAAAATATATGTACTGCTTTTAATGCAGGCCTGGGGTACATTTCCATTTTCCTGTCAACATCCATAATCTTGCTGCAAATTATAATACAGGTGTTACACAGACATGATTTTTAAATTACGGAAAAATAATGTGCATCACCATCAGCTAAACAGAGTGGCCCTATCACCACTGAAATCTCTCTGATATGGTCTCTATACAATCCATCATAACTAGGCCTTACTCCAGGCAGTTTTCCCAGTCATTATCTTCCTCCTTGTCTCTCTTTCAGAGTTATCCCTGTATCTCAGTGGAAAGGGGTCACCCAGCCTGTCTAAGGTGTCGGGTTTTTAAAGGCTGCAACACCCCCCTCATCACTTCCTGCCTATGCAGCAGACTCAGTTCTCACAAATTGCCAAAGCAAATGTGTTATACATACATTACAGCAGGCAACACTTGCCAGCGCATCACTCAGTCACATTTAGATGTACTGTTTATGTTGCCCTGTTGAGATTAAAGCCTTATAGTGCAGCAGTAGATATACTGCCTGGCCAAAAAAATTATTGTCATTTCAATTTATATGAGCAAATACTTAAGAGCGAATGACTGGATCGTTATGCAGCAATAAAGTGAAGTCAGCTGAGTACCTGAATCTACTGAATAACCAGGTTCCATCCCTCATCAAGGGATTTTTTCTCCCCTGTTGGCATGGGCATATTCCAGGACAAGAATGCCAAGATTTATTGGGTTTGAATTGTCAAAGAGTGATTCAGGGAGCACGAGGAATCATTTTCACGTATGACTTGGCTATTACAGAGTTGTGACCTTAACCTCACTGAAGGTCTTTGGGGTGTGATAAAGGATGCTTTATGGAGTGGTTCAAATCAATACAGTCAATACAGGATCTTGGTGAGAAATGCAAATCTGGATGAAAATAAAGGGTGAGATGTTGCATAAGCCTGTGGAAACAATGCCATGACAAATGTGCGCCATAATCAAAGCTAACGGTGCCCCAACCGCTTCTTGTCTGAAAATGACACCTAAAGAACTTCATCATAATGTCACACAACAGTAAGTGACAGTAAAGAATATAACATTTTCTAAAATTTAAAAGAGATATTACTATTCTACTTTTAAGTGAAATGACCCCAAAGGTGGTCATATACCCAATGAACTATTATTGTTGTTATTATTTTATTACTTAGGACGGCAAGAGCTTTCAGCCTCTGTCATTCAGAATGTCGCAGTGACCTGTTTCACTGCTCAGGCCCATACTGTTATCCAGTTCGTTTTTTTTATCTTGCCCAAAGGTATCCATTGTTTATTTGCCGGGAGAGTCACTGAGTATTTACAGCAGCAGAACAGCAGACTGGTGAGAGCCACACTCTGGTCCCCACACTAATCTAAACATGATTAACTTCCAGAGACAGAATGTCAAACAGATGCCTGGGATCATTTTCCTTCCAAAAATAGGTTTTTTATGTTTTGTTAAGATACATAATAGAGTCTCTTATTGTGAACGTGGAATGTTTTCACATTTTTAGAATGATACAGTGTAATGAGAAAGAATATAATCTTCGTTTTTATCCCTTCTGACCTTGAAAAATAAATCTCCTCTCATGGAATTAGTATTAAAACAGAAACATCCCATTCTTTTCAAAAGCTGAAAAGTATGAAGATTAAACTACACTGTTTGGCTCACTATGTGATTTTCCCAATTGAAATTCTGCTTGGTAGTTAAAATTATCCTGTGGTACACTGATGCCATTATGGATTATTCATTTTTTTAAATAATTGACACTAGGAAGAGGGCCTTTAAGTGTTCACATGTAGAGTCAAGGTAATAAACTTTTTTAACTTTCTTCAAAAATATGAGTAATATTCCATTTCGTTTTAAAATGTTATTTAAGTCAATTCAGGCATAAACATTATTATCAAGGTTACATATCAATATTGGGCCTTAGAACCTGAAAGGCAGGTAACTTGAAAAAGTTTGACACATCAGAACATACAATGAAGAAGTTACACTGGTCCTAATATTTATGTATTTATTGATTGTAGTTAAAATTCCTTTTCACATTCACTGAAAATCAGAGACATGCACAGAAAACCACAGTCACCTGCTAAAATTTGCATTAATTGAATTGTTTGAATTAATAAAATATTATGTTTTTTGGTTTCGTGTAAGCGTGCTGTTCAATGACAGGCTTATCCAAATCTTATTGTTTGTGTTTTAAAGTAGGGGATCAAGAAAAAGAAATAAGCTGAAACATAAATAAAATATAGGCTTATTTAATATTAATATTTAATATAAAATATTAAAGCTGAAAGGCCAATGTCATGCAACTCCTGCCTAGGAGCTTGGAGCCCATTTCAGGGCATATGAAGTGTAAGGTAGGGATGCTTGGGTGGAGGTGATGCCTTACATATACCTGTTTAGGAACATTACAGAATACCTTTTGTGTATCAAAAAGTGAGGGAGACTCTAAAATAACACACCTGCAGATATCATACCACTAAATTTCAATATCACTAAATTTCATTGGACGTCAATCTCCAGAGAGAGGTTACATTAACTGATAATTATGTATCCTTTCTTCATTGCAGTAATTAAAGTCCATGGAACCAAGTTATCTTCATTGCTGTCGTACCTGTATGTTTTTGTTTGTGACAGAAGGTGAACTCCAGTGGCCATTTTCAGCTGCGCTGCTTTCTTTAAATCTCACTGGCAGTCACGTCGTGAGACCGCAACATTAAGCCATCTACCCATTTGTCCTTGTCTATTTTTTATCTAGGACATGGATATGTCATTCTAGGTGAGGGAATTCCGGAGACATCAAATTTCCACTGGGAATTAAAAGTGCTGCTGAAGCTGAACTTTGTGGGAACTGTGACCAAGACAGAATTTTTGCAACCAACCTGTACCTGCCTAGACCCCAAAAATTAGGATCTGACGGGATTAGGCCACGTTATGGGTAATTTAAACGAGGCGCCTAGTCCAATTTTAAGATTAAGCTCTTAGGACAAGTATAGGATAAGCTTCTTCCTTGCATTTTTTAAAAATAATTCTTCTCCCAACCTGTAATGACTATGCCTGTACACCTCCCCCTTCCTGCAGGGAGGGGGGGTCAGATTAGCATAACCTTCCCGAGATGACCGTGACTCTACAGGACCCAGGCTTATGTGGAGTGGAGTGCTGCTCTCATTCCGCCCACAGGCCTGTAGACAGCATGTGGCTCTTCAGCAGAGCGACAAGGACAAGAGAAAGAACCAGTTCATACGACATGCCCCAGGGATTGCTCACCAACTGCCTGTTATCCGGAACTGTTGGCCCCATACGGATATTGTGGCACAGCTTGGATCGAAACAGTATTCACTGTAGCCCAGACTTTACTTGATGTATCAATAAGTACTATAAACAGGGATTGACATAACTGGTACGCAAGTACGCGTTCACCGTTTAAAAGCAGTACTCAATACCGCAAATGAAGTACAAATTAGCATATAAAAATTAAAATATACAATCATTTCTCGTCATATCGGTGCAAATGCACATAAAATATGTGCACATTCACACGGTTACAACAATCGATTGCTGCATGTATCACTTTTAAAGGTTGTTCTGGTATGCGTACTTGCATACCAGTCATGTCAATCCCTGACTATAAGTCATGACCTACAACAACAGCAACAACAATAAAAAAGAATAAGAACAGCAGCAACAAGATAAAAGAATGAATTACACTCAATAACAGAATGAGCATGAAGATTTATTCTTTATAATTATCTGAATGGCCAGAGGAAATAACGTCTTATCTACAAAATGAGGGCAAATTTTTAAATGCTCATTGACCTGTAGCAATGGATAGAAAAAGTTATTGCTTTCGAAAATCTGCAATTTTTAAAATAACATTTAACATTTATTTATTTGTTTTAGATGATTTGTCCTTACATGTTACCCCCTAGTGACATATTAAAGTAATTGCCAAAAAATATGAATTCTGTACTAATAAATCTATACTGTTAGCTTCTAAGAAATATTCTCACAGTCCTGGGACAGAAAGATGATTTAGTCCCTTGCAACTACACAAACCCAAACATTAGTTCAGGTTGCAAGATGCAGCAGAGGTAGGACTAGTAAACTTTATACCACTGCTAAATCTCTAAGATTAGCACTGGTTAAACGAGTAGTTAATTGCTTGGAAAAAAAAAAACTGGCTGCAGCATAAATATGGTTTAATTAGAACTGCAGCTCCCTGCGTATCTGCTTAATGAGGCCCCCAGCTCCGAACCTCACTGTTCACTTTGTGTTTCAGGGCTCTTCATTTAAACGGAAAAGCTTGTTCATCAAACAGTTTGTCGTATTTAGTTGATTGCTCTTAAACGGATTACATGACTGCTTTTTAGTTAAGAAATTTCTTTCATCATCCTTAAAAATGTTGCTTTACTTTTTATAGTTTCTGCTCCCGGGGTGGTGCTGTGGCTTGCTGGTTAGCACTGTAGGGTTGGAGGGTTGCGTGTCTAGATTGTTCATGTTTTCATGTGGAATTTGGGTGATTTTGCTCCCATAGACAGTCAGTTGAACCCTAACACAACGGTTTTCCAGATGTCATTTTCGCAAAACTGTCATTTAGCTGTGACTGATGATTTGCATGCGTTCGCACTTCTTCAATGATCATTTATGAGCACCTTTAATGCCCTTAATGACATATACCTGTATTGAACAATTTTCGCCAGTTCCTTGATATGCATGTTGTACTTGTTCTTCTTTGAAGTGTCATCGAAACAAATAGACTTTTTAAACTGTAAACACTATATGCTGCTAGCATGTTGACACATAAGCACAAGTGCAAATGCACATGTTACTCTAGGCATTTTCTGATGCTCAAAGTACACAAAGTAGATGTAGGGTATTTATTACCCATGATACTGTCTTATGAAAACGCTGTGATTCAGTGAGAGAATACAGTTCATTTCATGCCTAAGGGTATAAAACACTTCTGGGGCTTGTGCTGGAACATCTCACACTCCGGGCAGGTCTTGTCAGTAGACGAGGGATGGAGAGCAAGGGCCCTCTTCATCTCCAACAAACAGCCACACCACGGTTATGCTACCAATAGCTGAAACCCAGCTGGTTGATAGGATGGCACTTGGTCTGCACCAGCACATGACTGTTCATACTAGGACAGAGGTCAGTCGCTTTAAAGTGACAATATGCTACAGCAGGAGAATGAGAACCTGCAAGGCTCTGCAGATCCAGAAAAATCCAGAAAAGACTTGAAATGTTAAATATTATCTCCATACAGGAGCGTAATTGACTTTGCGACTGAAAATAATTGTAGCAGTAAGTGTTGTGGTTTCCCTGGTAACTATCCATCCATCCATCCATCCATTTTCCAACCTGCTCATCCTACCGGGTCACGAGGGGTCCGGAGCCTATCCCGGAAGCAACGGGCACGAATCCTAAACACATTTTAAGTTAAGCAGCTTATTGTATTTACCGTTTTTGTATGACTAAATGTTTGATTTGGCATAGATCCTTAAACTTTAGGAATGGTTCATTCAGCAACAGCTCCTCCACGTCAGAGCATGCCCAACGCCCCACAAGACCAGATATTTGTTAATAACAAAAAGGTGACTCATTCAGTGGCTTATAAGCAAAAGACCAACTTTTGCATTTGAAACACCAGCCGAGGCAAAATTTTAATACCATTACTAATTTTCCAGCAAAATATCTCAAAGTTTGTTACCAGATCATCTTAATACTGCAGGCAGCTCTCTCTTCAGGATTTTACTGGTTTATCTCGAGCTTGAAAAATTCCAACCAAATTAGAACATAATACATGTTGCTCAACTGTATTAAGTATTGCATCAGTTCTAGCTTCTGATAGAAGTGTCCCGGTAGTTTTTGCTCTTTGATAAAATAAGCAAATAAATATTCATTCCCAAATTCTGCATTGGCACTTTTCTGCAACATCTCTAAACTTTGATAGTAATCAAAAGACCTACACGTCTGTCATAACACGTTGAGCCGGCCGCGACATTGCTATCTCGCTAAAGAAACACGCCTGTCCGTGGTTACAGAAGTCGACTCGTGTTTAGAATAGTTCGGAGGTGGCACACTGGTTCTTCGTCGCCTAGGCTGAGGGATGACAGGAGCAGAATCAGGTTCTGCTGTCCCTCATCTCCTGAAAGCCACCAGTTCTGAGGTGCCACTGCAGTACAGAGAGCATTTTTCTATTAATAGAGCCACAGTCTCAGTCTGAAAGTCACAGGGACCTTCTGGGCTCGGCCCATTGGGATAGTTTTACCTGACAGCAACTTTGCTGCTAAAGTCCGAGAGGAGGGAGTTTTGCAATAAACACCGACCTGGCTCTTGTTAAGTCCCCCCCACCCCTTATGCCATACCACGCATATGCACACCTGCGCTCCCACACTGACAGATCCACGCACTCATGCAGACAGCGGCTCTCCACCGGAGACGCTGTCAACGTAGACAAGACCGTCGCACGCCTCACCCGCGAAACCCGGAGGCGTCCGCTGCAGACAGCGCCAACCAGCCTGCAATCGGCGAGAGGAGGAAGAGGACGAAGGGGAGGGGTGAGCGGGGGGAGCGGGGGGAGAGACAAACAGCAACTTACTCTGCTCCTTGGAGAGAGAGTCTCTCTGGGCCGCAGCGTGCCGAATGACCTGTGTAAATATCCCCCCAGAGCGAAAGGCTGCAGATTTCGAACATGCAGAGGATCAGGAGACAGTGGCTGCAGCACAGAAAGTCTGGCCTCTGCTCTGACTGTAAGTGTAAGGCTCATGCTCGCACACCGCTTTGGAAATGATGAGAGTCAGGGAGCTCCCAGCCTTTCAGCCAATCAGACGCTCCCGCTGCTCTCCAAACACCCCCCCAAAACAAGTTTCTCTGTGGGGGTGGCTGGACCTAGGAGGGCTGAAGAACTAACAGAGGGAGGAAGATGGCCGTGTTAATCCAGTGCCATGGAATTTTTTCTCATTGCATCTGCCCTGCCCTAATCCCTGTCTTTTGGTGATGGTCAGCTGACCACAAACAGCAGGTGGGAGGCAGCTGCTCATTTTAACCTCAGTATGCGCAACCAATTCATGGAGAAGGTGTCATTCCACTGGCTATAAAAAAAATGCAGTAATTAAAGCAGTCATCATAATGCACTATTGCTACCTTCATAATGCATTATAATGGTCAATATAAGTATTAAGAATGCTGTGTACTTCATTATGAAGGTATCTAAAGTACATTTTACCTGAGAGCTTCATAGAGAATTCATAAGGCATAATTAAAATAGCTATACAGTGGTACCTCAGTTCTCAAACTTAATCCGGATCGAATCCAAAAAGTTTGAGTTCTGATCGAATTTTTCCCATAAGAAATAATGGAAAACCGATTAATTGGTTCCCGGCCCCCCAAAATTACACCTAGATATGTTTTTTTAGCATAAATGAAACAAAACAAAATGAACAGGATAAAATAAGAAGAACATTTTTTCTTAATGGCTTCCAAAACGATAAAGATCTTATCCCAACATTACCCCTGTACTGTCCCGATCGTCCACTCCTTCCATGTGTCACGCCCCCTCGTTAACCTTGTATGGGATCCCCATGTGATCAGCTGTTTCTGGTTGTTGATATTAGTCCTCTGTATTAAGTCCGCATTTCAGTTTGTTTCCCCAATCCGGTCATTGGGTGCGTTAAACTTGCTTACGGCATTGGCTTAAAGCAATGCATTCTGATCCTGACGCAATGCACAAACTGGAACCACCACTGTGATGACACACCTTTGCCCTTATTGGCTGACGTCATTGGCATGACGTTTGTATCCCAGGAAGTTCTGATGCGTAATCGGCTATTTCTCCCGAAGATCACGTCTAGCAGTGTGAAATGCTTTTCAGTTAATTTACCTGGTAAAATAAAGTTTTAATAAATGACACAAATGCTCTTATAGCACAGGTAATTTAATGGTTTATTTATGGTTAGTTACTGTAATGCTGCGCTGCTTTATTTGGTAATTTTTCCAGTCTGTGAAGAAGGCATTCAAGTAAGAATTGCATTGTAGTATGACTCATTTCCTGGCGCATACAATACTTATTAGGTCAGCGTTCACGGTTCGACTTCCGATATTCAGATTGAGTTCTAGGTCAAACGGGTTTGTTTGATTTTCAAGAAATTCAAGTTCTAGTGAGTTTGAGAACCGAGGTACGACTGTAATTATAATTTTTATGAAGTGTCCATAATACATTACGAATATATTATAATGCATTATTAAGGTATCTATAATGTATTATAGTGACTTATTTAGGTAAAGTGTTGCCAAAAATTGAAACAGCAAGAAAGATGTTATGAGTTCCTATAACCTACACAATTTCAAACTTAAATGCAAGGCAAGATTCATGCAAGCAAGCCTCACAGATTGCACATTTTTTAGACATTGAACCTTTCACAGTGCAGATATTCAATTGTCCTTGTCTTAAACAGCCTGAGATGGGCTGTGGTCTCAGCATAACCATATACTGGATAACAAAAGTTATTAATAAATTAGGAATTATTTTTTTGCAGGAAAAGCATATCAATTTATGCTTTTCATTACATAAAAGCTGAATGATAACAAATCTACTAACAATTTGTTACTGTAGGTGATTTGGTGATTTTGATAATAGTAATTATAATGTGAAAAAAGCCAAACTTCTTTTCTTGGTTTAAGCAGAACGTATTCTGAAGACCTCACAAGGGATGCAACACGTGATCCTCAGTTTCTCACGTTAAACGGGATTGCCTCCATTGCTGCAGTGCAGCTGAAGCACGCCCTACCGTAGGGCGTTAGGATATCATGCTATCTGTACCATCAGGCTCAGTAATCAGGGTTAATGAAACTATCGCATATACAGAGAGCCAGCAATAGAAGGGACTCGGATGGGAGGCTTGTTTTTTAATTATATTTCCAACTACGATTGAAATCAATCTGATGGTCAAAGCATAGAGAGCAGCTCAGATTAGCTAATTAGGCTTAATTTGGCTATGAGCAAGAGCAACTGGGAGAGAGAGGACTTGGATCACGAACCAGAGACGTTAAGAGGACAGCTACCATCAAATGTTCAACATACTGTATGGCTGAACAGCAGTGTGGTTTGTATATGCGACCTGGGCTCAATCTGCAATAAAAAAAAATTTAAAAAAATTTTGTAACATGAATGAAAAACGTTTTCAGTCGAAATGTTTATTCAAGCCATTGTTGCTTACCACAGGACCCAGGCTCACTTTGGCCCGAGCCGATACTACCAGCTAGGAAGTACAGTACTAGGAAGGTAACTTGCCTTAATTCTCTGACCTAATTTTTTTTTTTTTAAAAAAAACCTATGTCTGTTGGGAAGCAAGCAATCTTCAGATGGATCCACAGGACAAAGAAAATAAACTGTAGAACAGGACAATTTTATGAACACCCTTGGAATGTGATGTGCAGGCCAACCGAAACCTATCCTCTAGCTCTCTGACTTAAATGGGCCAAATCGCTGACCCACAAAGGCCGGGCCACGCCTTGCAGACACTGCCTCTCACATGCAGAATGAATTTACTTTCTCTAGTTATAAATGAATAATATGTGGGCAGAAGGGCATGAACCCTGACCTCACCATACTACCGAGTCATCCCTGTGTTTCAGACAAGATTTCTCCACAATGCGATAAAACCTGTTATTTTTACCATGTGGGGACCATCTTATCAGTCACTGCAAGGAGAAACTCATTTTCATAAAAATCTGTGAATGCAATCAAAAACACTAAAAGTGTACCAAATGACTTTTGTTTGTGTGTGTGGATTATGTTTATATTACATCATGGGGACCAAATGTCCACCATAATGTTATAAAATCCTGTTCTTTTCTAAGGTCCCCCAAAGATCTGTGAATGCAATCAAAAATATATACATGTCAAAAGTCTTGTATTTAGTTTGGTCACTTTTGGTTAAGGTCAGGATTGGGTAGGGGTTAGGGTTGTCATGCTGGGATTAAAGTTTTCCCCACAAAAAAGAATGGAGAGTCTCCATAAAGATATAATTACAAACCTGTTTGTGTGTGTGTGTATGTGTGTGTGTGTGTATATTGGTTATAACAGAAACTCTCAAAACTCCCAGCATGCACTGGACTGGCTGCTGGCTGACTGCATCACAGAGAGCTTTTGTAAAAGCACATTGATTACTGACAGTGCAGAAAGACTTTTGCCTTGGGCAGCGGTAACAGACAGCTGTGTCGATGGGTCTTCGGGGGAAACATGAGCTTTTGGTGCCCTGGCTGCTCTCTTCAGAATGCAGGAGCTGACCCACAGCAAAAGGCTGGATGCCAGGCAATAGCCCTGCAAGGTGAGCCCAAGGGTACAGATGGTCTCCCTTACCCAAGGTCAATTTGTTCGCTATTCATACATAGAAGCAGTGGCACCAGAAGCAGATCTTTTGCTTCTCATCAAAATAATATGTCACCACCACACAGTCGCACGGACCATGTACTCATGATAATGAGGAAAACTGCGACCTCACTGCGTTTTGTCCTTTCTCCTGGAAGGTCTGAGGTTTGCTTCTAGATTCAAGAGTTGATAGATGCTATTAGAATATGGGAAATGACTACAAATACTGGGAAAGAGAAGTGTGTGACGCTGGGATTTCTTACCAGACCAAGGTTCATTTTACACTTCACTTTCATCATGGGTAGATGTCAAGAATTGTGAAACGCAAGTGCTGCTCATGGCAACCCTCTACTATTCAAGGCATTCTGTGCCGACAGCAAAGGGGCTGCTGTTGGCAATTACTAACAAAGCAAACAGCACACACAGCAATATAAATAGGCTCTGGCAATAAGGGAAAGGTGTTGTGAACCAAGCAGCTGAGTGGCGGCTCGCTGGTAACACGGTGGGCTCACGCCTTCGGGGTCAAGGGTTCAGTGATGGGCTCCAGCTGTGGAATTTATTTAATTGTGGCCTGATAGATTTAGTTCAGGTACTCCAGTTCCCTCCCACAGTAAAGTGGGTTGCAGTTGAAGGTGACTTGGTGTCTTCGAAACTATCCATAAAGTGTTGTTTTCTGCACTGAGATGAACTGGCATCCTGTTCCCTGCCGTGTCCTGTCTCTCTTTGGACAGAGTCCAGACTCACTATGACCCAGCATCGGACGAGAAAATGTACTGATGGATGATTGATTATAAACGACCTCCGGACTCACCCTTCAAAGCCACTGTAGGAAACATTATAAATGATTTATCTGTAGTAATTGCTGTACATAGATAACAATACAAATATAGAGTAACAGTGTGTCCCCTTGTGGGTTCACCACGTCCGAAGATATACTGGAATAATTATCAGTTTGGCATTTGGCAGCAGATTCACGGTCAGCTGCAGTTACCGCCCACCTGCAAACTCCTCTCTCACTGTCTCTGCATATCATTCAGGTGACGTCGCATAATCTATGTGATACACTGACCATAATATCTTCACATAGAAGTTAAACAACAAACTTTAAGAGCAAAACTCAAATAACACACTGACTTGCAGCTTGTCAGAAACAGCATTTACATTTAAGTAACTCAAGTTAAAATGAGTCCCCTCTGAAAGCTTCCCATTCCTCCCCAGCTCTATTAGAAGGGAAATATTCAAATTTAATTTGGGAAAATTAGCATCTTCAGAGTGGAATAGCATGAAGATACTTGGAGGTGGTGGCATATCTTAGGAGGGGGGTCTGCGCTCTGGTATTATGCTGAGTCTTTGTCCAGGCTAACAGGAACAGGCTGTAAGTTTGTCCTACGCTGGAGCAGCATCCCATCCAGAATGTTCAACTGACCTATACTTTGTGCTTCCTGAAGTGACCCTGTACTAGAAAAGTAGTTGGAAAATGGATGGATGGATGGATGGATGGAATCTTGAGATTCTCACTCTATAGATATAGTTCCTGAAAATTATATAATGCTATGCAATTCTAACAATCAGATATATACCTTTCCCAATAAAAACAAAGTCCAGAAAATTTAAAACTAATATGCAGAGCATGATACAGAGGTGCACATTTATAACTTATATATGGTCTATAATCCACTGGGAGAATCCAGCATTGCATGCATTGCGCAGAGAGATGTGTGGAATATTGTTACCAGAGCAGTCATTTTTCATTCATGATGCTGTGCATTCACATGCATGTGCTTAATAATCAGTCACCCATCATTGGCTCATTGAGTAGGTGTGGCTATGACCTCACCCAGTGTAAGATACCTTGAATGATGTCATCACAGCAGACAAACAACAACGTGCATCTTTAGAATTCAGTTTCAGATGTCAGTGTCTTCAGAGACAGACAAGGCTTTATCAAAGACATAAGCTTCCAGAAGAGATACTATCCTATGCAAACATGCTTGCTAACACAGCACAGTATGTCAGACTTGGGATTTGCTTAAGCCCCAAGGATCCGGCTGCTGCTTGCAGCCATGCTTGTGCCACACTGTATTCTTATTGGACGTTTGTGTCATTGTTCTTCCTTTGTCACGCCCCTATTTTTGGTCCAGATTAACCTTAATTGTATCTAAGCTCTCTCCTTCAGTACTATCCAGCCTTTTGAGCACAACTTTGTCCATTGATGTTTTTTACCAAAATATTTTTTGTATTCTGAGGCTGTGCCTGTCTCAAATACAATCAAGTATTTAACAACTAAGGGACAGAGGTTTAATATTTATTTTTTCACGGGAAACCCCATTTAGATTATATGATAATGATAGAATTTTGTCAATTTACAAAGTTTCTTGGAAGACCCAATGAAACTACAGTACATAAAGGTTCAAAACATCCTCAGTGTGCACTTTATTAGGTGCATCTAGCTAGTACTGGGTCGGAGTCGCTCTTGCCTCCAGAATAATTTCAATGGTAATTAAGCGGTGCGGCTCCAAAGGGATGTGTCTGTCAGCTAAGCAAACTTCCCAGAGAAACCTGAAACGTGGGAATTTCCAGTGCTGCTGTTACATACCTTAGAATGCATTATGTCTGTTTGCCAACGAGGCAATTGAACGCTAATGAGGCAAGCTGGAAAACTAGCTCATGAGAAGCAAACATGCTGGATGTCTGTTCAAGTGACTACCACTGTGAAGATGTGAGTATTCTAAATAACTGTTCTGCATTCTAAGCTCTGGGGCTGTAAAGTACACAAGACATAAAATCATTCATGATACACTCAGAACATCAGAGGAAGGACATCCAATATCATCCAATATCCACACACACAAACTGTTGTGAAAAAAATCCACATAAAAATAAGTGTGCATACAAAAAAAAAATGTGCAAATGCATTTCTGTGTGTGTATGTATCATATATACATTATATTATGGGTGCTAAATTTTGACTTTGTGGGGAAATTTTTCTCACCCAGTTTTGTAAAAATGTGTGACTGCAATCAAAAAACTCTGGCATTTAGTTTTGTTATTTGTGGTTAAGGTTAGGGTAGGTGTTGGGTAGGGATTAAGGTTGTCATTGCTGGGATTAGTGTTTTGCCTAAAGAAATTAATGGAGATTCCCTACAAAGATATAGATACCTACTCTGTGTGTCTGCATGTGTGTGTGTGTGTGTGTGTGGAGGGGGGTTCAGGTATACCTTACCTTGTGGGAACCAACTGTCCCCACAACGTTATGAATACCCATTATTTTCCTTATGGAAACCAGTTTCCTGTTTTATAAACATCCGTGACTGAAATGAAAAAACTAAAAATGCAAAAACTCTTGTATTTTGTTTGGTTTCTTATGGTTAAGATTGTCATAGTTAGCATTAGCATTTTTTCCATAGAAATGAATGAGCGGTCCTCAAAAAGATATGAATACACAGCTGTGTATGTGTGTGTGTGTGTGTGTGTGTGTGAATTTTTGTGAATAAACCACCACTTGTCCATAAAGGAAAAGAAATGTACTCCCCCATATTCAACTAGATATGCAAGGTTTAGCATCCTCAATCAACAGACCACAATCAAATGCTTCATACACTAATAACTCATAAATACCGCCGAGGACATTTCCCCATCCCTATTGGTATAGGTTTGTAGGAACTCGTAATTTCCTTTCTCTGCCACTTTTTCAATGGAATGTATGTCTGGACCACCACCTCTATGCCTCTAGTTAATTTGTCCACAGAACACCATAACAGGTCTCTCTCTCTTCATGAACATGATGCTTATGTTCTGAGGACAGGCGTTTAAGTTAGCGCTGATTTTCACCTCGACTGCTGCCTTTCTGATGAACACTGGTCTCAGTTGATGTCAGGATGGCTGCCAATTCCTGCATGACATTTGCTTCGGGGAGATTTTGGCAGGATGGCCGTTCCGGAAACGTTCTGCCTTTTGGATGTTATAATACAATAGTACACAGTACAGTGTATTTAAAACGTTTCATTGGAAAGCTTTTGACTTTACACATACAATAAAAGTATAATTTTTGCCATTTCCTTTGCTGTCCCTCCCCCCACACATACACTCACACACGCGCCATGGGAAGTTAATCCCTTTGCCCTGCCACAAAACCTTTGTGAGATCAGCTTTGACTCCCCACCCCCATTACAGAATAAGTTCCTCAACGCTTTTCCATACCCTGCAGATAGAAGCTCACTCTGGTCTGCTTCCAGTATTCCGGCTCCATCCAATAAAAACATACTTAAACTCCCACCTATGTTATCTTCAGATGTATGTGATTCTACAGGACTGTCCATATAAAGTAGTGATATTTGCCCATTATAAGGTCATTATCTTTAGTTTAAAATTATTACAATCGTGTTTTTCAGGGACCCATGCAATGGAGTAACACAATGACCACATAGGTCCCTGTAGATTGTAGTGAAGTGTAGTAGTTTGCAGTCTAATGAGAGTTTCTGTTCCAAGGAAGCCTCTTTAAACACTAGAGTGCTTCCTTCAACATACTCTGAGAAGGTCGAGATCCAACAGTCACCAGTGGAAACACCCCAAATATTTCTATACCACATGCAGTATCCAACATAAGATTCTTTTTTATTACTTCTAACATTTGTATTATAACCCTGAGGCTAAATGAATTCTGAAAGGATATATTTAGATATAATCAGATTAATTCATGTCAGAAGTAATTAGTCTGAAATTGCTTTTGTAACATCTAAATCAGTGGCTCTCAACCTTTTTTTGCAGTGGGCCGCACTATGTCCAAGTTCAAGTCTCACGGGCCGCATATTATTTACATATGACGTCATCAACGCTCAATAACCAGATATTATGCATCTAAAATTATTACAATTAGATGTATTATTATCATTAGAGAGTATAATTCTACTTACCATTAATGGGACACCTGATGTTGTCGGGAGCCGACCAATTTGGTGAAATTCGGCTGAAAAGGAGTAACAGCACAATGAAGTTGTGACTGTAAGTTGTAGTCTGTAAGACGCGCACGGAAACGTGACTTGATGCACGTCATTGCAAAAAATGTATTTGCGTTCGCAAATGCATGTGGATCCAAATATGGAAAGCACTTTTGAACTTAATAATCTGAGGTTTTGTCCAGAGATGTTTTGCCACATTCCTCCAACTGAGGATGACTGCTGCGCGGCTTGGCTGTGTCCTCTTGCCTCAGCACCCATCAGTTCATCTTCGAGCGCGCGGTGAGGCAAACCGAAAGTTGCAGCCAAGTCCTTGATTTTTTCCAAAGGGAAAGTGAATGGCTCTCTGATGAAATGTCCTTCCATTCTTCAATCACTCTCCTACCTTCATTGCTGATGCAACGACTCTTTTTGTTTGCATGTGTTCCTTCTTTAGTATTTTCCTCACATCTTTTTTCTCTTCTAATAACAAATTTGTCCATTTTGATCGTTAGTTAATGACTGTTTTAAATCTGTCAGAGTAGTCTTGTAATTGTGTGCGTTAACTGTGTAATTGCATCAGTTCATAGTTGCGTCAGTTCTGCGTATATATGAAAACATGATCACCAAAATGATTTTGTGTGACAAAAATATTGTTCAAAGTTTAATACATTTATTTGTTTAATACATTTTTAATTAATTAATTTTTGTACGTGGTCAGCATCGCGAGCTTCATTTGCATTTGTGATGAGCCGCGGATTGAGAACCACTGATCTAAATCAACAAGATAGCATATTAATGACCTTTTCTTAACTGTAACGCTTTCACGCTCGTTTATCAATACATTCTGAATAAGAATTGCGTAAGGTTTGCTTCAGTTATGCAGAAATAATTTGAATGTGCTGTCTATCAGATAGACACAGCTATCTCATTCGTGGAAAGATGACAAGATCTCTAGGCAATGTCCATAGTGTGGTAATTATTCATGCCACGTTACTAAAAACCTCGACCATGCTGAGGGAATTTACTTCAATGAATGACAACATTGTGTGTGGTCATCAGAGATTGGCTTTCAAAACAGAGAACATTTAATACATCTTTCTGTAAAGAGGTGCATCTCCAACATCACTGTGTCCAACTAACTTTAACAGGTCCTGTTACTGTTGACCACATACTGCAGAGACAGACGGTTGTAATATTTATGGTCACAGTTGTGTTTTCTTATGACCAGTGACAGTGACAGTGACACGCAATTATGCCGATATCGCAGAAAAAAGTCATTCTTGCTAGAGGGGCATTTTTTCTGTTATAGCACTTTTGAAGAACTGAAACTCTAGTATTTACCACATCCATCCTGTTGAGGTATACAGACACTCCCAGGGTTACGATGCGCCGAGTTACAATATTTAGACATTATGATCGGTAAATATTTCTCACGTTCAGTACATTATTCAATAAATTCCATGAAATATTCAACACATTATTGTAAAATAGGCTTTGTATTAAAGAATTTGCTTAGTTGTAATGTAATGTAAGTGTTCTAATTATGTTTAAGGTAGACTAGGCTATGAAGTTTGTTAGGTTAGGTGTACTTTCTTAAAACCCACTCTCGTTTTAAGATATTTTCACCTTACGGTAGGTGTATCGGAACGTAACCCCATCGTAACCTGGGGAGAAGCTGCTGTTAAAGTGGTTGATATAAAACAACCTAGTGCATATTGTGAAAATAAGGGGAATTGATTTGTTTTTGTAACTGATTGAGCATAATGTTCCTTAATGGTGGAGGAGTTCAGTGACATTCATTGCTAAATCTCCTTGGAAAGCAATCGTCAACAACCAGCTGGACATTCACAAAGATGTTTCTCACCTATACGGAAATTTGTTAATCACAACTCACTAGATGCCACCACTGGCAGCCAAGATGAAGGGCTCAGGATAGTGATTATCAGGCTTGCAATATGACTACTACTGTTTGTCAAATGAGTTAACCCCTATGACGCATGTGCCACAGTCGGTCAGCTACTCCAAAAACATCCTCTTACCATGCCATCACAAACACAGTCTATGGAGCTCAGCACATGTTCCGCTCACCGCCATGACATTATTCCTGATTATCCCTTCTCGACAGAAATGGCACAAAGCTTTTATGCTTAACAGTTGCAGCAGAAGGCAGCGGGTGACCTTTCCATAGATATGACCCGAATGTCCCCGGAGACACACATGAGGCCATGGCTCTTCGACTTCCTTCTGTAATTTCATGATATCATTGTAAATTAAGGCCCGGGGGTCTGCATCTTGACATTAATTTTATGTTAGGGGAGACTGGGGACTTGGGGTCTATTTAGGTGCCTGGGAATGAGACGTCAAAAAAAAAAAACCATCACGCGGTATGAGCACAGATCTAGATAGATAATTAGGTGAATTTTCTGATCACAGTTACACTCCTATTTTAATAGCTAAATCAAAACGCAACGTTTGTCTAACAGGAGCTGCACCACATCAGGTAAGGACAATTAATTTGATATATTCTGACAATCCACTGTATTTCATATCACTTTCTTCTGCACTTCAGCGTCGTTTCGCTTTGTTTTTTCATGATACAATCCCGATACACTTGCCGTCTTTTTCAATCGAGATAAAACTAAAGACGACGGAATACAGTATGTACCAAACATATCATTTACGACGGAGTGTCTTTATTCCAAAAACTCGGAAGTAGGGGATGTTTTGGACATACCTGGTACAGTTTAATGATATTTTTGAAGATTATGTGGCTGTTTGTTTAAAAGAATGAATACAGGGAATACCTGAGGTAAAGGCACCAAGCTGGCATTAAGGTGGATGGAAGTTAGAATCTTAATATACCGTGACTAAGCATTATGACTCAGCAGCATGAAAATAGAAACATAATGATAATCAGCATTTATGTACATCACGAATGACTACATGCAGGGGCTGGGAACAAAAATACACCTGCAAACTTAAATCCCCCATTTTAATATTTTCAGCCCTTGCCCAACGTCACGTAAGCCGGTTGATCCATCATTGCGTACAAGCATTCCAAAGCAGACAATACGTAGGCTTATTGCTGCCCCATTATGTTGCAATGCAAATAAAACACTTAAACTTGTCAAGCTGTTGTCACCTTAACCTGTTTTCATTCACATCTTACACAACACACATAATACATATTTCTATTGCGTACTTCATGCACTATTGTTGATCCAGTACGATTGCGTGTCACCCACAACATCACCTTCAACAGTACATGGAAATAGTATTTTGTGGCTCACTGTACCACTAGTGCCATCTAGTGTACTAAAATGGTTTAAACTACACACGAGTTCCAAGCTGGCTGACGAAATGGTTGCGTTTGATATGCATTTCCATAACGGAGTAAGAGTGGCTTTCTGACATGCTTCCCTGGAAAGCAGTAGTATCAGAGGCTTTTAATGATTTCAATAATTGAAATGATTAATGAAATGTTTATTTTCTCATTTGCACATCTATGAATACAGACATGCCTCTTTTTAGCATATCACATCTTGCTGGCCTTTGAGCCAAACAGATATATACAGTTGAGAGTGAAATGTGTGCAGAGTCAGACAATTTATATTGTTTGAAGCATTTAGGGGGAGGGGGTTTAAGAGTCCTGCTCAAGACCGGAGACAACTGTTCTACAGAGAATCAAACCGCCAACTGCCCAGTCGCAGACACTGAGGTCTAACCCAGCGAGTCACAATGCCCTGCAAAACCTGTAGCCTGGGACACATGCAAAACCAGGAATAAAAAGGCAAATTTAACTCAGACTAATAGATCGATTTGTACACTCAACATATGGTCAAAAGTTTGCTTTGTGTCAATGCTGCAAAAGGTCTTAATTATACATGACCTGAACTTACAAAAGTAAAAAGAACACATAGTCCAATGGGAGGTCAAGAAGCCTGTCAAGCTGTTCTACAAATCCTCCTAGGACTCTAATCCTCTGCTGTGTATGCAGATAAAAATAAAAAAAAACCCATCCACAATCAGTTGGCAAAGCTCTTGAGGTACCATTCACAAAGGGTTCCCTGAGGTAGTGGTACCAGAAGAGGTGCTAATGAAAAGCCTCAAGATTCTTCCAAAAAAAAAAAAAAAAAAAGTTTGGGAAAGCATACAGACTAGTCAAAGGAACGTCAAATATCCGACTAGTAGAACAGGAAAGGGGGAAACCCCCATACACACAACTTAGAGATTCTGGAGAGGCTGACATTCTCAGACAATTTGAGCAGAGGACTGACTGTTATTCAGCTAGTGATGGGGAGTCCCCTGGCAGAGGCAGCAAGGAAGGGACTCCACTAGCACTTGTTAGTTGCCCTTAATACACTGCTCCCGTTCCAGGCATCTGCAATACCATCAGGACAGAAAAGCAGATAAGGCAGGGGACGCAAAAATTTAATGGCATGAATGCCCACCTTTTACCACTTAAAGGTACGACAAGAGCCAGAAAATATTTTATAATTTATTGTCAAATATGTTCATGTTGCACAATTTAAATGTGGCATCATGTCTAGGCACGAACACACCAGTGACATTCATTACTACAAAGCCATGTTTCAGCTATGAGCACCAACCCTATTCTGAGAATTCTAGGAAGGCAAACCACAAGATGCATCCAACACCATAAGACAAAGTTCATATGGCAGAATGGAGCTTCCATCATCGACCTGCAGCATCCCAATGCAGGTTTCTCAAGAGGGAAGCTCTCATCTTGGGTGAAGGTCAACCACAGCTTGCAACATTAAGATAAGACAAAACTTAAATACATTTCAGATAGATACTTCATTAAGGACATCATTGCCCATAAACCAATAAGCACAACTGAACTAGGCCTGCAATCACAGTGGTCAAGACTCCAGAGTTGGAATCCATTCTGCATCCACATTGCCCTGAAGGCAGGAGGATGAGGATAAGCACATACATTTCTTGGGCTCTCAGATTCCCCGAGCACAGCTCAGGCGGTTCAAACACCCAAAAGACCAAGTAAAGCAGAACATTTAGACAGGTGTCCTTTTACAAGTTAAATATTCACAAAGTTTATAATTTACATGTATAAAATTTAGTGTAAAAAATAACCTAGCAAAAAAAAAGTCATAATTCACATGCAGGAAGGCAAAGTGAGGAGCAGCTGCTGCCACCACCCAGCAGAATTAGCATCTAGTGAGGTTGAGGGGTGGGGAAGGTTACTTTAGAACTTGTGCAGCATTCCATTACCAAATATTCATCCCCAACAAGACATTTAGCTCAGCTTTGGTAAGAGGTACAATCCCTCAAGATTACAGTTTAACACTTAAATACAAAAAATGTACAGTACTGGCTTTCACACTGCTTCAGAGATTGTCAAGGCAGACCAAAACCACCAAGAGAGTCCAATCAGGAGAAAGAGCTTAGTCCTCCTTGGTCCGATGCAGCCCATTTCCATTCTGCAGCCCTTTGGGAAGCCGTTTCCCTTTGGTGTAGGCGTGATACCAGAAGTTCAGGAACAGGAAGAGGAACACCAGGCCATACAGACCAATGATGTAGACAAAGACAGGGAACTGGTATGGACAGTCCTTCAAGAAGAAGTACTGGCCAATGTGACTAGTCACCATCACAAACTGAATCTGCAAGATATGAGAGAAGGGAGATCTGTCAAGTTTGACTCATGCATACACAGTGACGATGCATTTAAGCAGAGCAGTCAGTTTTACTGGACTATTAGGGCTGGGTACAGAGTTTCCACCCATACTGGTGCAGAGACAACACAAACTCTGCCAGGACCTAAACTAGTAGATGGGGTGGGTGATAAACAGATTGAGCACATAAAAAAATGGCGTAATAGGAACTTAAAATACAAGCCAACTACAATTTGTTCTCTACACAAGACACGTTTTGACATGTTTCACATCCCAAAATTGTCATTGAGTGAAGTACAGCCACACATATTGTTCAGCTTTAGACGACATCTTAAATTATGTCTAAGAAGGTAGCCACTAGCAAATGACAGGCATCAGCTGACAGAGCAAGTGTGATTAACTAGTGATGGCATGTGAGGTACAGCAATTCCTATGGTGCCCATGCATGAGGGGGCAAATTGCAAATTGACTACTCAGGCATTTAGGTGGCACTGAAGTCTGCCAATACTGTCTGGTACATACCGACTGTATACAAACCGGTATCACATCAGCCCAAAGGCTACATAGCCATCATGCAAATACTTAACCCAAATTCAACCAATTTACCTATTTCCTGAATTTCACCCAGAATGCTTCAATGGCAGGTGGCAAGAAAACTAACCAGGCAGTCCTGCTGCTTAGGAGAGTCAACATGCATGATCTTTAATATAACCCATGAGCATAAGAAGCCAAAGCAAAACAAGCATTGTTCTACCGAATAATCTTGGCAGTGACCATGCATTACAGCTTCATATGAGCAGCCAACCCTTACCAGCTGGATGGAAGTGAGATGCTTTTTCCACCAGAGGAACTTCTGGTATGCTGGCCCCATAGCAGACAAACCATAGTATGTGTACATGACGACATGGACAATGCAGTTGAGCAGAGCATGGAAGGTGCCAAGACCACCTACGTACAGGGGGGGAGCCTCAAGTCAGTACCACTCCAGGAAATGCAAGACATTTAATGAGTAGACCAATGGCAGATGCTGGAGAAAGCCTACTGCATCAGGGTTTATCCCTCAGAGGATTAACCAAGAACTAAGGCCAGAGATCAAATCCAGCACAGCATTAAGCAGAAGCTCTGCAAGCTGATTCATACCTGGAGCAAATTTGACACCAAACCACCAGGTGAAAGGCATGATGGAGTGATGATAGACATGTAGGAATGTGATCTGGCTGTTCTTTTTCCGGAGGACAAAGAAAACCTGAAAGAATGACCACATTTTAGAGCAGCTAGACAAAGTCACTGAAGGGAAAGAGTGGGGCAGGGGCATTGAAAGGAATACGTACAGTGTCCAACATCTCGATGAACTTTGAGAAGTAGTACAACCAGCATGTCCATGCCATCTGAAAAGAAAGTATAAGATCACTGTAATACCCTGGATTTTAATATCTGAATGCCAAGTTATTAGCCCTGTTCTTACCCTCATAGCCTGGGGAGAACTTGAGTAGTCTACCACATCACAGCGGAAAGAATATCCTGTTGCCCATCCAGACATAAGGAACTGCAGAGAAAGTCATGACAGATGCACTTGGTACAAGTGTTCTTAAACGCAATGCCCGGTGTTCATGTTTACTGTGGGGCGGAGCTAGAATTTTGCACCATGGTGGGTGGGGACTTGTAACAAAGTTAACACCTATAAAATGAAATAGCATGTTAAAGACCAAGCTAAAATTTGTTCTTAGCGATCACTTTTGTGAAAGTCTCAAAAGTTGAAACTAGCAGCCAGTCTGACATACTGGAATGTCAACTTCAGAAAAGAATGTGGCTTAACAGATACCATCAGATCTTAGTTAGCAAAGAGCACGCAACTTTGTTTACGTCACAACTGTACACGGTAATGACTCCATTAAAATTAGAGCAAACCGGTAAGTCAGCTGTGCCACCATTTTGGAAATGTAAGTCTCACATGGGAATTTGCTAAATTATAGCTTCACATTTAGTGAAGACCAGCATTCCGGCTGTCCTATAGAAACAGGCAGACATGTTTACACAATAAGATTCCATTACATACCTCATAACACATGTAAACAGAGAAGGCCACCACACTGAAGTTGTATACAATCAGAACTTGCTTGAGGTCAAAGGGTTTGCGGTTTTCCATTAGTCTTGGACCAAGGGAAGAAACAAAGTAGATATACACAGCAATGATGATGGTCTGGGGCAGTGGGGAAGACATAAGCAGCCAGTTTCCGGTCCGAGGATCTGAAGAAACAGGACCAAGGTTCAGTGAAAGGTGTTACATTGAAACCAATTGTCCTGGCTAACTGTAGTTCTGTACAATACATACTTGCATAATTACAAGATACACAGGTAAGGCACGTGGAGAACTAGGTCCCCTTTAAGAGCAAGGAGAAATTATTTAGACATTAAATTACAGAAGTAAAATCCACATCCCACAACAATGCTAGACATGTCAACTCACCAGCATCTTTGATCCATTCATCATACAACAGGACAGCTCTGGATGTCAGCTCATTAAAAGCCATCTTTGCACAAGCCCTGGAGCCGTCACTGAAAGAGGCAGGAACCAAAGGGAAAGAGGGGATTTAAGTTTCAGTTCAGGTTGACCTAAATAAAGATTAGGTGAGACATTCTAAGCCAGGGGCACATGACTAATTCAGTAACTGAAGTGAAATGATCATGGAGCAACAATTCATCCCAGGATTAAAAAGGTCAGGGGATACCAAGGAATGAATCAGGGATAGACGGCAGCCACCACTTTAGAGCATCTTAAGTCATCCATACCCACAATATTTAGTCACGTCAAGTCTCAGCACTGTTATGCTAATGAAGACTCAGTAGCTGAAACCTGCCCATAATACATGAAGAGGCCTAATACAAGGCAACACAATTACATAAACCAGTGACCAGCAAGACGTTCCTGTTTAAGTGGGAGGCAAGAAGCAGAATTTGTCAAGCCATCCCCAGACAGATCTACAATAACAGCCCCATGCTGATAGGCATTTCTTGCTTAGAAACAGCTTTCCTGCATAACCAATAATGACTGACAGCATGTAAACTGCACATTTAAAGTTTGATGTGCTTCAGAACAAATGGTCAAGCTGAATAACAAGACATCAGTTTCTGATCCTTCCTCTTCAGGATCAGGTCTCAGTAACATCTCATTTAACCATGAAGCAGAACAAAAGGACCCAGGGCAGATTGACAGATCCTGAAATTGGCATGGG
>JABFDZ020000044.1:28599863-28620136 GCA_019775955.2 Pollimyrus isidori | reverse complement strand
AATCAATCCTTTATTGTCCCCGTGGGGAAATTCTTTTTACGCCTCCCTCAACTTGGTCTTTGTAGATCAAGTTGTCCACGAAGGGCAGCCACCTGTAGCGGAGCCCAGGGAGCTGGGGTCAAGGAGCCACAGACGTGCTGAGGATGGGTTTTGAACCTGTGACCTCATGATTACAGGCACACAGGCTAAACCCACTGAGCCACACGCTGCCCCCAATTTATCAGGGGAGGGAGAGCGCGAACGCAGTCCCCCACTACCAGAAATTATGCAGTCATAATAAGATCAATACAATATATGATGCAAAATACGTGGAGAGCTTTTGCAAATTACTTCATTTGCGTTAATTACTTTTGTGAGAAAATCTGCACTGGTATTAATTGCACATCAGACAGTAAAAACAAAATGGTAAGGAACAGAAAAGGAGTAAACAGGGGAAATATATATTTAAAAAACACAAAACCCCCACACACAGAACTGGGACCAATTTTGTTCCAATATCCCAGATAAGCAGCGATGAGAAAATGCTAATCACTAAGTCACATGCCACTTTATTTAATTATTTGGTGTGTGCGAGTGCACTATAACAGACTGCTGAAGTGCTTTGTAGCCATTCAGTAGTTGATATAATGGCTCATGATAAATTTAATTACAATATGTTGATTAAATAAATAGTGGAGGATGCTTACTATCTGCCTTCAATGACCTCGATATCAATTGTGTTAATGCCATTCCCATGGATTCTTTCAACATCGCGATCTTGATTCAATTCCATGCAGAGAACCCTTCAAAAGAAGACAAAAAGCTATTTTAAATTACCTATCATCACTTATCTTGAGAAAAGGTAATCAGGGTGTTGTTAAAAGCAACATCAAAATCTGGAACCATAGAACTACACATGCTAAGTTATCAACATCCTGTACACCAGTGTTTCCCAACCCATTACTTGGAGACACTTGGACAGGACATATTTTGGCTCCCTCCCAGCGCACCTGAACCAGGTTTTCTGCGTTTTTGATTGCCTGGGAGCTGGGATGGGGCAAAAAAGTGGATTGTCGGAGGATCCCTATGGACTGGTTTGGGAAACAGTGCTGTAGACCATTAGTTTTCAAAAACCATATAGTGCAGCGCCGCCTTGTGGACAGATCTGATAGAACAGGATTCAATTCATGCAGATACTTCCGGTCTCCCAATAAATGGGTATTACGCTATTATTTTTATCACTAGAATTAGTGATCACTAGCATGCTGCTGCTTTGCGGATCAACTGACTGAATTTCTTAATTTTTTAGAAAACCATATAATTATGAAACTTGTAACAGATTTTTACCGATCTCTGAACTGTCATTAAAATAATTAAGAAATATAATGCATCGGTTTTAAATATGTGCTAACAATTAATAGACAAAAGGTATAGTTTACCATTATCAAGACATTGCCTGAAATGTTTTAGAAACATAAAAGTATTACATTAAAGACCATTAGTGTCTGTGTTTCTTGACATGTAACAAACAAAGCAATTGCAACAGTTAAATTTCCCTTGGATTTTATGACCAGTTAGACTCATTACATTACACTATACGAACATGACACAGCAGGGAATAGCGGCTCGTTATATTATTTAGTGTTAAATAACTTCTTGTAGCTTGCAAATGAAATGAACGCCTACATCGTCATCCTCATACCTTCGTGTAGACTCGGCGCGTTTCAGACGAAGAGGGTCGTCTAATCCTGTTTGTCTTGCAAATAGAAAACCCAGCATATTCTTCGACAGCCGGGCACACACACCGCGGCCGCGATATTAATAAAATAGCAAACTTGCAATCGTGATTACAACAAGCAAAACATTACACTGGTTTAAATATGTTTAATGTCAAATCCTGATTATAAAATTGTTTTTTGTCCAAAAAACACCCCTTATTTCCACATTTACATCACATAAGACGTATTCAACAGATATTCAGGAGAATACAAATTAATTTCATTTAGTAAATATCGCTGTTTGGCTAATAGAACAAACACACTGGGGAACTATCAAATTGTTACACAAAACTACACCGGAACACCGACGCTGATGATTGGTGGAAAGGACTCGAAATGACCAATGAGCGCAACGTTTAAATATTGCGTTTGCTCTTCACTGTAGGTTGGTATAAAAGGTTATACATGTCTTATAATTGTTAAGATAAGTTAAACGTCTAGTTATCGCAGATAGTAAAAAAAAATATGAGCAAAATATCATCCCTGCTACGCAGGACATTCGGACTCGTAAAAGAACATGTGGGTACAGATCATTTTGGGAATAAATACTATTCCATACCAGAACAGAGGACGTGGATGGGTGAGTGTCTTCGCGGATGGTGCGTAGGTGCATCATAAAGACCCCATTACCTATATTATGTAAGAAAACTTTTGCTTTGTCAACCTGTACGGTAGGTCGCGGGGAACGTTGCAGTCAAGCATTTCGTACTAAATCTATTAAGTTTAAGTTAACTCTTTGTAGATAGATTTACAGTATAGTATGTGACTATATTTTACTTCCCACCATTCACCTTAAATTAACGAAACGCTGTAAACAATATATATCCCAAAGACCTGGTCACGTGGAATATGCACACTATGAGCCAGATGGTTGTTGCTTTCAGTTTTGTAATTCTCTGTGGAGTGGGACTGTGCAGCAATGTTCTATTACCATCAAGTAATATCCACGGACTATCAGGCAAATGTTGTATGTAATCATGAACCAGACATAGTCAAGGTTATCAAGAACTATGATTTTAACACCTGGAACAGTAAACAATTATCTTATTTTTAAGGTATTATTCCTTATATGCAGTTACACAAATATCAAAATAGTAACCTAAGTGTCGTTTACAGGATGTACGAGGCAACCAACGGATTGTCACTCGGCTTTTAGTCTGTAAACTTGAAGATAACTAGAGGGGAAAAAATAACCCGAATAGGCGCATGAGATAAACAAAACCAATATACTGAAACCAGAATTGTATTCTTTAGTGCCCAGAGAGGGTAATATCGTTTTGGTGAGATTGAAACTGTGGTCTTTTTAAGAATATACTGATAAACAGGCACCAGGGGGCGCACTTTAGGGTCGCTCGTTTGACAGCGGCGACGGAAACGGGGTTCTCATCCGTAATAATCCCGCAGGTGTATTTCAGATTGCGTTCAAGATTTGTTTTCAATTAACATTTTTTGAGAGTAGCATTTTCCCGTTTGACTTGCAAATGAAAATTAGTGTGGCGTGAAATACGTTAATCAGTAAATATTTCTGGCCCCAAACCTTTCGCCCATTGATCTGAATTTTGTCAATTTCGTAATTTAGATGGACACCAAGTTATATGTATTTTGCTTGTCTATTTTCATTAAACAAAACCTTTTCACTACTTTTCAGGTGTCATTGAAAGCATTGATATGTAAGTTACAGTGGCAGAGGTCTTACTCATATTTATATATGCAGTCTCTTTGTTTAAAGATCATTTCTTCTGCAGTTGTCCTTGGTTGCCCAGTATCTTAAATGAACAGAACCAGCATTTAACAGAATTTTTGGTTTAAAATGAATCATCTTAAAGCAGGTTTCCTCGGATCTGTTGTTCAGGCTCTCAGACTGATTTGACAGTTGCAGTCCTCCTCACTCGACTGAACCACGGTTTTGCCTAGACTATAAAAGGGGTGGAGTCTCAACTGTCACTAATGTGTGGCACCAGTGAGCCATTTCAGGTCCCCTGAGGTTCCTGGACAAGGCCTGACGTGACTCTGCTTCTGGCGTGATGGCAGGCTTTGAAGGGCTACTGGGGCAGCTGGCTAAGGAATGATCAGCGGACCTTGGTATGGCTTACTGAAGCCTGAAATTGATTTGAAGCGCTCTGTTTTTAAAGAGTGCATTTGCCATTTAGGACTTAAATAAGGGAAAGTTTGATTTGTTAAAAGCTTAACAGTTATAGTCAAGCTGTGTTTTCCCCTAGTCTTTTGGTTTTAATGCAAGAAAAAAAGACAAAGAAATTTCATGTCTTTTGTTTTACTCTTTTATTTGTATTAATGTGCAAAACAGAAGATCATTAGGTTGTACGTTCTCTGTACCATTTACCTAAACTAAACTATTAATGATCCAAATAATTTCACAATTTCCTTCCAGTACCTGATATTTTTAATACATATTTCTTTTGGTAATAACTATCCACAACTTTTGCTAGTGACCCTTTCTTTTAGAAAATCATGGTTTGCAGTTTTTATTTAATTTTCTTCTGTACACTATTATAAGGGAAGGGGTCTTCAGAGCAAACTTCATTAAAATAATTCCTTCCATATCTCTGATCACTTGGCTTTTCAAGCGCCCAATTCAGGAACAAGCATGGCCTTTCTGCATGATGTCAAGCAAGACTTGACAATGTTTCTGTACACTACAGAAGAACATAACTTTTTTTCCTGTATAGTTATGTGTTGCAAATTTTCATTCGGTCAATGAAGTCCCGCACTTCACCTCACTTTCTATACTCTTCCGAGTCCCATCTGTGCCATTATTCCTAAATTGCAGTTAAGCATATCTGAAGGGTCTAATCACTTCGTAATAACAAATGTTCATTTTTTAAACGATGAGTACGATGTACTGCTTGTATATTAAAAAAAATTTTATAAATGTTTAAAAATGTTATGTGAAAGACATTGCCAACTTGCGCTGTATTTGCTTTTTGCTACATTGATGCAGGATGGCAGTAACTACTGTAAGCTCTTTAACCTGCCTTCACTGTGAAACACTTCCAGCGTTTAGAGATTGCTGGACTTTATTCCGGTTACTTATTTAATCATCCCATTCATTGACTGTTTATAAACATCACCGCCAGTATTCTTGTAGTGATTTTTAAAGCACAATGCCAAAATGCTAAGTGCTTCCACAATTTTGGTCCTTAGTGTATATTTTTAAAGTTGCCTTTTTTTTGTTTCCATATGCATCAGAACTGGCATCCCACCTAGGGTGTACCCCCCGTCTCTGTCTTGCGCTGGCTGGGATATGTACCCCCTTGCAACCTGACTTGGCTGAGTGGTTAGAAGATGGATGGATTTTGCACATCTCGTCTTTATGGCTTTTGAAGTGTCTCTTGTAATTTACGGTTGCTGTGTTTTTTAATTATTTGTGTTTTAAGTCTTTAGTCAAGGATGAAGCATAATTTTAGCATCATTACCTGCTGAACAGCAGAGCAGTGGATTGAGCGGCGTGGAGCTGAAATTGTAGTTAACCTGTGTCATGTACTTCAGTTGAAGGCTGTTTTGTTGGCTCGCTACATATTAGTGTGAATAATTCAGTGTTAAGGATCAAATTCTCCGTCTCACATCATACTTCAAAGAGTGGCTCGTCTGTTTCCACACTCTCTGATTTGTCACATACCAACACGAACATGTTCCTCTGAAGTTAATTTTAGGATTTTGTATTTCTTTATTATTTAGGAACTTGAATATAATAATGCATTTCAAAGAACCTCTGTAATACAGGAAGTTATTATTATCAGAACATGAATTATTAGATGTTTGGTTAAGGAATTGTGTCCATTGAGAAAGATGAGGATTCCAGTACATTACCCTTGTAAGACTCAAAGTTAAGGTATTTATTTTCTTATTTTAAGCTATTTTGTCTACATTTTATTCTTTTGGGGAGTTAAAGCTGCATGGTCCAGATGATGAGGAAATACCCCAAACTCAAAAACAGGATGAATCCTTTAAGTAGAGATTTGTAAATTTTAGTCATACACTGAACATCTCACTGCCAATGTGGATATTTTCTGTTCTCTCCATCTTCCATTTTTTTCCTCACTGTCATTGTTTCAGCTTTCCTGTGAACTACTTTTTAATATAGCTGTACAGTTTCTTCGGAACATTGTAATGCATATTTTTGGAATGATTTGGTATAGGAATCCTATAATCTGTCATTTCTGTGTTTTGAATATTCATATACAGGTGCTCCTCAGCGATGGTGTTGTGTTCCGATGAACCCATTGTATGTTGAAGTGCAATATGAGTGGTATAGTAAATTACACAGAAGAAATGCATATAATACATTGTTGAACACTGTATTAGATTTTTACACTCGCGGTGTCTGCAGAGTTGACATCGAATATCAAATTCAAAGTTTGATAACTACAGTCAATACAGTACAGTACTTTAACAACGCCAGCGTGTATCTGGTTAATTGGCTGCAGTCTGCAGAGCTTGTGAGTGGTTGTTTTTGTGTAACTTGGTGGGCTCTCTCGCGTCACTTTGCTGTGTAAACATTTTTGAACATTTAAGAGAAAGTGGTGTTTCATTTCGGTTTGAGTGGAGCTTCTGTTTTGTAACGGTGCATTCTGGGAGTTTGTCATTTTCCTCCCCTTTCTTCTGCGTGTCTGCTGTCATGGTGGCTTGCTGATCTCTCTGGGCCCTGTTTCCCTCCCCCGGATCTTTAGTCTCAGGCTGCCAGCCCATGCCCGCCTGCTCCCGTGCGCTGCGCTGGCTGACCTCTTGTGGCCTCTGGGTGGAGCTGACCTTGTTCAACTCGCCGGGTTTAACTCGCTTAACTATTAGCTTATGTATTAGGAGGTCAGGGCAGGGACGTGGTAAGAGAGACAAGGGAGGTACAGGAAGTGGGCAGGGCGGTTTCAGGGGCCAACGGGCACCACCTCCCAGCCTCTGCCCTTCCAAAGGGCAGTCTGTCTTCCTGTACCCTTTCTGACAGCAAAACATCAGCATGCTTGCAGGTGTCAGTCTTGTCCCTAGGCGGTGCTGACAGCTTTTAGGAGGGAGGTGTTTCGCCAGGCTGGGCCAGAAAAACATGCCACTTTATTTCTGTTACAAATATTAAATACTTCATATATATACATTTATTTCAGTTTCTCGGTAACGTTCGTCTACAGTAACTGTACACTCATTGCCGTGTCTCCCCTTCTCCGCACCTGTCTGTCACATTTCCTGAGTGCCAGAGACAATTAGGCAACGGCAGCACAGAGGGATCTGTCGCTGCTCGCTGCCTGGGCTGTGCGATTGGAATTTTATATTGAAATGGGCAAAATAATGAGAGTGAGAACGGGGGCACCTGGTCACCCGGCAGATCTCAGCGTCTCTCTTGTAAAACCTTGAGTGTCATTACGCCCCAGCCAGGGGCTCCTGCAGAAATAACTGAAGCTGTTGTTATTTAACTCCTAAATGTACGCCGGACTGCATTTTTTTATCTCTTTCTCTCTCTCGTCCCGTCTCTGCCTTTGAAATACAAATTATGGAAATGTTAATATAATAACCGTGGGTGTCGTCTTGTGCCGCTACCAAAATTGTTTTTTCAATTGAATTGTCACTCACCACCGTTCCTTAGGAGCTGGAAAAATTAAAGCGTTGACTCTGAAGAATGGCTGTAGCCCCAGATGCCATGCAGTGCCTGCCTGTGCTGCTCAGGCCTGATTGGTTTTATGACAGATGATCTTTCTTCAAGGGATCATTCTTAAAGCACCCCCGCTCCCTTGGATGGAGAGGGACATAAATACTGTCCAAGGAAGATCTACAAAATTGTGACTCCCTAAATGGAATAATAGTAGATCAAAGTTACCATATCGGAACGTTCTGGAAAAAGTGCAAGAGCAGATACTTTGCAGTGCCCAGGCATGGCATTGTACTGGACTTCATCGCTGTATTTTTGGGGTAGTTGGGGAACAGCATTTTCCATCGGCTTTGGAACAAAAAATGCACAGCCTCTTGAGGCCTGTGTCCTACACACTCCTTGTCAACACTGTCCCCGTTTCCTTCTTTATAGCTGATAAACTTCTTATGTGTCAGCTGGGGATGTCAGAGCCAGCTTTCTTGGGGCCTTCAGAGGCTTCCTTTTAAAAGGCAAGTGCTTTAAAGAAGCCACTGTGCCTCGTCACCTTCAGCGTGCAAAAAACACATTCGGATTCGGGGGAGGGGCGGTCCTTGTCTGGTCACTGCACCCAGAGTGGCTGTTTGAAGACAGTATATGGCCATCTGAGATGAATATGGGCACCCTACTCGATTTGTACCAAATATGTACGGAAGCTGCTGAGGTTTACCTGTACACAGAATAATTCATTGGAGCATGGTTGCGCTCTTTGGGGATGGTTCTCTGTAAAATTTCCTTTCAAAATCTGATGTATTTACTCAGTGTCACATCAGGGCATCACTAAAACTTGTGTAATTTTACAGAAATGACCACACCTGTGTCCTAGTCCAACCACTGTCGTGACACTGAGCTGCCTAGCAGCGAAACCCAGAATCAGTTAAGTGACGCGCAAATTAAACCCAGAAATGAAACAATGTTTACCTGTAAAATGTCAATATAAGAAAAATTAATAACTGTTGTAGGCTTTTACCTTTTCAGTAAAACTGTAAGTAATGCTGATCTTAACCAGATATGCAGGCCTGAATAAAGAAGTGCTTCTTTTGGAGGTGCTGTTTCGGGACAGTGACACATAGTCACACAGTGACAGGCACACCCGAGTATGAAGAGGGGACAGGGATATCACCCCACTCTTCATTTTGCAATGACTTCTGGTGAGTTGGTGGGGGGGAGAGCGGGAGCGGGGGCTGCAAACCTAGAGGTGTTTAACCAGGACGATGACTGTGAAGATTATGGTTTCAGACACTCCCTGCTTGTTGTCATTTATCCCCAGTCTGGTTATTGGGTGCATTCGACTTGCTTACAGCGCTGGCTTAAAGCAACGCATTCTGATCCTGACGCAATGCATTACAGTTAGATGCATTGCAACCTCTCACCAAGCTGCACAAACTGGAACCACCTCCGTGACGACACACCTTTGCTGTTATTGGCTGAAGAGTTTAGTTACACGCATGACGTTTGTATCCCAGGTAGTTCCGATGTGTAATCTGCCATTTTTTCCAAATATCACGTAAAGCAGTGAGAACTGGTTTTCAGTTAATTTACCTGGTAAAATAAAGTTTAAATAAATTACATAAATGCTGTAATAGTACACACGAGTTAGTGGTTTGTTTATTGTTAGTTACTGTAATGTTGCGCTGCTTTATTTGGTTAATCGTGCACTCTGTGAAGAAGGCATTCAAGTAAGAATTGCATTGTAGTATGATTAATTTCCTGGCGCGTACAATTTATTTTAGGTCAGCGTTCACTGTTCGATTTATGATATCAAACTGGTTTGTTCGACTTTCAAGAAATTTGAGTTCAAGAACTGAGGTGCCAGTCGAACATTGTACCACTTCGAGCACGGGGGGACAGAACGCCTGCTGAAGATAACACAACATTTAGTTTCGTTAGGGAAGAGCTCTTTATACTTCTATAAATATGCCTACAAAGGGTTACAAAAGTCTCTAGTGGTCAGTATAACAGTTCTAAGGTACATTCAGAAACCTATTTATGCTGATTCCAGTTGCCGATTTCAATACTTCAGCGTGACACATGAGATCAGCCTGATATAAAACTTGAAGGTTTTTTATTTAGTCATTTCCATGCAGTACAGCACTGACATGCAGCATCACTGACATCACTAACCATCACTAACTATTTTTCTACTGATTTAATATATATTATTATTATTTCATACTATTTAAATCACTTAATCGACCATAGGTGCTTTTAGCAGATTAGTCTGATACGTTTTGTGGTATAGTTTTCATTTTTATTTCAGTTCATTTAAAAAAAAAAAAGTTTTACTGCCCATTTTTCTTTCAGTTTTAGTTTCCGATAATAAATGTGGTCCCAACAAGCCCAACGCGCACAAACACACACTGGCACCATTAGTCAACACAGAATAAGCCCAGATTTTAGCCTAAACATTTTTCTCAAACGCTTATTCAACAGAGATTGTGAGGTAGCAGGCAGACAATATTATGACGTTAATAATGACTGTATTTAGCAGCTACAAGGACAAAAGATATTAAAAAGCTTCCCATACTAATGGCAATTTCATAAAGATGAATAGACCACATGTACAGTGGTGTTGCCTATCCTGGCAGCCCATCACCCAGAATAGTGTCTGAGTATTTGATGTCACAAATCGTGTTCTTGTAGCTGCGGTATACCGACCTCTTGTTTTGTGATGAGTTAAACTACTCCCATAATTACGTAGTGATATTGAAGAAAAACATTTCTTATAATGGGCTTTTAAAATCTTGAAGGTAATTTATTTAAATGTTTTAAAAACGGTGCATTGATTCAAAATCCAGATATCGATGCATTTTCAGCATCAACGTCATCGGCTACATCGAGTGATCATAGCAGCCCTAGTTGGTAAACTCAAGACTTCCAAACACCCCCCCCCCCCCCCCCAGGTGTTTTTTATGGGGGGGTGCAGGTGCATTAATATTACAGGGAAGGAAAGGAGTTGAAAGGAATTCCTTTTATTGATGCATGTTCCGTATGGAGAATCACATTTCTGATGACATTATGTCTCTGAAAATGTACTTATCAATATTACTCCCTCTGCAGAACATTTTTGGGTGGATTTGGGACACTTAGCATGTCTAATCTCTCAGTTGGGAGCAATGAACAATGGCATAATCTATGTAAGTCACCATTCATTCAAATTATTTTATTTTCGAGTCTTCGATTTTATTTTAGTGTATTCGCAAGTGGTAGATAAATAAAAATGATACAAATACTTCGCCAACAAAGGCGTCACGTACTCAGGCCATGGTTCCTGTTTCCTGTGACCAGGCAGCCGGCACATGTCAGGAAGATGGCCGGCAGCACGCTGACATTCGAGCCGCAGGGGCGGATCAGCGCATTCTCGGATGCGGTGGTGTGCCAGCCGGCCCGGGCAGAGCAGGTGTGTCAGTGTGCTGAACGAGCGCCGCTTCCGAGGGTGCAGTTGGCAAACCAGACACGCCGCACCTTAAGCCAGAGACAAGGTCGACGTTACACTGCTTCGGCTGTACAATCTTGTCAGTGAAGGGAACGTTGTAGGCTACTGCAGTAATAGCCCCTCTCTCTGTGCATCATCCATCCATACATCCACCCTTAAACTGCTTATGGAGTACAGGGTTGTTGGAGCAGGGTGGGGGTCTTAAGCCAGGGGGGCAGGGCACCAGCCGTCAGACACCCCAAATAGGGCGCCAGACTCTATTTTGATTCATAGGTTAAGTACGTTTATTTTAAGATGAAACTATTTGTAAGTATTCTTTAACTGTATTCTTTAATAGTACGTATGAATGTTAAAATGACAGTATAATCATTAATTTGTAATTATTTGCTTTGAGTCGTTAGAGGTGGGGTGGCCATAATATTTTTGCTAAGTGTAGTGTTTCGTTTGTGAGGAGAAGGAAGTTTATACATGAAACACTAGACAAGGCATTTGTTTGCCAAACAGTTTTTTCTTACAGTGTACCATTATGTCATTAACTGTGGCTCAGTTGCTCCTGCAGATAAGTCTCGGTCCGTGCGCGGCCTTTAGAAGCTGTGATGAGTTTTCTGTAAGGGGGTGGGTAATGCTTAGCATTGGCTGGGTGTTTATTGGGGCAAATGAAATGATTGGCTTAGGCGAGCACTTTTTCATATATATAAAAAAATATGTATAGATTTTAAGTTTAGAGTTGTTATATCTTGCAGCCGTGCAGAGGTATGGCCGAGTCCCTGGGATTTCACACCCCCGGACAGGTGGAGCCCCGACACGCAGCTTCTCTGTGTCCCACCCCCTCCCCCACCCATCGCCGCCTTTAGGTCCTACTGATTGGATAGGAAGAGCAGCAGCTTCATGGTATGTTTCTTTCTAGGAAGCTTCTCGGGGGCTTTCAGGCCCTGCGTGTTCCCTCGCCGGCCAGCCATGATGCCATCACTAACGCACGGCAGCATGGGAAATTGCCCATTCATATTAATGGAACAGCTGCATAATTGATGCTGTTTTTTATGTAGAAAGAGAAGCGAGCTGACATTATCAGCCCCTGCAGGAGGATTTGAAAATAATTGCTTCTGTGATTCCTTATGTTTCTGTCCTTGGTATATTTGCTTCTTTGAGGTGCGCTCTTTGTCTTGGAATTGATCGCTGTTCAAAAACAAGGGGAGGAAAGGAAGGCTTTCTTTCATTTAGAACTGAAAGGATTTTACTCGGGACTGTATTGAAATGTCGGATTGGAAGCAGTGGGCGTCTGGCAGCGAGACTGCATTCTGCAGCTACACCAGCCCAAAAGCTGCCGCTCAGAGCTCAGATTTTTTTTTCCATTATTATTATTATTATTATTATTATTTCTTTTTCATTTTATTTTCATTTCCTTTTTTTCCTTTTCTGTCTGCGGGATAATAAGAATTGATAGAAGGTAAGAAAAAAAAAAAAAAGCCTATGTGCCTCATTCGCGGACGCTTTTCCAGTTCAGACGGAAGCTTTTCATTTCATGGCACTCGCACGTGCAGAATCCAGCGCCAGCATTGGAGCCTCCTCAGCGCTGGTCCGCTTGTCAGCATCTGCATCCTGCCAGTTCTGAGGAGGCATTCGGGCCCCAAATATGGGCAAAGTGCAGTGTCCCCTCATTTGCAGCCGTCCGACTTGCTCGCATTTTTGGGACTTTGGGTTTTTTTTCTCCCAATTTTGGTTTTTTCCTTGTATATAATTTTTTGCTTGTGAGGGTGGTTTTTATTAGTAATTTCTCTGGGATGGCTTTAAACTGTGTCTGCCCAGTCATAAGGCTGCAGGATGCCTTTTCAAAAACTCTTGTTCTGTATTTTTTTTTCTTAGTCCTTTGAGGCAAAATTGTAAATTGTCTTTATTTTTGTTTGTTGGTTAGTTTGACACAAATATGATATTTGGCGGCATTCACTTAGAATGTGTCTGGGCAAAAATGTGAAAGTGTTTTCAGTTTTGTGCCGCTTGCTGCAATGCAGGCGCTGTATCTTCCTACCCGTCATATCTTATGCCCTTCCAGTATCGTATGAGACTTCTGAAATAGCCTTGGTGGAGCGCCGGCCGGCTGCCGCCACATGAGGTCGTCAGCCAATCACGTGGCAGTCCGAGCTGCTGCTGGCCAATTGGCGGAGACGCATTAAGATGAGGTGGGACAACCTATTTCGAGCATGGCCGTGGCTGTTGCAACAGGAGCAACCTGTACATTTTTCTGTCGCAGAGATGCTCTGAGTAAACAAACTTTTTTTTTTCTCTTTTCTTAATGTGTAAACCCAGTCAATGACGGAGTCACAAGAAGATGCTTTGGCAAGGCCTGTTAAACCATGTAAATAGCTATGTGTTTGACAATGCAGCAAACTCTAAAACTACAACATAAAACATGAAAGAATCATTTTAATCCCAGTTTCTGCTGGCAGGAAGGAAAGGCACCAGACACGCCATTTTTGAATGCTTCATTTTTAACACGGTACCAGATGGCTTTGTGTCATGGCCATCGCAATTCAAACCAACAATCTGAGAGGAAAATATTGCATAGAAGTGGATTATGGTCCAGATTTCCGGCCTGCCAGCCACCATTCCTCCCTTGGGTAGAATTAAAAACACACCACATTCTGTTTGATGGCCGTCACGGAATAAACATTAAACCGCATGTATTTATTAACTTGTATACTGAATTTGGGGTAAAAAAAAAAAGCAAAGGGTTTTTTGGTTACCAAATATTCTTAAATTACTGAAAATAAGTAGTTCTTCAATACTAGAGTGAGAAATTGGGATATTTGACTAGGAGCTGCTGTTTATAGATGGCATGTCTGAGGTGTTCTGTCCTGTATCCTGCCATGAATTGAGGATTCGGTAACCACAAAAAGCACATTTTGGTTATGATTAGCCCCCACCCCTTTTCCCCTACCTCTTGGCACATTTTTTTACTTCCATTCAAGGCTTGATTAGACTAAATGGCTAATTATTGTCTTTTATTCAGCTGATGCAGAGGAGCCATTTAATGTATTTAGTTAATATTTTCTAATTGGGGGTAAAAAAATGTTGGGGTTTTTTTTTTTGTGCATTACTTATTTGCGGCAAGTTGGAGGGGTGAAAAAATCAGCAGAGACTAGCTTTTGAACCTGTAGTTCAAGTTAATGATTCCCCGGAAGCTGAAAAAAGATACACATCAAAGTGGGTCTAATTGAAAGAGCTGAGGTACTTTTAATTAAAATAGAATGGACCATTAAGCCTATTTGACATCCGGTTTTTGCTTTCAGGTTTAGAACAGTTTGATTGTGAGTGGGATTGTTCTGAAAACCTTTTGGAGCCTCAGCCTTCCATAGAGCTTATTATTCTATCAGCATTGGCGTGTTACATGACTTAGGTTAGTAGAGGCATGGAGGCAGCCCTTCGCTGGGTCATGGGCCTCGATCTGGCCCTGTGTTTTGGCCTGGTCAGTCTAGGCCTTGATAAGGCCTTGGATGGCAGCAGCCTGCAGTGCTGTGCTGTGCTATGCTGTACTCTGTACATGGAACCAAAGAAGAATAGGATATGCAGCGTCAGAATGCAGAAACCAGTCTGCGAAACCCGACAGCCGGAAGCCACAGCCCCGCGCCCAAAGGGAAGGCTTGATTCTCTCATTATGGGGAGTCTGAGATGGAAACATTCGAATGCATGACATTGGCTTTAATGCGTGATGCGATGCCAGGGGGGCCTAATGGTTAGGGATGCACACTTGTAATTGAAAGATTGCTACTTCCAATCTCTGAACTGCAAGGTACTATTCCCCAATCGCTGAATTAGCTGCCCCCTGCTATGTGATGATGTCACATATGGGTTAAATCCAGAGGACACTCTTTGTTGTGCACATTGTGCTGTGGTGTGTCAACATTGATCACCGTATTCAGTCTCTGTCCTCCTTTCTCTGACAGTATTTCATATTTTTATCATTGTTTTATCATTTTTCTCCATTGATAATAAAGGTGCACAAATCATTAATTTCTTTTTTTTGTGAAAAATACCACATAGGACTAAAAGAGAAGCTTAATAGGTATGTTTGCCATTGTTTTCAGCTACTATGAAGTATGGGCAATATAGTAAAAATAGCAGAGGTGGATAGTTCAGATATAGAAAGTAAAAATCCAGAACAAGATTCTGTTTCAACCAACCAGGTGAATATACAGAGTCAGCCGCAGAGTCAGCCGCAGAGTCAGCCGCAGAGTCAGCCGCAGAGTCAGCCGCAGAGTCAGCCGCAGAGTCAGCGTACACAACTGGTTGATCGGAACAAAATCCTGCTGTAGATCTTGGTTTCTGGACCTGAGCTTTCCACCTCTGAAAATGGCTATTTCAAGTCCTATCCTCCGTCAAAATGAATATTCAGTGAGTTGTGCTCCTTGCTGGAAAGATGAAGTGGGGGAAAATGAAATGGATAAGCATCCATTTATCCTCACTGTCTTGCTCAATACAGTCAAAGGGTAACACACATCTCTATTTGAAATTCATCATTTAGAATAATGCTGTGAAAAGATTGTGGCTTACAGTAGCTTCCATAGTTATTTTGCTTATTGCCTGAACCAGTGGGATCGATAGCTGCCAGGGAGTGAGATAGGGGTGCTGGCATGGCATTCAAGGCTCGACGGCAATCGGCCAGTTGGCACGGGAATCTGGCGCTGGCCCTTAATTGACACGCAAATGGTGATCATGCGGCTTTTTAAACACACACACACACACTCGCACGCACATTCTCTGCAGCCCCTCCAAATTTGGGGACTGTTTTGGATCCAATTAAAGGAGGCAGAGAGGCAGGACTGCGAGCCGCCCCCTATTACGGCTGCCAGGATGGGGCGGCGCTGTCTTCTATGGCAACTCCGGGTAGGCCTGGATAATCTAAGCAGGGGAGGGGAAGGGAGGGTGATGTTTTGATCACATGCTGGGGTTCCTCCCAATTGGTCATCACTCGTGCGTGAGGTGGGTGTTGTTTAAAGGAGACAAAGGGAAGTGAGATGCGCTGTTCTGTTGGGGATGTTCCAGCAGCATGCCAACGGGCCTGTTTGAACCCGTTTGTAGGCGTCTGCGCTCCGGTCTACTTCAGTGGTGACGATAGCAGCCTTGGGAGAAACTAACCTTTGCGTGAAGAGTCCATTGAACACAGCATAGTTACAGAGTAAGTCCCAGTCTTACTCTGTAATCCCCATCCCGACAGGAAGTGCGTCTCCGTGGGCGTTCAGCCTCCCTGCTTAGATCTGCTTTATTTTTGTGTCATGGGAGGCCACTCTTGGTGGGGCACTTTTTCCTGATACTGGGTCAAATGAGACCCAGGTGAGTCAAGGGGGTGTTGCGCTTAGAGGGTCCATCCCTCTGAATGCCTGAAGCAGGGATCCGCAGCGTACATTCATGGTGTGTCATGAAATCATTGTATTGTTTACAAAAAATCTGGTATAATTACAAAAAAAAAGTGTGGAAAACATTCAGATGGGTAGATGGTGGATATGGAACGACACACAATGAAACCCACTCTCCCTAAGTTTCTCAGTCCGTCGTTGCTTATTTATTTATATCTCCCCTACCCCCCCATATTACATTTTGTTTATTTATGTTGTAATGTATTACCATAAAATGTTCCGTCACCTTAGCTTTCTACACAAGCCTCACCTCCCTCCCTGACCAGATAAGAATTTATTGCACAAATAAACACCTGGGGTTTGCTTGAGAGTTCGGCTGTTGCCACACTGCTAGCATGCTAATTCCCATTGCGTCACAAAAAAAAAAAAAACACTAAAAGATTTTTGAATAAAACGTGTGGTTTGTTAGTTCACCTTTACAGTATCATAACGTATTAATTCATTTAGTCTGATCATGATAAATCACGGCTGTATCTGTTACATATCAGTGGCTTTTTATTGGGTTATTGCTATATTACTATTTTTTTTGTCGTAATATATGTAGCCTAACCGTGAACAATTTTATTCAATTCCATGCAATTCCATCATTCCATGCTACCATTTAGCAAAATTCTGCACCATAATAGTTTTTCTATACAAGTTTCCTTTTTTACCCCTTTAATTGAGAATTGTCAGTGTTCAGGAGCTTAATTGAATTTTGACTCAAAACAATTATTCTTCATTTACAGTTACTTGCATTAATTTAAGATTATTAACGAGTTTGTGCGGGTGACTAGTCAGAGGGATTGCTCTCTGAGGGACCCTCCTTTCCCAGCAGGCCTCCCAGCTGCATTATCCACGGCCTTTGCTCAGCGGGGATGAGCTCAGCCAATCAGAACGTTCCAGGCATTCGTCAACAGAGCGTCATAAAAACCCCAAGTACGGGTGATTTTTACTTTGCTTTGATTTTATTGTATTGCATTGTAAACCACGGCTTTTCTTTGCGCCGTTCTGGCCCATGTGTGAAGACCATGCGGCCCAAAAGCACCAGAATCGTCTCCCTCGATCCTTCAAAGGCTGCAGGCCAGGGGTCCGTAGCCGACAACAAGGAGATTACACTGCATATGGTCACATGCCACATTACATGTTTTTTGGCAGTCAGCATGGTTTAATAAACGGGCCCTAATTAACTCATAGTCATTTGGAAAGGAAACGGAGCCTCTTCATTGTACAGCTTTATTTTCTGGAATATTTATGCCTTATAGCAATAGGCTTGGCATTAAGGAGCCAAGCAACAAAATAGATTAATAATACATATTTCTGAGTCTCATTTCCAATAGTTGTGGTGCTGAGAAATCTGAAAGCGGAAAAGGAGTTGGAGACTGGCAGACATTTACAATTCAACGCACACATCATCCCCACAGAGAACGTCAGATTGCTCTGACATGCCGTCTGAGGTCCAGGAAGAAGATGGACGTCTCCCGAAATGTGCAGCTGCTGATTGAATTTTATATTTTCATAAAGGCAGCAGAAAGGAAAGCAAGTTGAGTTGGGGGAGGAACACGAGTGCGCCAGTGTGCTCACACGTGCAGGTACTCAGACACACACCATTAAGAGTGCCACGTATGCTAAACAGCCAAGACAAAGTTTTATTCATTCGATTTATGAGAATGCTAGAAAATCCAAAATTTTCCAAGTAATTGCATATGATTTTTATTTATTTATTGTTCCAGATTTTTTTTTTATTATTTTTTTTTTTACAGTCTGTTGTTGTGTAGAGGTCCCTGGGAAGATGTTTTGGATCAAGTGATTAATCAACTTTATGGGTATCACTGAACTTTGAGCCATCGCAAATGAACCTAGTGATCCTTCAGTCTCTCACACCCTGTGATGAATACCTGGTAAGGTCAAGTCTTATGCATCTTAACGAGGATCCAAGTTGCTCATATTTACGAACATTATCTCGCTTATAAATGTGTTAAATGGGTCATATTTTAAATGTGCTGAATAAACAGGAAATCTTTTCTGTAGTTTCACACTATATTCCTGCAGTCCCTTTATCCAGCACTGCGGTTTGGAAAGCAGTGAGAGATGCAGTAGATCTCGGGAGCACCAAGCAGTGAACTTCGGTGCTTTTGGCAGCCAGGTCATACGTGTGTCACAGTGCAAGCGATTCATTAACACACAGTATTGTTGTTACAGTCACTTAGTGAACTGTGATGACATATTTTTGTTCCATAATCATGTCTATCGGGTATCTTTCGGTGTAGTATGTGATGGGTATCCATTATTATTGGCTCAAATCCTTGTTACCTGTTTTGTAAGAACATGGTATATCCTGATGTGAATTAGCATTTTTCTCTATCAATGCGTGTGTCTTTCTGCCAGCCTGCCTGTCTGTGTGTGTGTGTCTGTCTCTCTCTTGCATAGTTTTCATCCACATGTGGTGAGGAAATAGGGTCAGAGTCTGTTTTTAGACATTTTTTTTTTTTTTACATGTTGACATTTCATATTTAAAATCCCCCCTCTCCACGCCATGCTGCAAATGTTTCTGTCCTTAGACTGCACCCCCACAGAAGGAAATGCAGCCTTTTCATGCTCCAGCAACAGTAGGATCTTGTCCATTTAAAAATGAATAACTGTGACAGTCATCTCTAAATTGACTTAGTGTTATTAATGGGTACAGACTGAGCCTGAAATGAAAGTCCTAAACAATGCTACTGCGGGCCAGCACTGAGAGACCCTCCACAAATGACATGTGAAGGTTGTATGAGAGGCTGTCTTTTTAAATGCTGACATTTCAGAGTTCAGAATGGATTGTCAAAAAATTCTGTAAGATTTTCAGAGAAGGACACACTGTAACTGTTATCATTGAAACCAATGTATTTATCAGTCACTTGGATAAATTAACCAAATAATTGTTACCAAATTCATATATTCATATAATGTTCCAAATATTTGTGAGAGTCTTACTATAAATTTTACTGTGTACGTTATGTCCTTAAAGAGATGGATTTAATTTTGACTTTAAAATCAATTCATGTTCAATTCATTAATCTGTCATTTTTCATCACATCTTACACTATGGTTCTAGATAAACCATTCCAGTCGATTGAAAATAGTAAAAGTGTGTTGTGCTGCAGTACTTTACTGCCTAAAGATCTTTATGTTTATGGGAACAAAATATTTTTCATGGGAATAAATAAATAAGTGCATTTATCTGATGTGGCACTGGGGTAATTCTGTGCCTTGCCCGTGTCTTTTCATAGCTCGCTCCCAATTTCCTTAGTAAAACTGAAAAGCTCTATTTTTAATTCCGAAAAAAAAAATCCTTTAATGCACTCAAAACCTTGCTGTCTGAGCTTGCAGATGTTCCTCCATTCTTAAACAGAGCACAAGAAAAGGCTGTCACTCCAAATGTTATCTACCGATAGCAGTTGCCATAGAGATGGTCTCCTGCATCACTGAAGAAATTGGAGAGGGGAGGCGTGTGCAGGTACGGGCATCAATATCCATCATCCCATCACTTAGTGCAACTTGGCCTTCATAGAGGGGCCTGGATTCTTTGGAACATTCCAGATCCCAACCCTGCAGGCAAAGCATCGCATGCAAAGAACAGTTGAACCAGTGGTGGTTTTGGAGTGCAGAGAGAGCCTTGCAGTTCTTGAATTGAGCATCAAAGGCCTTTTGCATGATACATTGAATCCAGTTTACAAGCAATTACACATGGTAGATGTGTTTGTATACATATTCACACATGACTTGGTGTCGTACAAAACCACACTCAGGTTGCCTTCTGCTTTCCTCCTCGGAATCAGCTAATTTTCATGGTGGGGGAGACTTTTTCTGACAACAAACGGCAACATATGGAAGGCAAGGAGCAAGCCGGCTCTTGCTGCCACGGCAACGGTCGTCATCCTTGTCTCCACTTCACGGATGAAAAGAGTGCAGACAGGTCAGAGCTGATGAGAATAAACGGGGGGTGATGTTAACAGGCCGGGGGGGGGGGGGGGGGGGGGGGGGGGGGGGGGGGGGGGGGGGGGGGGGGGGGGGGGGGGGGGGGG
>JABFDZ020000044.1:28575532-28594470 GCA_019775955.2 Pollimyrus isidori | reverse complement strand
CGGTGTGTGGGACATGCCAAAATCACGTGCATCCAATGAAATACAAGTGTATAAAATGAAGGAAACACATTTTAAGATACTTTTCATTGTACTGATATGTGTGCAAGTGTTTGGCCACTTATAATAAAACCTCAGACTTTCATTATTCTGCAACTTTTTCAAGATAACTGAGTGAGTGTGATGAGGACACCAAAGGCACCTCATAGTGATATTGACTCAGTTCCAAAATGTTATTTTAATATACAGTATCTACAATTCAACTAGGTTGGTCAGTGTCAAAACTTTAAACTATACCGATTTCTCTTACATAATGGCTAACACAACTATATAGCAGGGACCTTCCTGAGACTCAAGCCAAAAACCTTCTGCCCATGGCATAAGGTCACCTACATCTGATTTGTTCATTTTGCTCATGAATGAAAATTGTTTTGGGCATAATTGCAAAGTTGCGTGGCAATGACAATTAGCAGACAGGCTTTTCTATACCAGATACCTGTAGGAGCTTGAAAACTGATATTTAAAAAATAGGGATCCGGTAGGCAGAGCAGACCTATGACCTTCTGTTAGTTACTGTGGATACCAGCAGAGTGTAACTCAAACATATGCATCCACTCTCCAAGTCCGACTGCGCTAAGGGAGCCTAGGTACTGCAAATTTTGTGCTCTAATTAATTTAAGGACCCCCCGAAATGCATATTCCCAATTCTGCTGTCAGGGAGCAATGCGCAAGACCACCGGAATGGTGAAGGTGTGTTAACAGGAGCCAAGTGTCAAACATGATACCAGGGTTTAGCATCCAATAGCTGTAAAATAATCAAGACTCTGGTATTTCTCAAAATAACCCAGCCTTTAAAATACTGGTCCTCATGTAACTGACCTAAGTTACCTCTGATTCTTTCCATGGTGCAAGGCTCCATAGCAACTCAAGACTGAGCTGTCTTGACATGCTAATGCTAGTGTATTGTCTCAAGATCCTAAAGTTAGTACAGTGGTATCTCGGTTCTCAAACTTAATCCGTTTCAGACACCAGATCGAATCCTCAAAAGTTTGAGTTCTGATCGAATTTTTCCCATAAAATAAATAATGGAAAACCAATTAAATCGTTTATGGCCCCCCAAAATTATACCTAAATATGTTTTTTTTTTTAATTTCAGCATTTGAATACAAAATGAACAGGATAAAACAAGAAGAGCATTCTTTTTCGTTTTGGCTTCCAAAACGATAAAGATCTTATCCCAACTTTACCCCTGTCCTGCCCTGATCGTCTGCTCCTTCCGTGTCCCACGCCCTCTCGTTAACCTCGTGTGATCAGCTGTTTCTGGTTGTTGTCATTAGTCCTCTGTATTAAGTCAATTTGTTTCCCCAATCTGGTCATTGGGTGCATTCAACTTGTTTACAGCACTGGCTTAAAGCAACGCAATCTGATCTTGACACAATGGATTACAGTTAGATGCATTGCGACCTCTCACCCGGCTGTACAAATTGGAACTGCCTCCGTGATGACACACCTTTTCCCTAATTGGCTCAAGAGTTTAGTTACACTCATCACGTTTGTATCCCAGGCAGTTCCAATGCGTAATCTGCTATTTCTCCAGAATATCACGTAAAGCAGTGAGAACTGGTTTAAATTACTTGGTAAAATAAAGTTTAAATAAATGACATAAATGCTCTAATAGTACACTTAAGTTAGTGGTTTATTTATTGTTAGTGACTTTAATGTTGTGCTGCTTTATTTGGTTAATCGTCCAGTCTGTGAAGAAGACATTCATGTAAGAATTGCATTGTAGTATGACTCATTTCCTGGCGAATACAATTTACAGTATATTGGATCAGCATTCACGGCTAGACTTCTGATATTCAGATCGAGTTCTAGGTCAAACTGGTTTGTTCGACTTTCAAGAAATTCGAGTTTTAGTCAGTCGAGGTACCACTGTAACTTGATTGAAAAATTCTGAATGGTTATTTTTTGCAATGAGCAATCTGTATCCTATATATCTATAGATGCGGAAAAATCCTTTAATTGCGTTTCAAATGTAATAAAATACCGATAAGGCAAAGCTGGTCCATAGGAACAAGAGCTGTACAGTATATTGGCTAAGCAAAGCAGAGCGTGTATGGTGAGGTAAGTCAGGAGTAGTCTTAGTCAGTCAACTGAATTGCAAACACTGTTTCAATAATGAGTGTTAAATACCCTAAATATTGTTGTCTTTCATCATTAAAACATCAAACACTGGCATTTAATTCAAGAGAATGAAAAAAATGATTTCACTGAACACTGACCTTGTTTAATGCTTCAGCTCACATTTTCGTAGGTTAGGGGAATATTGCTCAGGTTTTACTACTTGTCATTCTGATATAATTAGTTGCATAATTGTTTAGAAAATCCTGTGGGACTGATTGTGTGAACTTAAACAGCCAGTAGGGCAGTGTTTTGGGCTATAAAAGTAGTGACGGAGTAACCTCAATAATTAAAGTATAAACTATACTTTACTCACAGGGCATCATAGATGGGGAAATCCATTTAACTTATTATAAAACACCTCCAATGAAATGCAAATTTGTATTTTGATATGGGAAAAAATACATGGTGGGGGACATTAGTTGATAAATTATTTTAGCAAATTTAATTTGTTTGTTTTTTCATAGCAAAAATATAAATAATATGCAAAACTTTATTACTGGGAATCATAAACACGGTTAGCCCATTATTAAAATATGTTTTTTTAAAAACTGATCGTCATGCATGGAAAAGCATATGGAGAAGTGAAACATGATCAGATTAGCCATCCTTAGCCATGTTCTAAGTGCACATAAGACACAAACTTAAGGCACTATATATGTCTTATTTATTAAGGGAATGAAGGATTCCTATGAGGTTCTGAGGTATTTTCTTCTGTATAATTGCACAGATCTTCCCTTAAAAGGCAAAGCTAATGTAAATTAACTATTTGAGTAATTGTTGCATCTTACTGCGTTGTTTCCTTCCTACTGGGAGACTCTGTTTGAGGATGCTGATTGCTCCATTCATATAGCCTGTGTGCTTCCCTATGGTAAGATGAGTATGAAATTAATGTCATTTGTAGGCCAGAACTATTTCCACCAGACAAAAAACAATGTATGAATTTATAGCTTGGAGTTCATTTGATGTGAAAAAAAATGCTGCAGCACTCTTAGACTCATCTGCCACGTGTAGATAATGCACTGGCACCAAATGAAACCAGTCACACCTTTTCCTGCAAACCCACTGCAAAATTCATTTTATGGAATGCATTGAAAACACTTAATATTGCTCCTTTAAATATGCAAACCTTTCATCTTTTATAGGTCAGAGGTCAAATCTGTGTAAGGTTTAATATTTTATTAGGACAATGTAGATGAACTCAAACAATTGTTTTGTGCAGAAGTAAACTCGTGCAGCAAACTGCAGTTCACAGTTCTAAATGCAGCTGAGCATTTCCAGAATTGACCAATCAGCTTTTGGCATTGCTTTGCCACTGTTGGGAAGGGCCCTTTGGTTCGGTCCTTCAAGAACATGAAATTTCTATTTTAATCACTGTTTCTTGTACATATGCATGGTGATGCTGCAGTACCCATTTGGAACTTTAACTCATGGATAGAAGCCAAATGCGTTCCCTTCCAGAATGTTGTATGGCTCAAAATTATTGGTTTGCTCAACAAATGTCATCAGCATCCATAGATAGAAAACGGCATCAAACAATGACACTCCTAACATGGTATTTAACAGCTGGGACAAAATTATTTTAGAAGTGGGCGTCTAAATGTAGTGTTTTTGGTTGTAGCCAAAAGACCTCATTTTAGAATTTCACTTCTAAAATTTATCTAAAACCATCTAGGTTGTGTTTTACAGACTTAACATGAGCAGCCGTGCTCTTTTTTGGGAGCAAAGGATTCCTCCTGGTTAACCTCTCAATACAGTTGCTATCTAGTTGTATTGTTGAAGTATGAACATCTACATTGAGGGTGGCCTGCAGATCCGCTCTTCTGGTCCTGGGATTCTTATCGGTATCGGCACTGATCTATATCTATTAGCTGGATCAAGTATTGTGTTACGTACCGCATCGTCCGTCCCGCTCCAGCCCGGTGTGTCACCACGCCCACCTCGTTCCCGGTTGTGTTTTCCTGATGTAATCCACCTGTGTGGCGAATGCTGCTCGCCAGTCCCGTGCTTGTTCCGTGTATTTAGGTCTGCGTCTCTCCGGCATACGCAGCATTGACGTTTCCATGTCGATGTGTTGTCTTGTGGATAATAAACCCCGTTTTGTACCACGTTGGACTCGCTCCGGATTCCTCGTTATTCACGCACCCCGACCGTTACATATTGGCAGTCTGTAAAAAGATAGCTCCAATTTATCGTTAAATCAGTTTTTACAATAAGTTGCACAACAGCTCTGTCCCATTTTAGTTGTGATTTTAGTGCCATTCACACTGAGCACTAACGCTGCCACTCAGTGGGTGCGAGCACAGTGACTTCTGCCAACTGTGATGTCATGTGCATACCCTTTGCATTTCAAGAAGCGTAAGAGCATCACATAAGAGAGTGAGGGTCTGGAAGTATTTTATGCTTGAAATAGCAATTATTAGCATAGCGATTTGCAGTCTTTGTCAAAACAAAATTTTGAGAGGTACAAGTAGTGTTTAGTGGAAAATCCCACTAGAAAAGTGCACACAATTGTGCGAAAGAATGCGAGTGATTTGAAAAAAAATCAACGTATGATTTGTGAGTCGTGAGCTTGGGGTGTTTTGCGCACTGACTACAACGTGTAATACACAGGCTGCTGTCGCAACATAGTGAAACGTACCTCAGTTAGGTTGCAGGGCATTTAAAGCATTTGCCACTTGCGTATCCTTGTTTGGTAGATATTCAGATTAACCTTTAATTGCCTCAAAAACACTTAAAACAAGATGCACAAACGAGGTGGAACCTTACATTATGTATGTTTCTATTAGCCTAATTAAAGATTTTTTGCCATACGTTTTTTTATTATGATGTACTAGTACTGTGTATCGGAATCAGATCGAACTTAAAAAACGTGGATGGATGAATAAATGCAAACATGTCTCATAATAGTTCTCAAGAAGTTTTGTATTTTAGCAAGTTGTTACCCTAACCTGTACAAGTTGTGAATCCAGATGTGATATGTTTATGTATAAGAGAGCCAAAGAGAATGTGTCCTGGTGATTGGCTTATTTATTGCTTAACTTGGTACCCAGTAATTTACACTTCCCTCATTGACAGAGTTAATCAACCTTACAGTTCACTTGTTTTTTCTGGATCCATGGATTCTTCTTTGCTATACTTATTCTGTTACATGCATCATTTCCTGTAAACAAATGTATAATGACAGGATGTGAACACTGTCTTTTGCAAATGAAAAGGCATTTTGATTGAACTATGATTACACTGTGAAAATGTGACATTTCAACCACTCCATTAGCAATTCACAAACTTTCAAGCAGCTCTACACAGCTTTTCTACCAATCAAGGTAGCAATTGCAAAATACAGATCTTCCAAATGAAGCACCCATAGAATGGATGCAATGGAAGATCAATGCACTAGTATATGAGTTTTTAAGCTATCTATAATTGTAATTTACATTTACAACTCTTTTTTTGGATTTGTTGAAAATGCAACTTAGTGCATTTGGTACAGAAACAGATTCCAGAGCCAGCGTTCCTCTCTAGTAGAATAAATAATGTTCAGGCCTACTACAGTGCTTTTGATGTGCTGTTTTAATAGGTTGGGCCTTTTCCATTTCGAGAAGGGAAAGCCAGGAGGCACCAGCTCAAAATGCCACGTCTGTGGCCTGCTTGCTGATCTGCACTGTCATTACCTCTGCCTATTTAAATAGAAATCTCTGTGACAGTATAAAAGAGCCTCTGCTGGTTGGATGGAACACGTCTCTTTCATATGTCTGGCTTCTCCCTGAACACGTTTCAGTTTATTTATATCTGCCACACGGTTTGATGCACACCAGGTGGCCATCCAGCAACGAAGCCGTCACCATTCCCCCCATTTCTGCTCGCTAGCATTTCCTTCCCTTTGCCTATTTCACGCCCCCTGGCCCACCCCCTCCTCCGTCTGCCCTCCCCGAGTGCACCATTTAGGGCTTAATGCAAGCTCTAATTGTTGGTCTTGCGCTCATTGATGTGCGTTCCACGACGGCTCGCTGTTTGAAGCGCCGTGAAAATTTCTTGCATGCTAATCGGAATTTAAATGAGGCAGGGATAAAAAAGGGGTGGGGATCCTGAGCAGCCAGCTATCTCTGGCGGGGTCCCGTTCCTGGGTGTGCAATGTGGGGGGATGACATGGGTAATGCCGGCACCTGCCCTCTATCTTCCCCACAAGCTAGAGTACCAGTGTGAAAATGGAGGTGGAGCTCTGTGAGAAAGCAGCTTTAAAGGCCTGGGGAAGGTGCACCGTTTGCTCATAGATTCAGCTTGACAACTGAGACCTCAGAGGGAAGCGGAAGCCTTGAGATATGCACAAAGCTGAAATTATTCAAATTGGGCTTTTTGCTCCTACAGTTTCAGACTTTGGATTCTAGCATTTACTTTATCTTACTGGGCTGAATATGTACTATTTTCATGTGATCTTCCCCATTGGCAAACATGGGCAGCTTTGTTCTTTTCTGATACTCCTGGCTCTTTTCTGTCGGTCTGTACTAGCCAGCCCCAAAAAAGACAGGTTTTTTTAGTAAGTACGGAGAAAAGTGCTGAAGTATGAACCGAGAAATGTTGGAGTAGTTTGCTGGTTAATTATATTAATTATGCAAGTTTCAGATATTTTGTCAAATGCCAGAATTATACTAGAAGGATCTCTAGATTGTTGGGCTTTTCTGAACCTGCAAAGCAGACACAGCTTGCATTGTTGCTTTCTTGTCCATCTACTGCAGGTGTATTAGGCCAGGTGGTGTCTAGTAAACAGTGTGTCTTACATGTGATGTTGATGTTCCCACAGCTTGGATTCGAGGGAGGAGGAAGGATCCACCTACAATTGAGGTGAGTTTGTATTCTTTGTCAAGTGATACCCGGCCAAGTTACAGTGTAACTACTTGATGGGTTCACTCTCTTGAAATTTCTAGAAGCTAATTCTATCATAATGTGTACTTATTGTTATTAACTGTGTCATGTCATGTGCATCACTCAGTGCATTGTCAAAATTCATAACGTGTCAATGGCAAAATCTCTGACTAGCCTGGCTTAAGGTTTTATATTTCTTGTGTTTTATGAAACAGTGAAGGTTTATCAACTATAATGTCCAGTTGTAAACTGTTTTAGCTGTTGGCCAATAAGAGCAGCATCCCAGACCTCAACCTGATCATCCTGTTTTAATATTTAAATTATACTTGCTTGTTTAGCCGACACTTTTGTCTAAAGCAAAATACAAGTGAGAAAGACTTGGGGTCACAGCACAGGTCAGTCAGTACCCCCGGATCAGTTGGGATTAATGGTCCTACATGGAACACGCATTCAATCCCATGACCTTCCAGACATGGGCATGGATCCCAAACCCATTTAGTCACACGGCGGCCTGATGCCCTCAACCATCAATGCATAGAAGGGATATTTTGGCCAGCTGTGTTGTTCCAATGAGTTCACATTCTGACAGTGTTCAGTGTTCTGAATGTCACTCTTTCACCAGTGTCGCATGTGCATCAGTGCTACTGTATATTTAGGTCAGTGTCCTGGTATGCACGTCTGATTCTTTGCGAATTTAAGTCAAGGAGTTGGCTGAGCATTCTGGAGCAGGCATGCAAGTTTGATTTGTGTTCTTTTGGAGTGTCCCGATATCAGCCTGAGTTTGGGATTTTTTTTTTCTTATTTATGTTCCTTCTGAAACTCAAGAGAACACTGCACCAAAGCGAGGTTTCCTGACAGAGCAGGGAAAAGAGCATTCAGGGATCCATCTCCTAGCCTAGGCAACAGAGAGCAGAAGGTGGTGGAACACCCTGGGTGGGATGCCAGTCCATTTCAGGGCACAGACTCACACGCTGCACGCTACTTTGAAGCGCCAGTTAGTCTATCTGCATACCTTTGGATTTTGAGAAGAAACTAAAGTACTGGGACGAAAGCCTATCGATGCAATTTCATTAATAAAATGAAGTAGTTGTACAAGGCAAAAACATGGTCATATATAGTTTAGCAAAACGTGATAAATTCTCATCTGTGAACAATTTCTAAATTGTACTAAAATGCATTGTATTAAAAAAAAAAAAAACAGGAATGAAAATATTTATACTTTTCACTAAAGCCTGTACAATTTGCGATGTTAATATTGATACATGATGCACATGATGGATTCCATAGAGGCAACTAAAAAGAAAAAAAGTAAGTGATCAGCAACGCTTTGTGTCAGCACAACTCCTGGCAATAACTTATCTGACAATCTCTCTTGGCAGGTAAGTCCTATTTATCTATAGTTGGTTTCAGGTAATTTTTCTTTAAAATATCACCAAAAAATATCACATGAATTTTTTCGAATATCATGCAGGACCACTTTGCATTAAATATTTTTATGAAATAACATGTAAGATAGTAACTTAGGTAAGTCTTGGGATGGGCCTACCAGTGACAGCCATTGCAACTCTGGCTGTTAAAAGATATCTCTCAATGAATCCATCATAATTGTAAAGATGACATAAAAGCCTGTACAACACCTTGTTGGAAACCCTGAAAACTCCATAGCTACAGCCAGCCAGAGCATGAGGAGCAGTGATTTTACTATAATACTGGGAGAGAGCCATCTATCTTAAAACGCCTATCCTGAGTTTGAGAGGGCCTGAAGTCCATAGCAGGGGTATACGCTCAACTGGTTTTTCATGGGGTTTATTACACAAAAATATTCTGAGGGCAGAACGAAACAATGGTTCAGAGAAATAACCGGTCAAGTTGTGGAGGAGGTAGGTCTGAGCATCTAGATGAGGTGTGACCGAGACATCTGATTGGTTGGTCCCGTCTCCTGTAGTTGCTTGGACCCACCTAGTCTATAATCTGATTTGTTCAGAGAAATGACGAATCATTTTTCGTTCTGCCCTCAGAACATTTTTGTGTAAATAAAACTCCCACAAGCTCAACTGGATGCCAGTCCATGGAAGGTCACGTACATGCACACAAACATACTACAGGCAATTTATAAATGCTGCTTAGCCTGCATGCATGTCTTTGATCTGTAGGGAGACATGAGGGGAACAGACAAACTCTACACACATAGAAAGGCAGAGCTAATTTTCAAACCCCAAATCATGGATTTGTGAAGCAACAACGCAACCCAGAAGACAGACAGCTGGCGGAAACAATGATTTTTTTAAAAAAGTGCTTTGCTAGATTTTCAAAGATTTTCTTTAACAAGCAGTGAGAGGACTGTGAATGGCCTGCATGACACATTAAAGCTTCACATGTGCATCCCATATGCCTGAATCTGCCCCAAGAGACTCGCGAGTGATGGCACATGGGGAGTCGGGCAAACCACATGCCACAGGGAGCAGCAAGTCAGATACCCAGGATTTTGATCACCTCAGTGGTAAACCAAAATTACAGTATATTATTTTTATTTTTGCCTGATCTTTCTAGTCTGTAGGTTATCCGGGATTCCGTGCCAGCAATCGCCTACGCGCCAGGTGCAATGGCAGGGGTGAAGCTTATTGGATAAAATCTGTTTAAAAGACAGAAATTATAAGATGACTGGTTGTTTCTGGAATATCTGTGGTAAATGAAGAAAAAAAAACTGGGAGGATATAAGAGAGAGCCTTATTCCTCCAAGATATTCCCTTGACCTCCTACTTTTTTGCAGCTGTCATTTAAGCTTTGCCAGAACCTTGTGATTTATTCAGATTGGTTATGGCTGGAAGAATTCTTTGATTAATCCTAATTAATAAGTAGATGGTGCATACCAGACCCATGTCTTCACCCCCTTGCACATTCAAAAGCAGCATTTCCCAGTCCAGTCCTTAGGGACCCACAGACAGTCCACATTTTCGCTCCTTGCCAGCTCCCGGTAGGAGCAAAAACGAGGACCGTCTATAGTTCACCAGGTTGGGAAACGCTATTCTAAAGGAAATGTTATCCTAGTCAGCAAATCAACTGGCGCAAAACCCACAATTAACAGACTGGAAAAGTTATTCTGAGTATTTTTCTTCCCAGTCTAAGGCCTTTTGGCCATGGTTTCTTTTTACCTATCCCAAACTCATGAATCTGCCAACACCATGCTGTTCTCTTTCTTCCTGAAACTTCTAGAAACTTAGTTAAACCAGTAAGGTTTTTTTTTATGCTCCCGTCATTTATTAAGGGTTTTCTTTGCCCCCTTTCAAGTTATAAAGGCCCCTTTTGTGTGTTCATTCAGTGGAGTTTAACATGGCACGAGGGCTCTGTTTCCAGTGACAACCTTAAAAGACTGGAGGTAGAAAGCAAGGGACCAGCAAACGAGACTGACAGCTAAAATTTCAGACCTTGCGGCCAGTGGCATCCCAATGTGCCGTTTCATCTGGTTTCCATGCAAGCTGACATTTTAGAGAATAACAAGGGCGCTAGGGTTATTGGTACCTGCTTTTCTGGGCTTTCATCTGAAAAGGTGTGCCTCATGGCATCATAATAAGCCCACTGAATCTAGAGAGAGGAAGAAGAAAGAGGACAAAGAGACACCTGAACAACTGTTCCAGCTATAAATGTCGATGCTGCCTCTACCTCAGTGTTTCTTCTAAGAATCTGATGGACCTATTCTAGAACCGGTCAAAGCCTGTGCGTGTAAATAGAATCCTTATTTCATACTGAAGCCCAGATTAAAGAAAGTATTTAACCCCCCACTAGCCGTAAATTACAGGCCCAGCAGCACTTGCTCGCTTGCAACTCTCTCCAAAGTGCAACTGAGCTCAGAACCTCTCTGACAGGGACAAGAAACACAATGTCTGATTGTTCCACGCACGGTTTTGATAAGATAAGCTCTCAGCCGTTGGCTCCATGGCAGCGTCTCTCCCCATCTTTGCTCTTCCCGGTGGCGACCGTTCTGCACATGTTTTATAGTAAATAGATACGTTCGGCCTCCTGGATCATGCTCCAGCGCTCTGACTGATGATATTCCTATCGTTTTACGAGCCATCCTCCTTCCCCTTTGGCACACAATCAAAGTCCTTGTAGGTGAGCCATCGATCGAGATCATGCAGGGGTTATAAAATTTGATGAAAAGGAGCATTTGTTTTTTTTTTTTTTCCCCCTTTATTCAGCTATACTCTTATCTGCAAAGGCCTCTCGCGAAAGTGTGGCTGTGAGGCCCACTGGGCTAATGTGGACCAGACCAGAAGCAGAGTAAAATCCACAGGCTGAGGCTCAGAAGAACCTCGCTTTGAAAGTCTCTTTATTTGGGTGCTTTCTGGAGAAATGTCTCCAGTTGGTCAGCCGTCAGTGTGGCTATAGTGGTCCCAGTCAAACATTCTGTATCGCCTTTTTATCTTTAAACTACTCATGGCCGGTTCTGTTAAAATACTTACTTCACCTACTTTTCTCTTCTCTGATTACCTCATATGTTAACTCCAGTCATGTCGGCGAAGCCGGCCATGCTACAGGCTGTATGGGGTAGCGCATCAAACTTACATTGCTCTCCTCTAAAACTTTTTTCCACTCACAGTGCAGTAGTCACCTGCTCAACACTAAACCTCACTGTAGAGAGATGAGAGAGAAAGGTAGCCACTGAGCAAAGTGGCTAATTTTGTGCTGTCTGTCTGCATTCTCCCTACAGAAAAGCAGCCAGGCTCAAACCTAGATCCCCACTGTAGGACACGGCTCAGTTTGTCAATTGTACCATCAAAACTCCCGTAAAGTATTTGCTCCATTGGGATGCAGGTGCTAATTAAAGGACCTTTTCCATTATTAATCCGTGTTTATAACCAAACATCCACCCATTATAACTATTTATCCAATTACGGTTTAACTGATCTAAAACCAGTAACAGGAAGCAGATGGTTAGGAACCTGGTATGGAAAAAATAGCAGCCAAAACATCTTTGTACTTTAATCCTCAAAGGAAACACATATGAAAAAGTGTTTAATTGGAATTGTTTTGTTTTTTTTTATCAGTCCCAACTACAGAGATGCTCAATCTTGCCTTTATATTATAATAGAAAAACAGCAGAGAGGGAGAAAATGGCAAAAAAAAATTGACTCTTGGGTTGCCTAACCTGCTTAAGTTTAAAAGAAAAAAAAATCGGTGTAAATCTGTTATGCTGCACACATGGACGGGCATCTGCAAATCAGTCTCCGTCTGTTGTCTACGCAGCAACAGAAGTAGCCTGGTTCTTTATCAGTGAGTGGCTATGACACCTAATTACACATGTTTACCGCAGGCCTTCAGGAAGCTTTTTATGGTGCTCATTGTACATTCTAGGGGGTTACTGTAGAAGCGCATTGGTGAATTCAGTCACTGTGCCCAAATGGATGTTCAGAGAGAAATAAAGGCCGGTGTGACTCACTTTTGTATGAAAACAGAAGGAGGTAAGGCTCAGCCTACCCTAGCTCAGTCCTCCCAACCTCCATATCGCAGTGGAGACAATTGTATCATTCTCACTTACAAATTCACAAAACAGACCTGTGCTGTGTAACTACCAGGAATAGATTTCTACTATCATATCTGAGATAGCGAGGAAGGGAGGCCAGAGTTCTGTCAACCCAAGCAGAGCTGTGGCAGGTGCCCGGGACACCTGACATGGAGGTGTGAGCATTCAGCCACTCTGGAGCGGTGCTGCAGCTCCCTCCCACTGCTTACTAATCATAATGGCTGGCGTGGAAAGGTTACAGGAGATGCAAGATTGCAAGTGTGAATTCATTAGGCAAAAGACAGTGTTGTCTTTCCATTGATATCTGACGTTTGCACACTTTTACTCTATACGGTCCAAGCAGGAGCTGGAGAGGAACCAGCTCTACAGGGAGACGGTCAAGCAAAAGGCCCGTGAAGTGGAGGAGAGGGATGCCGCCCTGCAAGCCCAGGAGTATGCAGTGGGTCAGGTGGCACGTCCTATGCAGACGCTCATTGAAGGACACGCTTCTGCCAAACACTTCCGTCAGACCAAACCGAGCGAAGATCCTATCAGCACTGGCAGCACCTTCGAACCCGGGTCCTGGGCACCCAACAAGGGAACCACACCAAAACAATAAATGCTATAAAAATGGCTGTAAATATAATCTATTCTTTAAAGCCACACTGTGTTAAAAAAAATCACAATGTAATGATTTACAAGTCATATAAAGCCATATTTCATCAAAAATAAAACAAAAACGACATAGCAAATTTTGAAACTGAGAAATTTTTAGATTTATTACCAATATATGCTGAATTTGATGTCAGCAACACGTTTAATCTTTTCTTCTAACAGCACTCTGCAAAAGTTTGGGAACTGAGGAGAGCTGTTGCTAGAGTTTTGAAAGTGAGCGTTACCATCTTCTTGCCTGGTATCAGCCGCTAAACAGTTTAGGGTTTCCTCTACCGCGGAGTCCTGCTGTTGTAATACGCGCAGAATGCGGTTTGGCATTGTCTGGTTGAAATATACAAGGTCTCCTATGAAAAAGATGTTGACTGGATGGCACCATATGTTGCTCCAAACCCTATATATTTTGTTCATCTTGAATGGTGCATTCCCAGATGTGCAGGCTACACAAACTATGGGCACCAGTGCACCCCCACACCGTGACGGATGATGGCTTTTGAACTGTCCACTGATAAGCTGGATGGTGCCTCTCTTCTCCTCTTTAGCCCAGAGGACACGGCGTCCACGACTTAAAAAAGAACTTTACATTTTTTTCATTAGAATATAGGACAGTTTTCCGATTTTGCCTCAGTCCACCTTAAATGAGCTCGGGCCCAAAGTCAGCAGCGTTTTTCGATCATGTTTAGATATGGTTTCTTTGCTTCAAAGAGTTTCATCCTGCATTTATGGATGCAACGACGAACCGTGTTCACAGATAATGGTTTTCGGACGTGTTCCTGAGCCCATGCAGTGATTTCAGCTGTAGAATCATGTGTTTTTAATGCGGGGCTTCCTGAAGACCTGAAGATTACGGCTATGCAGTTCTGCTTTTCGGCCTTGTCCCTTGCATGCAGAGAGATCTCAGGATTCTCTGAATATTATGTACTATAGATGATGAAATTTCCAGATTGTTACATCCATACATTATTCTTAAATTGTTGCACTATTTGCCCACAGTCTTTCACAAAGTGGTGAACCTCTCCCCATCTTCACTGTACAGAGACTTGGCCTCTCTGGGGGCTCCTTTTATAGCCAATCATTTTACTGACCTGTTGCCAATTGACCTAATTAGTAGTGAGATATTCAACCAGGTGTTTTGATTTAGCATTGCTCAGTTTTTCCAGTCTTTTGTTTCCCCGTCCCGATTTTTTGAGATGTTGCTGGCATCAAATCCAAATTGAGCATATATTTTTCATAAAACAAAATTTCTCAAAATATTTGTTTTGTTTGCAGATGACATTGTACAAATTAGTTGTTTACATATCTCGTATTATTTTAACTAAAACATCTGAAATAATTCCTCTGCATTATTGAATCTGGAAGAACTTTCCTCCAGGAATAATCCATAGTTTTTAAGTTACAGACTGCAAAAGGCTTTGAATATTGAATACTATCCAAGACAGAGTTATGCTTCCATGGTTTCAATAACACATGGACAGAAATCTTTTCAACGTCCGGGTGATAAATCAGTGATCATCTATAGACAAGAGCAGCCATGATCAATATCAGTATTTGTTGCCATCTTGGCCAGGACTTCCTGGAAGAAGAGATATTATACCTCAGTGGAACCTTCCAGGTAAGATAAACAATAAATAAATAAGTAAAAACAGCACCCTTGTAAGCCTAGGTGACCGATGTCATTGGCAGAGTGAGAGGAGTACTGACCACACACTTATGAGCGTTACGCAACTCAGACATGGAGACAAGATCGTGACAAAGATAGAGAAAAACTGCAAGAAAAGTAAGCAGGTCTTTCAAACTCTGCTGGCAGGCAGTTTTCGAGTGCTGCAGGGCCTGGAAAACAAGGCCTGAAGTTAAACTCCGGATGACAACATTTTCTCAGAAAGTTGCACTACAGACCGACCTGATGCCAAGCCCAAGCGGTTTCTCCGCCTCTCACAGGTGGGAGTGTGGCACTACAGCCACCAGCTGCGCCCAGAGATGTGCGGGAAGCTATTCATTGCAAAAGACGGATGCGAAGCCATCAAATGGCCGGTAAAAGTCTGTCCCACAGGTGTGGCAGCGGCCCCTGACACCGTAATAGAGTGCGATTGCCGCTTATTTGTCTCCCGAGCAGTGATTAACCCTGCCGTACTTCTGCGATGGCACATGAAGCAGCCCGCAATAAGAGATACAATTACCCCCTCTGCGCTAGAGGTCAAGGTTCCTCAGGGGTAATTTATACATCACCCTCTCCCTCGTCTAATTTCCGTCAGTCAAGATTAACCCAAACAGCTTCTGCAAAGAAGAAACTGGTACCAGCTACCAGGAATGTACTCATGCACCAATGCAATTGTTCTTCTAAGCAGACGCTGTAGCCAGAAGTAACTAGTAAAGTTCCAGAAGTAGAGTATAATTTTATGCCGCATTTGCAATAGATGAATACAGCCTCACGTTTCAGAAATGTTTATTCGGCTATAAGACAGATTCGCATGCAGGTGGGGTGACTGACAAACAGACGGAGGCATAAGCCGTTGCAGATGACAGCACCTGAGAGTTGCGTAACCGTACGATTACACCGTGTTTCCTGTATTATGCAAAGACGGACACGGAAGCCCAGGGCAAAGCCAGAGGTAACAGCACGCCACAGTACAAAAAAGTTTTGCTTCAAATTTAAATCAAATGTCATGGTAAACAAAAGACGTGACAGACCAGTGTTTTAAACTTTTACACGACTGCTCAGCAAAATGGCCAGCCACAGGAATACTGGTGAAACTTACCCCAGAAGCAAACTCCCTGGTGTGCGTTAGAGAGCTAGAGCGAGAGCGTATGAGTGACACGGAGAGTGTGACAGGATCCTTCGTGTTTTCAGCAGACGCCACTAATGGATTCTCACTTTGGACAGGTCAGCAGGCCCAAGCCCAGGGCAAGAGAGAGGACGCAGTACCAAGGTCTTAATAAATGGGTGTCCAATTATGGTCAGTGGGATCCAGACTGGGGCGGCATGGTGGTGCATGTGTGTGGAGTTTGCATGTTGTCGTCGTGGGGTTTCCTCCGGGTACTCCGGTTTCCCCCCACAGTCCAAAGACATGCTGAGACTGATTGGAGTTCCTAAATTGCCCATAGGTATGCATGTGTCAGTGGTTGGTGTGTGAATGTGCCCTGCGTTGGGTTGGCCCCCATCCAGGGTTGTTTCCTGCCTCGTGCCCATTGCTTCTGGGATAGGCTCCGGACCCCCCGTGACTCAGTAGGATAAGCGGGTTGGAAAATGGATGGATGGATGGAATACAGACTCCATACAAAAAGGCACTGTGTGTTACGGACTATTTACCATGGACAGAGCACATTAACCCTACATGAGTGCGAGAGAAAACACCACCTGCAAGACCAGAACACTTCAACATGAATTTAAAAGCTTTGCTTTTGAATGGTTAATATATAAACTTGCCTCCTCTCATTAATTTGTTGAAAAAAGTCCTTTTCTCCTATTACAGGAGTGCAGTATGGATCCCAGGCGTTGCTATGCCAACCAATATACCTGAAGAGGGAATGATGGGTATTTATACCTCCATGGTGTTTGGCAGTCGGGGCTTGACTCTGCATCCAAGGTGGTTAAGAGGTTTATTGGAACCTAATTATAAATGCAGCTTCTCAGCAGAAGGTCCTCGCCGATCTTACTGTGCCAGCGGTAGGTACAGTACAAGCGACTCTAGGGATCAGAGACCACAAACCCCAGGGCAGTGGGTTTGAATTCCAACCCGGGCACTTTGGTTCCCTGCAGCAGAACTGCGACCAGGCTAATTGGCATCTCTGAACTTCCTGTGGTACCCGACCGTCTGACCCCGATCAAGATAAATGGCTAAAAAAGAAAAGGTTAGATTGCATGTCTCCAGCACCCATAAGCTCAGTTAAAGTCATGGGCAGAAATATATTTTGATTAAGTTTGAGACAAATAATACCATATCACATGCAAAGACATATTTCATGCCTCATTTGGGAAAAGGTAAAAGAAAAAATATATGTAGCACAAAGCAAGAAAATATGTCATGCCGCTAAACCACTATTTGACGCTTACCTATTTTCTGTTTCACATCTGGCCGGCCATTTATCCATCTTCCAGCTGAATTAACCATGACCTGACGGGGCGAAAGGCAGACGCCACCCCGTATGGGACACTAGTCCACTGCACTCCGACCTTCAACAGAGAGAGCATGCAACTCCAGACACAGAGAAAAGGAGTATGGATGTGTCAGTGAGAGCACTACCCACTGCAGTCGGCCTGGTCCTTTTGTCATGAAAATCGAAATGATCAGAGAATAAATGGTCTCATCTTGCGAAATTAAGTTACATGCTATGTGAAGCCATAACATCCCTTGATGAATTGTACGAATTTGACATTTAAGTCAGTGCTAATACATTTTCACAGAGTAAATTTGTATTAATTTTTACTGTACCTACGGGATTGTCTAGCTTTATATGTGCCCTGTGAGTCAGATAAAAGCAGATTAACTTTCTCAGTGCTCATGTCACCACCGCTAAACTGTAACGATTTCTGCACAAGCCTTCCACAAATATCCGAGTTTCGCATTCGTGAAATAACGCAAAAATGCTTTCGGGCTGTTCAAACATGGTCTGCATTTTATTGGTGCTGACTTACTGAAAAATGTGAAAGGACCCCTTTTTACAACCTAAATGGCTACAAAGTGTACAATGCTACAGTATTTAAAATGTCAAAGTCAGTATGAGAACAAGCAAATCTTCAACCTCAAAATAAAGAAAGTAAATCAAATTTTTGTGGGTAAAGTAAGGCTGATAGTGTAAGGCCGTATTTTTTATTTATTTATTTTATGCTACTTAGCTCAGTCACAGTGGCTATTTAACTAGTGCACGCAGATGCTCTCCGCAAAGCCCCAGGTACACAGTAGTGTGTGTCTCTCTCACAAAGGTACGCCAACAAAAAACAGTCATTCCTCTGTATGGTTGAAAGGAGAGGAAAGCCTGGAATTCTCTCTCTCCTTACAGGACCGTCATATGGAAAGCAGAGTACTGTACCATTCAATTATTCTTTTGGTTTCCATAGTGCTCTTGATTGCCACGCACCACGTGACTGAGGTTGGGGGCGGCTGGGGGTGCGTAAGCAAAGCAGCAGCAGCCGGTTGTTAATAAAAGCACAGGGGGTCACGCCTAAGCACACGCACATGGCGTCACTGTTATAATTCTACAAAGTGGGTCTCTCATCCACTATCAGGTGAGCAAAAAATATATCTGTGTATGTGTGTTTGCAAATGCCAGCAAGCCCACCAATTCATTTCAGTAGTCACGTCTTCACCTTTGGGGGGGGGGAACCTGTCATGGAGGATATTCTTCATATTTCACATAAATACAAAATTACATTTCTTGATTTGTATTAAGAATAAATCTGTAAACACTGTTCAGGTCTCTCCATTAAGAAATCAGAAATTAAAAAAAAAAAAAAAAACCTAAATTAAGATAAGAAAAAAATCCCACAGTTCTGGCTTCCCAATACAAAAAGTCCAAAGTGGCTGCCATCTTGCCCAGTGACCCCCTTTCAGGAAGTGGTGCCTCACCCAGTTCCTCGCCTCTATATATATATAATATAATAAAATAAAAAAACGGAGCAACAAAAGTTACAAGTTAATGAGGAGCTGTGGCTGCGTTCCGGCCACGCAGCTCTGGTGCGGCTTCCTCTCGGTGACGGTGATGTCGGTGGCGGGGGGGGGGGGGGGGG
>JABFDZ020000044.1:28504359-28516239 GCA_019775955.2 Pollimyrus isidori | reverse complement strand
ACCTGCCCCCACCCCCCCCCCCCCCCCGCCCCGCCCCCCCCCCCCCCCGCGGGGGGGCGGGCCCCCCGTATGTAGGAGATGGCAGCGCCATCTTTAAGGGACCTGGGTCTTTATCTATCTCTTACAGGGCCTGTGGTCCGACATCTTGCTCTTTCCGTTAATTCGATAAGGCTTGGCATCTCCGAGAGAACACTGCAGCTCATCCAGTTAATCAGCCCCACCCCCATCCGATCCCTCCTAGGTGAGTGGGGGGCACCCCACCTGGTCATTTAGGTCCCTGGCGCATTGTGCGCCGCGCGGAGCCTGCTGGTCTCGCTCTGGCAGTAGCGCGATGCCTGGGAGGCTGTCCCTGCAGCCGGCCACTTAGAAGAGAGAGAACTTCATAAAGTTGAGGGTTCCTCCTTCCCGTTCCTCATCCCGCGGAGTGCAGCGGCCCCTCCCTCTGGGCATATGCTTTTAGCAGCTCTTTAATGCATTTTGAATGAGATGCGTGAACCTGTTGTTGCTCTGGGATCGAGGACGCTGATGAAAAGATTATTTTTATTTGTGCTCTGGGTTCTGGAGTCTGCTCCCCACACGTTCTTCCCTCGCTTGTTGTTTCTCTGCCTTTATTTTTGGCAAGAATTAACCCAGTTGTGCACGTCAGTTACAAGGCGAGCCGCACCAGTCTGACCTAGTTCCGATTCCGCTCCGTCGGCGAATGCGAGATTCGACTGGGAGGACCTGAGAGGGGCCCGCCTGAGTCACCTTTGGGAAGCTGCCGCTGTCAGCGGCAAAATGACAGCAGTCATTAGCTCGCTGGGAAAAAAAAATGTATGAGCTGGCTACGACTGGTAAACATCAGCATGGTACAAGCGTGCCAAAACCCGCCTCTGGTAACACGGCAGGGTAAACTGCAGGCGCTCCCACTAAATTATCCGTGTGATGTGATGACCTCAGGAGACGCCCTTTATCCGAAATGGGCCGTTTTGTACGGCTGCGTGGCAGAGTGCTGACCGGCCCTCTTTAATCGCTACACTTTTGTAATCTCCCGTAAACAGAGATGCCACATGCCTCGCAGGCCGACCTCCCCTGTAATAACCACCGGTGGTAGTTTTATGGGAAAACTGTCTGTCCTACCTCCAGCTTTTTCCTGCAAAGATTATTTCCCAGGATGCTTTTCCTGAAACATACTGAATTATGTCCCCAACTGTTTAGAAATGGACAGCTTTCGTTTTGAGCCATGTTCTGGTACGTTCTTTTACAGTAACATCTTGATGTGGGTGACTGAGCTAATTGAGTCGTATTAGACGTTCCTTCGACCTGTTATGTAACTGACCCGATGTGCGTGCTTCCATGTGCCATGGTCTCCATTAGGCCTGGGGGCTGCACCCATTTCCTGCCCACATGTATGTATGAATATTCACAGGTCGGCTTCTCGGTTGGAAGCTGGTGCTCCATCTAACAAGATGCTGCTTTGCTCTCCAGACTGCCGGTGCTGGAGTCCACAGCCCCAACCGGGGACCTCTCCCGGCCCCATAATATGGTGTCCGTGGTCCCCAACCGCTACCCCCGCTGGTTCACCCTGAGCCACATCGAGTCTCAGCAGTGTGAGCTGGCCTCCACCATGCTGACCGCGGCCAAAGGTCAGTCGCCGGTACCTTTCAACGGGGGCAGTAGAGAGCAAATATGGCAAAAGTGGCCATTAAGCCCCATGTGAACCTCCCGTTCCTACTCGGATGTTTCTCCTCTGCCTTCCTCAGCTGTGTCACATCAGCCAGGGTCATTTGTTGTGATGTTCAGTCACCACTCCGGAGGGATTTGTTCGTAATTAAGTCCTAGACGTGTCATTGTGTGCTGAATATCATTTGTTTTTTTTTCTCCCCATTTTTGGCCTTCAGGTGACGGAAGGCGACTGGAAACGGTGTTGGAGTCCATCCAGAAGAACATCCACTCCTCCTCGCACATCTTCAAGCTGGCCCAGGACGCCTTCAAGATCGCCACACTCATGGACAGCCTGCCGGACATCACCCTCCTCAAAGTGGCCCGGGTGGTGGGCCTTCTGGTTAGACGGCCCCCCCCCCCCGGTGGTGGGGGGGGGGAAAGGACGCCCCCCCCCCCCCCCCCGCAGCAGCCTGGGGGGCTCACGGGTGCTCTGCAGATCCTCATTCCTTAATATCTTTGTTCTCCCTCCATCCCGACAGTCGGACCTTCATTTGCCTGAATCTGAGCCGCTACTATTTTATAGACTTTTGCAGATAGACCTTAGAAATGCTGATTAAAATGGCTGCTTTATTTTTTCTTTCTTAAGCATCAGTATATTTAGTTGACTTGCCGTATCTATGGCTGTCCATCCTCTCTCCACCCTGTTATCCGTCCGGCTGGGCAGAACCTCCACCTGGGGAGGATTGCGGCGAACTGGAGATAAAATGAACGGATTAATAATTTGGGTGACGTCATCGGTGCCAGCGAATGGGACGGTGCCCGGTTCGCGGCGACTGCTTTCCCCAGCAGAGGCGCCGATGTAAACGCGCCGCGTGGCCTGTTTGCCAAAGCCATCCTTGCCGCCTTATTTCATCAGCTTCCCCTCCACGCTGAACGCTCTTTCTGCTCCCCCCTCCCCCGTCAGGTGATGAGGATGACTCTGTCGACGCTGAACTGGCGGCGCCGGGAGATGGTGAGGTGGTTAGTCACCTGTGCCACCGAAGTAGGTGAGTGATGGTGGCGCCAAGCCCTCTGACCGCTGTGCCCTCTGACCCTCTGATGAGGAGCACGTGACCCCGAAGGGGGGTGGGGTGAACGTGGTGAGGTATAGGGCACCGTTCAACTTCTGTCAGGGGCAAACTCCATCACATGCTATAGATGTGTTATGCCGCAGCTAGTGGCATTATTCAGCGCTTCCTGCTTGTTAGTGTAACCAGGCTGCATCTCCTGACAGAGAATCGCATGGCTGCGTGATTTAAGTGATTTTAAAAGACGTGCCAGACGTGGCCCCATGTAAGCAGCCTCCGTCCTGGGATTTTCACACTAGAATTTAGAGAATGGAGCAATGAACGAAAACCTACCAGATCACAGCAGATTTTGTGCCTGAAAACCTTGTTAGTGAGAGAGGTCGAAGGACAAAGGCCAGTCACTCAGCAGTGGAGCATTTCTATATTGTAAATGTGTATAATAGTAAAAATTTATATATATATTAATGTGTTTGGGTTATATTTAGTCGCTCACCTATTTGATCCATATTAGTATTTTTCGTTCCACATATGTAAGGTTTAACCCAGTGACGATTGGTGCATTATTTAAATACATTCTTCCGCTATAAACAGATTCTGAAATGTATCTGTTTATAGGGCTGTAGATTGACTTTGGTAGTTGTACAGTAGTTTGACACGACAACAGCCTTGTTTTGTGAGTTTTAGGGGCCCTGGCTGCAGGTCCCTAACCGCTAAGCTGTGCCGGACAGCACTCTCTAACAGCTCCTGTTCAGAGGAACGGGCTGTTCTGCATTTTTAACGAGAGATGTATGTTTTTAGCACACCCACTAATCGGCACGCTCCTTACAGCTAATTATATTAAAATATTTTCCTCAGAATGTAATGATAGTGTCTTCATTTCCTTAAATAATTTAGTGGGCTAAAGACTTTATTTTCACCTTAAATATGCATAAAGCCTCAGTTCTTGAAACATTTTGTAATTTAACAAGATATTTTAGTTCAGTTATTTTTTTTAATGAATTAATATTTTAGCTGTACTTCAAACAAGTCCAAGTATTCCACAAGTTGTGACATCAATTCAAGTTTCTGTTTTTTTATTTATTCTTAATACATAGAATAATTTAATGTTTTGCTCCAAATTCAAGGTGTATAATATGGCTATTTTCACACATCCCACGGTATTGTAAAGGTGACATTTTTCCTGTATTGTACATAGCGTGTAAATCTCTCGATATAGAATGAATACAACTTAGTCATGCTTGAGGAAATGCTGATCCGATTTGACCATTTCCATCAGTTTATCATGGAGTTTTGTCAATAGAGCTTCTAGTTCAATAAAATCGAACTGATGGAAACCTGGGTGTTGTCAGCTAAGCAGATTTTAAAATTGATTCTACATGCACCAGCCTGAAAGTGCATTAGATTTTTTTGTTCAAAGCCTTCCTGTTCTTCTTTCTAAATTCAGTAGTCATATCTGGGGTTCCCCTCTGAAGTTCATGGGTGTTAAGGCAGGGGGTCCGCAGCCAGAGCCGACATGGTCATAACGCCGTTTTCTCTTCTCCCGCTACGTCGGCCGCAGGAGTGTACGCCCTGGACAGCATCATGCAGGGCTGGTTCACGCTCTTCACGCCCACGGAGGCCACCAGCATCGTAGCCACCACGGTGATGTCCAGCAGCACCATCGTCAGGCTGCACCTGGAGTGCCATCAGCAGGACAACCTGGCGAGCAGCGCGCGGACGCTAGCGCTGCAGTGCGCCATGAAGGACCCGCAGAACTGCGCCCTGTCTGCCCTCACCCTCTGCGAGAAGGACCACATCGCCTTTGAGACGGCCTACCAGATAGTGCTGGACGCCGCCGCCACGGGCATGAGCTACACGCAGCTGTTCACCATCGCCCGCTACATGGAGCACCGCGGGTACCCTCTGCGGGCCTACAAGCTGGCCACGCTGGCCATGACTCACCTCAACCTCAGCTACAACCAGGACACGCACCCGGCCATCAACGACGTGCTCTGGGCCTGCGTGCTGAGCCACTCGCTGGGCAAGAACGAGCTGGCCTCCATCATCCCCCTGGTGGTCAAGAGTGTGAAGTGCGCCACCGTGCTGTCGGACATCCTGCGCCGCTGCACGCTGACCACCCCGGGGGTGGTGACTCTGCACAGTCGCAGGAACTCTGGGAAACTGATGTCGCTGGACAAGGCGCCACTCAGGCAGCTGCTGGACGCCACCATCGGGGCCTACATCAACACCACGCACTCGCGTCTCACCCATATAAGCCCGCGGCACTACAGTGAGTTCATCGAGTTCCTCAGTAAGGCCAGAGAGACTTTCCTCATGGCCCACGACGGACACATTCAGTTCACGCAATTCATCGACAACCTGAAGCAGATCTACAAAGGCAAAAAGAAGCTGATGATGCTGGTTCGAGAGCGCTTCGGCTGACGGAGCACCCTGGCTCCCCCGGTCTTTCCGTTTTCTTGGTTTTTTTTGTTTTCGTTTTTCTCGAGCCTGCCTTTGTACCCCCTTTGACTTAAAATGGACATATAAGGAAAATAAAGATGGGGAACTAAACAAAGGAGAAAACATCACAGAGCCACACCGGTATTACTTATGTGTATAGAACCGTTTGTTTCACAAAAGAAAAGAAAAAAAAACTGTCATGTTGTGAAAGTTTGTGTTTGTTCATTCATTTGTAATGGAGGGGGGGGAGGGGGTGGTAAAAGAGGAAGAGAAACAAAATGTTTTTCAGTTTATACTGAGTATATGTTGTCCAGTGGCAAAAGCCCACATTCAGTAGCTCTCCTGTTATTGCCGTGAAACATTCACAGCCTCAAAGAAATGGAAAAATACTACGGCTTTAAACCAAACGGAAACGCCTCCATCCTAAGGGACAAGTACCTCGTAAGGATCCAGCTTTACTCCCACAAAACTCACTCGCGTGGTTTCGCATAGCGGTCCTGTAACAGAGCAGCAAAGCGAAAGTGTTACGGAGGGAAGAGCAAGTCGGAATACTTCTTAATAAAAGTAAAAACACTATGATTCTCCGGTTTCCAGGGTCTGACTGATTCGCAGTGCCGTTTTTAAGTTCCGGAGCGGGGCACTGACATCACACGTGTGGAAACTAGCGACTGTCAACATACATTCTCAGGGATTTCTTTAAAAAAAAATGAAAAGGAAAAAATGAAAAAGAATGAGAGCATTTATTGTACTGTACATACTATAGTATATGTCTGAATACTGAGAGAAAAAAAGGTATACATTAACTAATTTATAAAGATATTCTATGTAATGCAAAATACTTGAAGCTGCAGTAGTTTGGTTTTTACACAGAACATATCAGAAGGACTAAACTGGCCTTGTTTTTAGGGGGCTGGCTCAGGTGGGGGCTGGCTTGGGTGGGGGCTATCTCTGCTGGCCATCTATGCAGAGTCACTTCTCCGAACTGCATGATTTTTGACTGGTGTATATGTAAGAAACGCAGCCGAACTGACTATTCGTAGCCGTACGCGAGCCGTAACTCCTAAGCGTGCACACGCTCATGGTTTTAAAAAGAGCACCGTAGACAAGCGGGACAGCCGGTGAATGGGCCGGAACCTCAGGCCACGCCAACGTCTCGAGAGAGAACCCAGATAGTTTGGTCCCATGCGGCTCTAAGTGTCCAGCGCTGTAACTCCGACAAGATGCGACTCCTATCCTAGCGGAAGCGATGTGTTGACTACCGTAGTCCTATGTTGAAACCGAAATCGTGTAGAGTTTATTTTATTTTGTTTTTATGGTCTTTTTAATTATTTTTTTGCGCCCCTTCTTCGCAGTGCAGCAATAGTCTCTGAACGCTCCATTTATGCACAGGAACGCACCGCATACAGTCGAGCGCGGCGCTCCCTTGGCGTTCCCGCGGTCTGCAGCGGCATCACCGCAACATTGCCGGAGCTATGCGTGTAGGCTGGCTTGCCCGTTCTGCTAGCATCCTAAGTATGTGCCGGACTGGAGGTTGCTATGTGGATCTGACTGTTCTAATTTCCATGCTCTTTCTCTCTCTTTTACCTAGTTTGTTCTCTGGAATTCCTCGAACAAGAAGAGCCTCCTTTCTTGCCTTGTCTTAACGCTTTAAAATAACCAAACTGGAGTTCTAACTACCAAACCTGTTCATTAAATGAAAGCCAACCAACTTTGGTTACAACTTTAGTGTCTTTTAATTTTAGCTGGATGGTTCTGTATCTCGTGCTTTTAAAAGAGCTTTTTTTGTTTTGTTTTTGTTTGTTTGTTTTTTTTTTTTTTTTTTACATTTATGGTGCAAAATGTCGTCCTGTGTCACTTGTTCCCTCCATTAGAGGATTTCCTAGAGGATTGTTTGTAGCTTTTTTCGTTTAGGAAACGAAATATCATGTTCACCATTTTATTTATTATAATAGGTAAAAGATTGTACTTCATCTCCAATGTATACATGCTCATGAAGTTGAAATTTAAGATTTGATACGCCGATATCAATTTATTTATGTAACTAAATCACTGTTTTATAAACTTGTTAATGATTGAATTTTTTTTGTTTCAATTAAAATTAATTTTTTTTTTTGAGAGGTAAAACTGTTTGGATCTTTATGTGACATTACTTGCTGCATGCTTTTGCTAAATGTATTCTGGGTTTTTGTTCTGTGTTATATTCTGACACATCTAAACCTACCATAACTAAACCTTTAGTTTCAACGTTTGAATACATTTTTACTTTGCGGTCTGCCAGTAATTTTCTCTTTACCCCTTACCATTCCCTATTTAATGAATATGGAAATAAGATTATCGTAGAATCCAAAATCCGGCTTCCTTAGTTTGCATAGTGACGTGCCAAATGATGTTCTCATCCTCAGATAATGGCAAGTTTGTTCTCTCTCCTCCCTCTCTTTGGGTTGTTTCTTCCCTCTTGGCGTTCCCACAGTCTGATCGACAAACGTGTCTAGCCTTTTCCCTGTACGTTTTCAAGCTCTCGACATGTATGAGTGTTTTCGGTACAAGCCGTGATCTCTATGTGTTTAAGTCGTACGCTTGCCTGATGCAAAATGAGTGGCAGTTTTCAGGTGCACTCTGATGTGTGGGTGCTATTGAAGCAGTCTGGTCTCTCTGGCTCCCATGATGTATACATATTTCTGCATGACCTGCTCCTCACGTCCTTTGTTGACATTGTGGGTTTATAAAGCACAATATTCCTTCTCGGGGGTGGGGGTGTGTTGGCTCGTCTGACGTCCAGGTTCTCGCTGTTGGCTGCTGTCAGGTTTCTGGTTGCTGGGCCTCCCCAGCTCTCATGCGTGATTGGAAGAAAGGGAAAAAAAAACATAATTCATCCAATATACCTTATTTTGCTGCTTTTTGACCACAAGTCTAGTTAGTTGATCCTTTTTACTTGCTGCCCTAATGGTCTTCTGCTTGTGTCCATTGATTTCTGTGGAAAATTTCAGCCATTAACTTTGAATATAGTGTCATTGTAGAACTTTCTACAGTGCTCAATTAAAATATATCAGAGTTAAGTACCCCATCATTTGGTATGACAACAATACAATGTAACGTATCAAAACCCACTTCAACACGTTTCAATTACTGATGCTGATGATTCATTCCATTGAGTGCCTGGTCTTCTGACCATTTTCTACATTTGAAATATGCGTGTCTGTATGTGTTTGTTCTCAGTTCCTGCTGTTTTCGTCTAGGACAAGATGGAAGACATGTGAAAACCCTCTTTCTATGAGACCTGAATGAGTGTGAGAGTCTTAACCTCGATTATTCAACTGAAGAAACTGAGGAACCAGTCGCATTGAGCCAGTGATCAGTTTGTTTTTTTTTTTAAGAAAGATAATGGATGGTATGTCCAGATATTTTGTAAAGCAGAAGTGAGACAGTCAACGGTACCAGATGGCCTTCCAGAAACTGATTGAAAGCCAGGCAGGGCCAGTAGACAAGAGAAAGGGAAGCTCTGGATGTGGAAGATAAACTGTGGCTATCTGGTCCCTTTGCTCATCTGTTGGGGAAGCTCACTGACCTCGAGCGGCAACACTGGGTGGAGCACCAGTGGAGGCGGAGGGACACACCAGTGTGGTCTGGGTAGAAAGTCTACACCAGTACAGCCATCCAGGTCGTGTGGGCATAGTGGTTTGCTGAATGTTGGTGCCACAGAGACCTCAGACCACAACGCCGTGTGGGCATGCCCATGAAATAGAATATCTGCTATTTATATTTCAATGACAGTACTGAGTCGACCTAAGAAGGCCCTGTGCCACTCCACCCAGGGTAACAGTACTGCATATGTTCCAGTCCAGCCGGTTCATGCTGTGACTCAGTCCTGAGTCATGAGTTCGGAATTCAGTTCCATTGGCCCAGGAAATGCGATGTCTGCTGCATTGTAATGAACCGAACAGATTAGTTAGCTGGACTACTTCCAACAAAGATTTTCACTTTAACAAGGAAAAATGTGTCCACACTGTTAATTGGTAATAGGTGTTTTATTTATAGACATGTATTTATTCTCAGAATACAAAATAATCTGGATTTCATTGGTGTTCAAAGTGCTAATCTGTATGTTTGAGTGCACATAGTGACAGTCTTCCATTTACAAACACTGATTCTTATATGGAATAACCTCCCTTATTATAGTATACAAACAAATTTGCCTGATCCAGGCTGTCATTTTCAGAAACAATTAACCCCTTAATTTTCACCAAGGTATCACGTCCATATAGTGTTAACTTCCATGTAGTGAAATTCATAATGCTAATAAAAATGTGTGGTTATTCTCTTACTGGAGGCTAGTTAGTTATTAAATAAAACTTATGCTGGAAAAAAAAATGGTTGGTTTTGCAATAGACGAAAGCAAACAAATGCCGTGATGCTGGCTGATGACCAACACAGACTCTGATCAACGGAGTCACAATAAGGGAGAAAGAAATTGTTATGGAGATCAAGGTGGTGTTAGGGATAAAGGGTTACCCAGCCCTGTGTGGTGAGCTGCTTGGTCAAGGCGTTTGGCTGGAATTGAAGCAGTAGGTTGTTTTTCTTTTTTTCTTTTTCTTGGTTTCAGAAAGAAAGCAGAAACACTGGGGGACACCCAGGCCTGATCCTGAGCTGCTTTTGTGCCGCAGACATATTTTGTTTTCCCGGGTCGACTGAGCTGGCCCATTTGTACTGTCAGTAATAATTGATCAGAAAGGAGCTGTAAGAGGAAGCTCTTGGTTGGGAGAAGCACGCCTTGATGTCAGTGGTGGGTAAGCAGCATGTTCTGGCCCAGAGTCAAGCAGCAGGGGGTTGCAGCCTGGCTGGCGTGCACCATAGAGCGCGCACACGCGGACCAGCGCCGGAGGAGATTCCCCTGCATCTTCCACCCGGCCGCTCACTCCGTCACGCTGACAGCAGCTTCTGCTCTGAGGCCGCGCAGCAGATGTGCTCGTTACCTTGGGGTGGGGGGACTATTCTGACCCCACCCGCTCTCCGGCGAAATATCAGCCCCCCCCCCCCCGAATGGATCGCCTGTGTCTGGTCGCACATTCGCCGATCCTGTAAAAACCACAGAGATCCCTGCGGATGAGCGCGTCAACAAGCAAATAAAGGCGTAGATAAATATTTTCCGGGAACATGGCGTGGATACAGGATCTCGGGCGGGGGTGTTCTGCTGCGAGCAACGAGTAGATGAAAGACTTTACTGGATCTTGTCTTGCTTTGCGCCAGCCGGGAGGGAGAAGGGGGCTGGGGCGCAGCGATGGAAGGAAGGGGGACCAAGGCATGTGGTTGGGGGGGGGGGTGATCCGCAATTAATCAATTTTTGGGCCTCAAGCTGCTTATCAGAGAAACGGCTTCAAGCAGACATTCGTAACAGCGTATCTTATCTTGCTCGAGAAATGTTGATCTCGAAAATGTAGATTAGTGGTAACAAGCGGTTCTTATAAGATACGGACTGATGAATATCCATCCGTCTGTTTTCCATAAATGCATCTCCAACACGGGATCATAAAAAGGAGTGTGACATAAAAGCATAGAGGCGCATTTTGTGTCATGGATTTGCAAATAGATGTAGAAATAGTCTATGAGATTTTCCTTAGTTCTGATGGTGAGCAGACCCACATGACAGGGGGATTTGAGGAAGGATTTATTTGGGTTAATGGGCTTTAAAACACAAATGGGAGAAAAGGGGAGGAAGGCAAACGGGAAACAGGAAAGGAAAACAGGGATGACTGGCCTCAGGGAGCCATGTAAACTTCTGCATTGGATGGATATCAGTGCTGGATATGAGGCTGAGGCTGGCCAATGGGAACACAAATGAGTCACCTGACTCTGCTCCACCCCTCATAGGAAGCCTCTGGTAACCTGCAGGTGCCCTGCTTCTGTTTTGTTATTTATGTGTGTGTAACATATTACCATCAAAACACCATATGAACATGAAGTACACCAGTACTACTTTTTGTGATTTCCAGAACTTTCTAAGCTTTTCTGCATGTTTTACGTCTTCACTATGTAGCCAGAAATCTTTGTTTTGATATTCTCCTTAATGTTTACTAGGGGTATGCCAAACAATACTGTTCTGTAGGGCTCAGGTATAATGTACCACAGCAAATCTTTTTGTTTAAGTACTTATGCAGCACAGGACCATAGAAGGGGATTGGATCCCATCCCAGGAATGTAGAGCACAAACTGGGTAGGATGCCAGTTCATCACAGGGGGCACATACATATACATGCAATGGGCGATTTGGAGACACCAGTTTGCCTAAGTGCATGGCATTTGGAAGGAAACTGCAGGCAGCATGAATTTGCTCACACAGATGGTGGTATTTGAACCTGCAACTGCAGAGATGTGAAGTGACCACACGAACAACATAACCGCCACGCCACCCCAACATAATACTGTAAGATTTAGATCCATCCATCCATTTTCCAAACCGCTTATCCTTACTGGGTTGCAGGGGGTCCAGAGCCTATCCCGGAAGCAACGGGCACGAGGCAGGGAACAAGCCTGGATGGCGGGCCAGCCCATCGCAGGGCACACTCACACACGCACACCTACAGGCAATTCGGCAACTCCAATCAGCCTCAGCATGTTTTTGGACTGTGGGGGAGAAACCAGAGTACCCGGAAGAAACAAGGAGAACATGCAAACTCCACACACAGGAAGCCCAGGCGGAGACTCGAACCCGGGTCCCAGAGGTGTGAGGCAACAG
>JABFDZ020000044.1:28469722-28488276 GCA_019775955.2 Pollimyrus isidori | reverse complement strand
CCCACCCTGCCTTTGGCGTAACCGCATTTTTTTAGCTGGCATGCACCGTGCACAGCAGCTGCCACCCCAGCGAGCTGGAGGAAATATTACCTGCAGCCTGATTAACATTCACAGAGATGGACAGCGAGCAGACTGGCTGCCCAGCTCAGACCCGTCGCATGGGAGCCCGGACACCAGCATGCCTTACCGGGCCTTTTAAACACCTCCTGCGCGCACATACATGCATAAACACGCAAGTACAGACCGCGTCCTCTGTTTGCCTCTGATTGTGCACGTGTGCGATGGGCCGCATGTGTTGCGAGTGATAACTGGCATGCGCCGGAGTCGCCGTCTTAATCCGCGCTGGAAGCCTCCCCAGGCTGCATATCAAAGGCCCCCGGACTCCGCCTGGGCATTCCATTTTGACCGCGTTACCTGGGGCTCTGCCCTCGGTGCTGAGGCAGGAGGATGAGGATGGACCACAGAAGGAATTCAGCATAGAGGGTAGGCGGCGGTGGGGGGGGGGGACTGCAGCCGTAGCCTCGCCAGTAAACCACGGCGCTAGCTGCAGCATGCATGTTGATGAATAGCTGCTTTAAAGGTGGGGTGTGGATGAATGCAGAGCGGCGTCCCTGAGACGCTGAAACCTGCCGCCTGCATCCCCCACCTTGACTAATCACCATTGCGGGGGGAACCTCAGGAGGTGGGGCTGTTAAATTCAGAGCGCGCGACCTGGTCAGTGCACCTCCGACATGGCTGATGGAGGGGGGGCAGTGGTCCGGTGCCAGTGGCCCGGCTCACTCTCCCCGGATACATGCTCTGCTTTCCTCTTTCATTATGCACTTTTTTTTCTGAAATCCTTTAACTCGAAAGCTATTGTGCCACAGTCACCCCTGGAACCAATTAGGCCAGAAAGGGGGGGGGGGACTCTTTTTCACACCCCTTGTGTTTTTTTCCACAGGAAAACAAAAGCCTCTCGACCAGTGGAATGTAGGCATCAACATAAGCTATCTGAAACAGTCCTCTCACTTTAAACGGTATTTGTTTTTTCTGCCAAAAGCCCTTTTATGTACATGCAGAGTTATTAATCCTGAATTTTCTACGTTGGTGGCACTTTGCACGTCCGCCCCTCTGCGGATTCAGGCAGGACGTGGGATTTTAAACATATGAATGAGACTCACCCTAACCCCACCCTGCCAACCTCTGGCCTACCATAACATTATCCCGCACAATCCAGAACCCCGTGCGTGTGTTTGTGTGTGCTTACATGAGTGTGTGTGCGTGTGCATGTTCCATAATCACAGCGCACCTCTGCAATGAAATGCATTGCGAATCAATTCCCATGTTCCAGATAATGCCGCTGATAGTAAAGCACAGGACCTCCACCGTGTATCCATTGCACAGGTGAGGACCAGAGGGACACCTGTTCTCTTCTTCTCACCCGCGTTCCCATCCTCTCCCTGTGCCTGTTCCTTTTGTCCATCACCCTCAGAAAAGCAGAGGAGCTCGTCCCAGTCGCGGCAATTTGATGAATGCGTTTGATATGATCGCATTATTCTCAGCGAAGCTGCGGTGAAAATGAGCGCCCGATGACAAATGTGAGGTAATCAAAGGTCCAACGCATAGACGCGGTGCCACTGCAATAAATAATGATGGAAATTTGAACACAGGGTATGGGGGGCAAAGAACAGCACAAGGTCTCCTTTGTTATTGTTGGGCAAAACAGATTAGAACATTAGGGCACCGTCTCACCCACATCTGCTGCCTGAAGTGTCTGCCTGATAATTAGGGAAGGCTGGGCTGCCTGGTCCACATTACCTATGGATGCATAGGACCTGCAACCTTTGTGTTGAACCTGCTTTATGTACGAGATACTGCATTTGCAGTGCCAGTCAAAATATTGTGGAAGTCCTCCAGTAATTTGGCAGTGATGTTGAGGGACCATACACATTTTTTCATGCTAAATCCTAAAAGTCCATACTGCCAGAGGCATATATGCTTTAATCCGCTGATGCTAATTGGCTTAACAACTGATATTCCATTTAATTACTCAGAAAAGCCTGCACTCATATTTCTCTTGTGTCACTGGGATGTTTTATGCCAGTGTCCTCAGGACTGGCTCAATCTGTCAGCTGTCACCCGCTTGTCCAGTTGCTTGGCCCATGGCAGCTCCCTCTATGCTGGGATGCCCATGAAATACCCACCAGTGCCGGACGCTTTACTATCCTGACCTGCCGGGGGTGAGGGTCAGTCTTAAGACAGAGGGGTGCCAATAATGTGGTTCTTCAGCTACCTGGGCAACACAACCATCTGGCCTAATGGGAATATTCCACAGAGAGGCTGTATAGACAAACCTGCAGACAGTAATAGCACCATTATGGGTCCCTGGATCCCATTGATCTCTTTATCGATTTTTCTGTTTTTAGCCATTGCAGAGATGGGCCCAGAGCAGACGATAGGTCCTCATCTTCACATCACAGGGACAATACAGTAGGTTATGGCACACCAACACTAACACACCGATGCAGATGGACAATGACGTCATAATCATCACTATCTGTCTGATTTGTCGGCTGGATCACTCTGATCCTAAATAGTAAGTCTAGTGTTCTAGAAAAGTTTCCAAACAGGATTCAGGGAAACTGCGGCACAATTAATGACACTTGGGCCATGGTGGAGTTAGAGAGGATGAGTGGAGGCTAAGGAAGCAAGTAAAACATGTTGCGCAGAAGGAGGAAGCACAAGAAGATGCACAAGGAGGTAAACGCCAAAGAGATCTGCTTTATCTGATTCACATGGACACTGCTCAGATATTCACACATGCAGACTTGTCTACAAAGAGCCTGGAAGCAATTTTCTGTATTAAGGCTCATTACAAAATCCAAATTGTGACTTATATTTATGAATGCCATATCATGTAAAATAAAGACATGAAACATTTATTCATAATTCATTCGCAATTATATAGGTGCAATGTGCAATGTATTACGTTCCATTAGTGTTGCTATGGCACCAACCGACATGTGTCTTTAAGAGAAAGGGCTATATTTTTATTAATGATGCTGATTCATATGATAATTTGGGAAAATAATAGAGCTCATACATTGCAGTGGAGAGACGTGCAGCGACAGTTTGGGAATGAGTTACACGAGTTCGCTCTTCGCTGTGTTTCTGCTGGGATGCTGGTGAAAGCCAGCCTGAGAGAACGCCGGAAGCTTTGCCACCTCATCGCCGTGTGCGCCAGCGTCTCTGCCATGCTAATGAGCCGCAGGCTGCGCTGCTTGGCCGCATGCCAGCGTCACGACGACACATTTCACCACAGCCCCGGCTCATTCTGCTTGTTGCACATCTCACGGCGCTTTCCACGAGCCCTCCATCTATCGGGCCTAAGGATTGGTCATTTGCTACCTTGCATCCTGGCATGCATCTTATTAAGACATTATTTATGTTCTTCACTTGTTAAATTACAACATTTATTTCCATATCCAGGCCAATTCAATATATATTTACCTGCTACAGCAAGTCAGGCTTGTGATAAAGCAACTGTGATAAGCTACAGTACAATAGCATTGACCATTCTGGGAATCAAACCTGCTGCCCCCTTTGTCACAGTCACAGTTCTTTAATCACTGGCCCTCCTGCATATAAGAGGAGAAACGCAAGCTCATGTCTCTGCTTTCTGATACTTGGACAGCAAAAAAAACATGACAGGCACAAAGTTTCCAGGCCGCCTCACACGGCTCAAGCCCGGAGAGCTTTCTGGAGGTGTGGGACTGCCGGTTCGTTTCTTCCAGCTTTGGTTCAGTTACCTCCATAATAAGTCCGATTGTCAGCTTTACATTTTTTAGTTTAAAAAAATGCCAGACACCTGCTAGGCCAATTTACTTGACTTTAATTTGACTCTTATTATAGGTCATAAAATTCATGGGTTTAAATTAAATCCCCAAGTCCAATAGGCAGCCAGTGTACGCAAATGAGTCCTCCAGTGCTCATGGGAGCCGAGACAACCAAAAAACATCAGATGATATAACCAAGAGGATGAGAGGACACAAAAAGATATTAAAATGAGAGTAAGCAATTCCAATTTAATTCATGAGGTAATGACTGCAAATTAATGCCATAATAATAATAATACCTTAATTAATTAAGTGGCCTTGTGGACAGAACATGACGATTGAATTACAAAAAGCCTCGTGTTCTTTCCTGTGCTTTATGTCTGTTTGTTGTTTCTGTAGCTGCACCCTGTTTCACTGGAATTGGGTGTAAGTTCCAGGCATCTTACCACTGGCCAAGCAGAATCGCCGATGGAATCAGAGACTGGACCATTTCAAGCGAGCTCTTAAATAAGATAGATAGGCTGATAGTATAGTGACAAAATTTAATTGGTTTCGGGGGGGGGGGGTCGAATTTGCCCAATTATCCAATAGAAGCCAGTCACCACTGCACCCCAAAACCATAAATTTCACTATCCTCATTAGTTATTATTACTCATTAATTTGCAACCCTACTGCTGAACATAAAGCAAATCAAAAAAGACCAGTGCAAGTTATGTTTCACTGGAAGGGCGCTCAAGGAAATCACCTATCCACACGCAAGACATCACCTAGAAACGTCCTGAGATTAGCAGGTTTTAAAGTAAAATATGGAATATGGAGATACAGCCATCTCCGAATCCCAGAATACCCACCCACATTTTACCCACATACTCACACATTTTACATTGCTTATACCTCTAGAATATAGAAGGCTAGACCAGATAATTACAGATTATGTGCATCTCCAGCTATGCAGCTTGAAAGTTAGACGTTAAAACGATGTTTAGAAAATGACATGAATTTCCCCGGAAAGGTCGAAAACAATTAAGGAGACAGATTACCTTCTGACACAATGATGAATTTAGATTTTATTTAGCTCCCCTTTGATTCTCCTCGCTGCGCCCGTTTCAGGGGATGTAGCTGTGGCAGCGTGACAGTGATGAGCAAGCGTGCCCGGGGACAACCCGTTTTAGCTTTTGTCTGTAGGAGGGAGCGGGGGTGCGGGAAGAGACTCTTAAAATCTGCAAGGAATCAAAAGCAAACGAGTCAAACAATATGTTTATAGAAGCTACAAGACACAACACAACTCAAGGTGGATGCTGTTGGGTGCGACACCCTGAGTAACGTGTTAAGGGCTGGGAAGCTATGATATCATGGCACCTGAGTACAGCATCTAAATTGCCAGGAACATTAATGTGTAACATTGCAAATGCACTTAATTTACTCTTTCTAATAAAATAACCTGATAAGTGACTCAACAGTAATAATAATCATAATCCCAAAACTACACCTGTGAGGGCTTCAAAAAACCTTCCTCTCAGTCAACGTTTTTCCTAATATTAACCCCGTGTTGAAAGATGTGCACAGAAGTCACATATGTCCTCAAAGCTGTCCTTTACCGGTTATGCCCTATTGGGGAATAATTAGCATCGACAGCTTGCACTCAACTTGTTCTCAGCAGAAACATCACAAGTAAGTCCTGCCAATAGTTTTTAGTTTTGCTTGACCAACTAAATCTTTTAATTTATCTTGCTATAATATAAAATGTGTTTTACATATATTTTCTGTTTCGTCAGTTTATACTGTGTGTCTGATTATGCTAGAGGCTAATATAAAAATAATTCTTTCCCCTTGCATCTTCATTTCCATTTTGGAAACCATTTTGCACGCTGAATTATGTAGGTTTCGCTGACATCCCATGCAGGATGTATCCAGCCCTGGGAGCGGGTCCAAGCTTATGGTAACCTCTACCGAATAAGTGGATACAGGAGATGGATGGATAGATTAAGTAAGGCAAGATTAGGATCCTTACATGAAAAAGAAGTTAAGTTAAATCCCATCTTAGTAAATCTTCAATTTTCCCTGGTCATCCAGTCTCTGTGCCATAAATTATTCTGCAGTGGGAGCGTTTTAGTTGCTCCTGAAAATCTGCAATTCGTTCAGTGAAACGATTGCAACTGGGAAAACTGGAAAGTGCAGGAGTGTGGAGTGTTTCTAATGGGCTGACCCATGTCTGCTCAAAGCCCTTCCTCAGCTTGCATGCCGTCTGTCTCATCTAGTCAAAGGGGTAGAGTAGCTGCGTTCAAACTCTGTGAGCCTGAGGGATAATGAATGGGCGTAAGACATAGGAAGGCACAAGAACTGGAACTTGGAGGTACTCCATAAGCAGCCACTAGAACGGTATTGGAGCACCTTGGAATATAGAGATTTGTCACGGCTCTGGACGCATATTGGAGGGAAGCGATAGAGAGAAATAAGGGATGCTATCATCCAGGAAGATTCCACTCAGGGCAGAAATGATTTGCCATAGGACCAACACGATAACTCAGACTGACTTCACAATTATTGACATTTAATTACACCCACATTTACCTTGAGTGAATCTACGTCATGCTAGAAGACCGTAACATAGCCCACAGCACTTTCAAGGTCAGAAAACCAGCCATTTGAGCCTGGAGACTTTAACAGACATGTGCCATTCGTGCATGCAGCTGAGAATAGGGTGAAGGGTGCCTTTTCTGACCAATTGACATTTCTGCTGCTCAGGCGCTCACTGCCTGTTTTATTTTTGCACCACCTTATATGCACATTGGCATTGCAGCATCTCCACTATATTGCTCTCTCTGAAGTTCTCGACAGGCTGTATTTAGACTGACATTCACAGGTAGGGATGCTTGCCAGTCACTTGTTATTTTCGCCTCACTTCACAATACAGTGCATATACGTCACCAGCTCAATTTCTGGTTACCGTTGCCCTTAGCGGATGATGTGTTGCCATCAGACTTCCACACCAGCATCACCTTAGCATCTGTTACCTATCAAACCCAGGTCAGCCTTTGCTCTGATACTCCCCCGTTCTGTAACTGAGGTGTTTTCTAGCCTCGATGGGCAAAATAATAGGCAATTGGGACCAGCATCAACAACAGAAGGGGGTGGTAATTGCTTAATTAACTCAGAAAAATCTTTAATTCATCTTAAGTGTCTTCTTTGTTTGGGTACTTACCTATATTGTTTAACGAGCCAGTGACTATTTGTGCAGCACAAGAACTGATCATTACATCAATACAGTGATTAGGCCTTAGGCTGTGGGTTACAGTGATCAATCCAATTTATGACTCATATTCGCCTGAAACCCCACAGCATGGCTCCATTATTCTAATGAGGGCTTTTCTCTCCTATACAAGTCCTGAGCCTGCAGAATTTAGAGTGCTTATGTGCCTGGAGGGACATCAATTTGACCATACATATCAATGCTAGTGTGTGTATGTACACACATACAGCATATGTGAGCGTGTCTCTGCACTGGGAAAGAACGTCTGGTTAGGCGATCAAAACATGACATGGGGAGACAACAGGCCAGGGTGTTCCGTTCATTAAAGACGGTTAAAATAGCTGAGTGGGCAAAAAAACACAAACTACTGAAGTATTGGGGGAGTGGAGAGACCAGAACATAATTACTATTCAGACCTTTAAAATGACATTAAAAAACAAACACTCCCTGCACAGGACTGCAGGACTATCTTGCCTGGTTAGCAAGAATGAGATACAAAAAATGGTAAAGCTATTTAAACTCAGTACTAGGAACAAGGGACAGGTGCAACTCATCAGAGCAGATGATGCCGTATAAACACCTGTCACCTGACTCCCTCCATAGCAGGACGGATAGTGGCTATATCCCAATCCCCACAGGGGTGCTGCCGTGTGCTCGTGCGAGTATGTATTTCCTGGCTGAGGGAGAAGGCCGGCGATGGGCGTAAAACCACACACACATTAAGCACAATACACATTAAGGCGAAGCAGAGGGCAAATGATGGCTGTCTGCAGACTCCGAGCTGACTTCCAGCATCACTGCTATTCAGTTTTAGCGATAGCATGGTCTAGAACCTCACAGCCACATAAGAGTATCAGCCAGCAGGCAACATGTCACAGGCAACACTGGGGATGAAAGGCCTAAACAGCTCTCTCTTTGCTGCTCAGTATTTTGGAAAGCTGAAAAGAATGATTTTCAGGCGATTCCATAAAATGTTTTCTAATTGACTGTCTTTCTCTCATGCTGAGGGTAATGGTGGTTGTTTAGTGTCAGTTGGCAGAGTTTAAATATGGCCCGACAGACTAAAGGTACGAACCAGCTGTTGGTGGGTAAAAGTCAATCTTCGGTTTTGTTATATCTTTTTTTTGTTCTTGAAGGAGCAATTTCCCATAGGAAATTAGTTTTTTTCCTCGGGCCAGATTCTGAAACCACCCCTCGTGTTCCCCCTGTCTGCAAGGCCCCAACCACACCACCCTCAATGAGAATTCTCAGTGGTTATCATACTGTGTTATGAAAGACAAAACATCTTCCTTTGAAATACCTTTGCTTTCAGATGATGACTTCTGGCTGCATCAGAATTCCAAACAGCCTTTTTTGTGTGTGTGTGTGTGTGTGTGTGTGTCAAATGCACCGCAGTGGTCTCGCGAGTTCACGGAGATTACACATTCAGACAAGTCACTGCTGACATCTGAAGTAATAAACACCAGTATTTTGAGATTTTTTAAAAATAAAAGTACCGTGAGTCAGCAGGAGATTGAGAAATAGCACAGCACTGGGTTTCGAAGACCTTGCATCACAACCAAAATACTCACCAGGCCTGTTCCTATTGATGCCTGTTGTACTGGAACCAAGCTAACCCTGATTTGATAGATTGAAAAAATGGCAACTTAGTGAATTCAAAGATGACAATGAAGCTGAATAGATAGCACAGTTGTCCCTCGGTATCTGAGGGATTCATTCCAGAACCCTCTGCAGACACCAAAATAAGCTAATGCAAGTCCCTATATAAAATGGTGTAGTCAGTGCATATAACCTACGCAGATCCTTCCATACTTTAAATCATCTCTAGATTACTTAAAATAAGAACTTTAATGTAAATGTTATATAAATAGTTGTTATACTGTATTGTTTAGAGAATAATAACAATAAAGAAAGTCTGTTCCTGTTCAGTACAGACACAACTATTGTAGTACATGCATAACATACAGACAGAGTAACTTTAAGAAGCCAAACACATCACTTCATTCACGCTGATTCAGCACAGTGCTTGGCATTTGGCTAATTAAAATTTTAATTTTAATTTTTTGGAACCTTTTGGCTTTTTTATGAATATTTCAAATCTGCGGTTGGTTGAATCTGGGGATTTCCACCCGCAGAGACACAGAGTGCCAGCTGTACTCGGGAGGGCACGTCTTACTTTGTCAATAGTTATTGTGTAGTTGTGTAACTGTTGAGTAGCTTCCACTCCAAAACTGCGTACACTTGCACCACTACACTCAAATTAAGCTCAGCCTAGCTGCACTTATTCCTAGTGAATCCCCTTGGTAGCATGAATGCTTGCAGTGTGCTGTTTGCCTTGCTGGTGTGTTGCTTTAGACAAAAGTGTCTGCTAAAAATGTAAAATGTAAATAAATAAATCAGGTATAGCTTAAAATAATACATGAAAATATACAGTAATATTGGCTAGAAATACCTTTCCTTTGCTTTCCATCTCACTGTGCACTTATTAATTCTATTTTTACCCTACTGTAATGTTACCCATCCACACCATATTTCACGTGTTTCAGTATAGATACACTGTATATTTTTTTATTTACATCAGTTGTGATAGGTAACCGAGCATCATCATTATTGTCACTCTTACTGTTTCTCGTGTTGTTAATCTCCCCCCACAACTGTTGCTCACTGTTCCTCTCACTCCACCACTGTCACTCGTTGTCAGCGAATATAACAGCAGCTGTCAGTTTCTGCCCAGCTGTAATTCATTGCCCTCTTTCTTCGCTACTATAGCTCTGTCACTCTATAGGTCCCAAAGTCAACATGCCACGTGCAGGAAAAGAATGAAATGCTTCTCCCACATGCGCACAAAACAACCTTCATTTTTGAAGCTATGCATTTCTCCTATTTCTAAATGTCCAAGAAATGAACTGTCTGTCGCATATCTGCGGACATAATTTCACCTAACCCAAGAAATATTTTATGACACGCTGATAAAATATTAAAGTACTCGTGTCACCTCATTTCCTACTCTGGTCAAGGAAGAGAGGACATTAAAAGGCGGAGCCCCACTGTACTCGGCAATGTGGCTGACCCTGGAGCCGCTGAGCCAAATATGCCGCCAAAGTCATAACCTAATGCAAAAATGATGGCGCGCCATTTTGTTGCAGATAATTCCTTTGTAGGCAGCTCAATTTCACTGCACCCTGCCTCCCATTTTAGAGCCACTTGACTGATCGTAGCCCCTGAGACTTGTTCTCACTGCGCCTGCATGTGTCAGTTGCAGACTTGCTTTGAGAAACGCTCAAGGCAACAGTGCCAATCACGCTTAAACTGAGTTAACAGCTGGTCAAAACATTGAAAGAAAAGTAGCCAGTATACTTGGACGGTATAGTTGCTCCTCTTTTTTTTTTGCAAACCTGTACATCTCCATCTCACTGAGGTCAGACCTGTAGTGTCTCAAGATGGCTTCCTCACCCTAGCTGACTGCAATTCGTTTACACTGGTTTGAGTACGTTTGACGTATTCAGTCTACTCAAATTATGGTTCACTAGGTAAACTGGTGGGGCTTCAAATATAGAATGCTGTTAATGGTGTTAAAGTTGAGAAACCTTGATTTTACATATTATTCTATGCAAATAATAATGGTCATATACACAGGAAAAACATAACAGGTGTCATCCATGAACTTTCATCTTTCAAAGGAATATATAACTATGTAACTAATTACAAGACGAAATTTGAACATATTTAAAATATGTTTTCATAATTTTTATTTGGATTGTAAATTTCAGCTCAAACTATGAATAGATAAATAAGACCTGTCAGCTGTCCACTTAGAGACCTCTGCCAAATTGTTTGCTATAGTTTGACTGGTGCTTTTTACAAGGTTTCTAGTTCTAAACTGTATGTTCATTTTCAGTTTGCTTAAAATGGCAGCTGTTATTCATGTATGTAGAAATGCAATGTTGGTGAGTAAAAAATATTATTTGTCGTTATATATTAAAGACCTCACTTTTTTCTGTGCTGCTGTATTTCCTTTCTTCTTTCAGTATTGACACAAAGAAAATGCAAATGTCCACAACAGAAGGGCATTTAGGGTTAGACATCTGATGCACCAGCAGTGAACATGACAACTCTACTGCAGTTCAGCGGATCCATGGGCTGGTGCTGGATTTGGGAAGTAGCACATCTCTGAAATGGTTCTTTATGCAGAAGTGAAGGCAGCAGTCAGCCCACAGAGGACTGAACCCTGCAAGCAAGTGGGCTGCCATCGTCAGTCTCAGGACTGTAACTGCAGGGGAGACAAAAGCATTAATCGAGTTACATGTCTAACAGCAAGGAACGTCTGAGCATCAGCAGAGTCAGAATATTTTGAATATCTTAATGGAACTTGAAGTGATGTTAAACCTGATTTACCCCTATGGTTACCTCTGCACCCAATAGAAAACTATGTACTTGTCTAATAAGCGTTTGGTAGAATTTTTTTAATGTGTACTAGAACTAGCGAGCAGTCAAAATAATGAAGGAACACATCTTTTAAACTTATCTTACAATGTTAGAAAAATATGAGCTTCTCTGCATATAGCTATATAAATTTTATAGAATCATTTTATAGAATAATTGAGCTTTACGTGACTATCCTTATATGAATATATTAATCTTTTCTTCTGAAAGGTTGCAGGAGGGTTTAATTATGGCATTAGTTGGGCATTTCACAGAGCAGCACTACCTTGACACCCAGCTTTCTTTCATGAACATGCTGACAAAGCCAAGATTCTGGAAGCACATCTCAACAAGCTGGCCGGCCATCTTAAACAGGCTCATGAGCAGCCTAATTCACTTTCACGCTGATTCCAATCAAAAGCGTGACTTGCCAACTCATCAGTCCTTCGCATAAATTACATCACTCTTCCTAAGCAATTAAGGTGGTGCAGGAGAGAGAGAGAACAGGACAAAATCTTTGGTGGTTTTTAGGTCACCTTTTAAATGTGATTTCTGCAGACAATACGCCTTATGAGTTTAGCATGTCCTGCTAACACTTTTGTTTCTGCTGAAACTCAGTGGTTTTGCTGTGACTTTATTTGTACTGTTTATGGTGTCAAGACTGTGTGGTTAGTCACTAGTCCAACTTTGTCTTCCCTGATCCCACACTGTCACTTACAGAGCTCACCTGTCATACAGCAAGTGGAAAAACAAAGAGATGCAGTGAGGCCACTTTCACTGCAACAAAAAATATTGTCTTTCATTTGGTCCAAGAATAGCCCTTCTGGGTTCCCCAATTTGCTAATAATTTTGTTTTTCTTTAAAATCCAATAGACGCTTGGTTCAGAAGAGGATTTTATCAGCGACACACCAATAGATAAGTGCTGATCCCACTGTAGATCTTTGTTGGCGTAATAGATATCGACAAACTATCATTTCTTTATTACAGTTGACACAGGAAACAATAGGCAAAAAATTATCTCACTCTAACTGATTTTCACAATCCAGAGGTCCAAATAAACGTGTGGTCCAACGAGAATAAACAGGTTCCTGGAAGTGTGATTTGAATTCAGTATTGTGGGTGTGTGTTTTCTAATCCACTAACATACTAGGATTATTGACCACTACCACAATTACCAAATATCATTGCATTTGATTTACTAGATATTTGCTTTAATGACTTTATTTTAATTAGTACGGCTAATCATATTAAATACGTTTGTGATGCACTTTCATGAATGACATTTCCTACAGTAACTCCGTGAGTGTTCATTCATGAAGAATGAGAATAATAGCGTCTGGATTTCTCATCGGTAGTTAAACCAAAAACTCCTTGTAACTTATATTTTGAGTTATGATGCGTAGTGATATTGTGTGAATTTTGTCAGAAATAAATTTCAGGTACAATTGTTTTGAGAAATACAATTTAAAGTTTACGTTATCGTTCACGGTATTTAAAAATAACTATTTCCCCAAACGAACCCTCAAATCCAAAATGGTAATGGATTTGGCTCCATCTACTGGTAAATGCTGTAGCATTTTCTTAGGTAATCTCAAATCACGTTCCCTGAAATGCTGTCTGTCCCACAATCCACCTTTATTGTAGGCCCGAGGCCCTGTTGTAATTTTAATAACAAGACAAAGCATGACAGAGAAAGAAGGGTGGGGCCTCCTTTCGCCTCGGGGCGGTGAGTCACGTGACCGTCATTAATCGCGTCCATTCGTTTCACCTATTCCTCATTTCCGGCGACTCCCGATCTAATGTCATTTGGGTTTTATATGACTGTAACCTCGGATTCTTCTGGTGCTTTTGCCATTTCTCAGTTCGATTGCGTTTGTATTTTTCACATACCCCTATAATTTTGCAATGAACCGGAGTTTTTAAAACCATATACTCCCGTGTCCCAAAATAAAGCCGAACTTGCCGCTGTGACATGGGCTCTGTTTCCTTTCGTTTAAAAATGTTTTGAATGTATCTGAGCTGGGGGCTCACGGTGGCGCAGTGGTTAATGCTGCTGCTTCACAGGGGTGGGGCGTCGGTCCTTTCTGTAACGGCGAAGGCCACTCTCCCCGCGTTCGAGTGGGCATTTCCCACTGTCCAAAAGCAGGGCCGGCGCTCCGCACACGCACATCACGCACTGCGCGTAGGGCACCAAGTGCCTGGGCGGCACCAAAAAATCTGGGTCGTGAAAATATCATCACAATATAGGCTACTAGTATAGCCAAGCGTTTGTGCTTAGGGCACCCAAATGGCTAGCGCCGGTCCTGTCCAAAAGGATGGATGGATGGATGTGGTCGAGGCAGATGAAATCTTATATGAGGGCAACTTACCAGATGACTTTGCAAAATAATTATTTTGCGCTGACTTTCTACTATAACTTAATACTGCCATTTCTTTATATATATTATTGTATATAATAATGCGGGAAGAAGCGGGTTTCTTGTGGATGCCCCCTCGGTTTAAATTTTTGGATGCGAACTACAGTTGTACGTCACATGACATATTTCAGAAACTTTTCATGCAAATAATATGGTAAATGTTATATTACAAGTTAAAGTAATTTACCCTTTCCGTTTGGGACCCCCAAAAAATGGGATTTTTGTTTCTGTAATATCTCTTTGTGCCCTCCAGGTGGCACACCCTTCAGACAAGAAACTGAACCATACTGTATAAACTCAGTGGCCCCATTATTATGTTTACCTTGCTAGTAGCAAATTTCAGAGGTGTAAAGTCCAGGACCCGAAAGTACAAATCCTGACCTAGAATTTGTTTCAATCAGCCAATCTGTGACTCTGACTCTTTATTCTAAACTGGTTGGTTGGGTGTATTTGTACTTTCTGGACCTGCAATTTCATCTTTAGAACTGTCTTAATTCTTTGTAGCATAGATAAAACAATGTACTTGAAATATTCCTCAGAGACTTTGTTCCATGTTCACATGATAGCATCACGTAGTTGTTACACATTTGTCAGCTGCACCTTCATGATCAAATCTCCTGTTCTATCGCATCCAATGGGTGATCTATTGGGTTGAGGTCTGGTGACGGTGGAGGCCATTCGAGCACAATGTGCTCATTGTCACCTTCAAGAAACCAGTCTGAGATGATATGAGCTTTGGGACGTGTTGCATTATCCTGCTGGAAGGAGCCATTTGAAGCTGGGTACACTCATTTAAACAATCCTTAATAGGTACTAAGGGCCAAAAGTGTGCCAAAATATTATCCCCCACACCATTACACCACCAACAGCCGAAAATGATGATCCATGCTTTTATGTTATTTATGCCAAATTCGGACTCTGCCGTCTGTTTTTTCAATCTTATATTATCCAATTTCATTGAGTCTGTGCCCACTGAAGCCTCAGTTTCCTGTTCTTAGCTGACAGGAGTGGCACCCAGTATGGTTTTCTGCCACTGTAGACCATCTGCTTCAAGGCTCAACATGTTGTGTGTTCAGAGATGCTCTCCTGCATACCTTTGTTGTAACAAGTGGTTGTTGGACTTGCTGCTGCCTTTCTATCAGCTTGCGGCCGGTCTGCCCATCCTTCTCCAACCTCTGTCATCAGCAAGGCATTTTCAGTCGGAGAACTGGACTGGCACTTATTGGATGTTCCGTCCTTTTGGGCTTATTCTCCGTCCGCCCTAGACATGGTTGAGTGTGAAAATCCCAGTAGATCAGCAGTTTTTTAAATACTCATACCAGCCTGTCTGTCACCAACAACCCTGCCATGTTCAAAGTCACTCAAATCACCTCTCTCCTTCTTTCTGGTGTTTAATGTGAACATTAATTGAAGCAACTTAATCTGCATTATTTTATATATTGTGCTACTGGCATATGATTGACCGATAAGATATTTGCTGAAATGAGCAGTTGAACAGGTTACCTAATAAAAAGGCCAGCGAGTGTATATAAATACAAGTGTCTATAAAGACTCAAACCGGCTGTGCGAATTCAGTAATTATATACACTTATTGTGAGTCACACTGTGCAACACTGATCCCCTAAACTTCAGCACAATGGCAATGTAGAGTGCGCGACGATAACACCTACTGAATCATAGGCTATGATGCAAGTCAGTATTTAAGAATAAAACATCATTAGCGTTGATTTGTGACAATTGTCAGAAATTTGTCCCAGCCTGTGTTTGGTTGCCAGATAGTGACAATGTTCATCTTTGAGCCTCTCTTACAGTGCAATGCAATGAAGGAGCACTGTCTTGGAGTCATGATCAAAGACATTGCCACAATTCTTTTCATGTTTTCATCTGGGACAGCCAAAAATTGCACAGTCTATGCCAGCTTTTAAAAGGAAGAAACTTCTGCTGATGCACCCTGTCTGCGTTGGAGAAATGAGATGTGACTGCTGCAGTTATAGCTCCATTGCCAGGTTCCACCGGTGGCCTCAGAAGGCTCTGGTTGTCACTGAAGTCCAGCAGGATGTACTCAGAACCTGGCCAATGGTTACAGTAATAGTGGTGTCTCACTGTTAACTGCAAGCTACAACACTGCTGGATAAATCACAAACCACAGGCTGCAGAGCACTTCATCTATATGCTAAATGGCAGGCTGCCATATGATTTTAGACATGCAAGCCATGACTCTGTGCACATGCACAAGTCCGTCTCCATTTGTACATAAATGAAATAAAGTGCTATATTAAAAATTAAGAGACCACAGCACATCACTCATTACTCAATTTCTGGGTGTGCATCTGTGAATGATATATATAAATTTTTCCTTCTAATGTTTCCTCCTACGGTCACTTAATATCATCCTAGGATTCAAGACAAGATGTCAGATAAGTTAGCCGTCATCTCTGGCATTAGAATGTCGCTTCCGCCCTTTACCTGGCTGGTTTCTGGTCAGGTCATTTTCAGTGTTTCCTGTTTCACCATATTCTTGTGTACTGCTGTCTTAGAAACTTTGAGCCTGAAAGCAGCCTGCTGCTCAGTGAAGCCGTACGCCATCAGAGCCGGGATTAAACCAGGATTTAAAAAGCAGATTTGTTTAAAAATATAGTGTTCTCTTATTTTTTCCAGGGTTGTATATCAAAACAAAGGTAAAAGAAATCTCCTACTAAGTGGGCTTATGACACAGACAATGAAGTGGACTTATGACACTCCATGAAGTCCTTTTATAAGGATAAAACAAGGTTATGGTTCCCTTCATTGTCCTCAACAACTATGTACAAGTACATAGTGAGATGAAACGGTGTTTCTCTGTGATCACAGTGCACATATAACAGTAACTGAATATAGCTGGGTTGTCTTAATGAAAATCTGAAATGGAACCAAAGCTATGTTACTAATTAAGTGATGGAAACCTTTGATTAATTAAGAAAATCATTTGAGTACCACAGCCATTGCTTACTGATCAATGCTATTCCAACTGACATTATTCTCATCTATGGATTAAAGTTCATATTTTGAAAAGTCACTTTTTGTCGCTGAATTATTTCATGTTCTTAAAATGCCTTTACTTTAAACTACATGTCCATTTATCTCTGGCTAAACCTTCAATGCTGCCAGGACTCAGTATTCAGTACTGTTTTGCTTTGAGGACTTGTTGCTAAGTAACAGCATGTCCTGGTGTCCATGTCACTCAGAGCTGTGTGGAGCTTCACCATGCTGCCTCTCTGCATGTGAAGTACTTTCCATGTCACACGTCCAACATATAATGGTCTTATTTTTCTTTTAATTAAGCTTTACTATGCATATCTCAATTAAGGTTCATGTATCAATCCAGAGGAGGACTGGCATCCCAATCAATTCTTCAAATCATTTTGGGCCCGTATATATGCAAACAATGAAAATATTGATGCAAGTGTTTTCTATGTAGCTGTCAAGAATTGTAAAAATCCCTGATTCTAATTTTTGTCCAATAACAAGTAGAATATGAAAGTCCTCTTATGAAGGTATATAAAATGAATCACATTTGTAAATATTTATCTGAATTATAAGACATCAGTTCATTTGATTTAGAACTTAACTTGATTTAGAACTGCCAAGCAAACAAACAAGATAGATATATAGATAGATAGATAGATAGATAGATAGATAGATAGATAGATAGATAGATAGATAGATAGATAGATAGATAGATAGGACTATTGTCATTGTAGTTATAGAACAAGACTGTTTGGTTAGCTCTCAGAGAGAACAGCAGCAATAGAAAATAGAAAATACAAGATAAAATTACAAAGTAAAATATAAGATCAAGTATAAAAGGAAACAGTGCAGTGTTAACAGGCATCACACACATTTCAATATTATAACAATAGTACTTACAATCCTAGATATAAAGTTATTATTGCGTTGGCAGCACATTCACATTCAGTGACAGAACACATTCATTGTCCAGCAGTATTATGTACATTCACCCAGCATGAGACATTGGTTTGGTTCCAAATCGCAAGGCAAAACAACAGCAGCGGGCACTGAATGGAGGTCAGTGTGGATCACCAGCAATCCAGGTTGGTGAATCCAGCCACCTGGACGGCATGGCTGTACCGCTGTGCACAGGCTGTTTATCCCAGCTTTGATGTTCATCTGCCAGTCCCAGTGTAGATGGATTTCAGAGGTACCCTTATATGCAATGCTAACAAATAATGATGCATGTTAATCAATTCTTCAGTGCAGCTCGTTTGGATGGTTCAGTTCCCTGTCAAATGTTTTGATAGTTCCTTGGTACAGTGGGCCAATTGTTTTGGCCCGAGTCTGTAGGACAATGGCACAGGGCCACAGAATGGCAACAAAGAAACACAGAAAGTGAAAAATGCATAAGGAAAATTGGTTAATAGTAAGAGTGACACTGCTTTCAACTAGAAACACATAGAGGGACCTGATGTAACAAAATAATACAACAATTACAAAGTCATCCATCCATTTTCCAGCTGTTTATTTCAGTCAGGGTCACAGGGCAGGGGGTACACCCTGGACGGGATGCCAGTCCACCACAGGGCAGGGGGTACACCCTGGACGGGATGCCAGTCCACCACAGGGCAGGGGGTACACCCTGGACGGGATGCCAG
>JABFDZ020000044.1:28456396-28469265 GCA_019775955.2 Pollimyrus isidori | reverse complement strand
GGGTACACCCTGGACGGGATGCCAGTCCACCTCAGATCAGCGGGTACACCCTGGACGGGATGCCAGTCCACCTCAGATCAGCGGGTACACCCTGGACGGGATGCCAGTCCACCTCAGATCAGCGGGTACACCCTGGATGGGATTCCAGGCCTAGCCATACAGATTTGACCTTGACATTTATTTAATTAGCAGACATACAATGGAGAAAGCAGGGCCAGCCAGTCCCTTACAATGTGATTGGTCCAGTCAGGGTCAGCAGCTTCTCCTGCCAACTTAAAGTACTTTATGTTCACATGTATCATGTGTCGTCAATGTGTCACATATGGCCAGGACAAAATCAGCATCCCAAAATCAAATTACTAATCAAACCTTTTTTAGAAAGATTTAGTTTAGGGCTATGCAGACTTTCTATAGAGATGTAAATATAACTGTTTTATTTTACTTATGCAAATCACACTGTTGAGCAGATAAAACATTCAAGCAGCTGTTGCAGAAAAACCAATTCAGCCAATGCCATTTGGCCACTTAACACACAATGATGTTGGGGGGCTGAGCACTATGACTCAGGTACCTGCTTTAATTTTATGTCTGCTTTTGAAAATCCTTTAAAACTCCCTGCAGATGTTACCTCCAGTCAGCATTTCTCATTTCTGGTAGATTACTTCTATAACCAGCGCCCTTCAATTGCTTGAATTGCTTTTCCAGATCTACACTGACAATAGAGTCTACAGCATAAAGCAGGGGATGTGTTGGATGAAATGGATAAATACTTATCAATTAAGTAATTTTCAGGACATTAGTATTATTCCTGGGGGAAACGTCTGTGAGCATAGGAAGCACATTCACACTCTACATACATGAAGGCATATACTGACAGACGTATTGCAAATACACATAAATCATGTTTGTACTATTTCATTGTCTTGAGTGCCTTGAGGATACGAGCAGGAAAACCAAATTTACTGGATTGAAATAAACATTTTTATTTAATATAGCTCACGGCATGCTATAAAAGTACGGTACTTTGAAAACTTTGACACATTAAAAGAGGAAAAGCTGCAAAGGAAAACCTCTGAGATAACAATGTCCTTCAGTTTAAGAACCAGATTATTCTGCTGCATTGGGGCAAGGATGAGATCATATATTTGCTGAATGAATAATGAGCCAATGGGGAGGCAGATGGCCCGTTAAAAAACGTGCAAATAAAGACTGTCAGTCAAGAGTGGCTTTATTGTGGTCAATTTTGACATGTCACAGTAAGGTCTGCACAGTGGCATTAAGTACATTATAAGGACATTGGCATATTAGCATTTCATGCTAAATAATGCTTACAAGTGGTTGACATTTTTATTTCCTAGTGTATGAAGGCAATGGTGGTCTGTGCTGAGTGAACAATATGCAATGAGCTGTGAAATGTGGCAATAGAGAACAAAACTCCTTTTCATCTGCTCATGGAGATCATGGCAATGGCCGTCGCCTCTGTCAGCAATGGTGCCGGGCATTGTTGACAAAGATGTCCTTCACATTGTTAGACAAAGCCATGAACAGGATGCTCACATGTCTCACACATTGTAGTCACTTCAAATAGCTCCAGGACTGTGCAGTTCACCTATTGTCTTGGCCTTCCTGCTATGTCACCTTACATACTAAATTCAAACCCCTGACTCAAAGGATCGGCAGAAGGAACAGCTCCAAAGGTTCAATCTATTTTGTGGTGACCCCAAGACATTTCAATAGACCACCACATAACTTTTCTGTCAGCTGTTTTATTGATATTATCAAATTAAATTGAACTATTTCATTGCTTGAGGTACATACTCAGTATGAGCAGAGTACTCACATTTATCAATATTTGCTGGTACTGAATAACAATGGGAGTACCAGAACTGGGTATTGAATGTCAAAGGGAGTATCAGAACTGGACACTGAATTACAAAGGGAGTACCAGAACTGGGTACTGAATGCCAAGGAAAGTACCAGAACTGAGCACTGAATGACAAGAGGAGTATCAGAACTGGGTGCTGAATGACAAGGGGAGTACCAGAACTGGGGACTGAATGACAAAGGGAGTACCAGAACTGGGGACTGAATGACAAAGGGAGTACTAGCACCTGTCTTTCCCAACTTCAAGCACTGAACTATCTCTCATAATAAATAAATAATATTGTTAATATACTTCCTATCTCACAACTATTTAGAGTAACATTTTAAATTGAAACTAAACGTCACCCAATGTACAACAACCTTCAAGAAGTTTGTGAAATAATTCAACTGCTGTAATATTCCTAGAGTACAAATATGCCACTGTGTGTGTCAATTTAACTTAAATGGATTCCGTACTGCATACTTGTATTTCATTTACAATTACATGCAATACATTTATTGCATTACGTTACATTAAATTACATTTTTATGTCTGCCTTATAGAGCCATTGAAGCAAAAACAGCATGTCACAGCAAGGTCACACTGAATCACATACTTGCATTATATACGATATAAACAATGATCATTTTTTTGCAAACCCTAAATGAATGGTAGCAGTCAATATACTGTACAGGAAGTAGGCCTCTTGATTTTGAAAGACTTCACAAATGGTTAGATCTCACTGCTCACTGGATTTCTCAGATGGGTCAGTTTTGCTGTCTTCCTGTTTCCTCTGTGCAATTCATAATGAATTTGTTCAGTAATTCATTTGCCTTTCTACTTTCACAAAAAAATCAGTGTGCTAATTATTCAAAGTACTTAAACTACTTTAGTCAAATTTATATTCTTACATAAACCACAAATTTTATGAAGTAATATTTCCTCCACTTTGCAGATCTAAGATAGGAGTTTTATTTTACATTTCATTAAAGTTATAAAAATACAGTTTTCATTGTAAATGAGTCTTTAACAGTGACTCATTAATTTGAAGTAAAATCAAAAAACATCATATGTAAAAGCATGTTAATCATTTGAAGGATCGGAGAGTAAACAGGTGTTACAAAAACAGGTGCAGATGTCAGTACAAAATAAACTCACTGTTCATTCTTAATGCCTTCAGAAATGATTTGCTTTCATTGATTATTTTTTATTTTGATGGGCATAAATACAACATGTATGGTAAATGGGTAAATGGGATCATTTATCTGCTCATATATACTGAACTATATAAATGAAAGCAAATAAAAGAATATATATAAATGTTTTATGAATTAAGATACAAAATGCTCAAAACTATTTAATTGGTAAACGTTCATGCCCTCTGCATTAATTTGAATTGGGCCAGGTGTATGTTTTTAGGAGAGATTACACAAAGAATGAAGCCCATATATGCTATGGGCTTGGTCACTAATGTGAAAAAGAAATATTTCTAACTTTTCATGGAATACTGAAATAAAATTGCTAAGTGACAAAATGCTGGGGAGCATCACAAAGGAATTGGCAACGCTTTGAAACTTTCTAGAAGCTGGGTTAGGCCCAACGTTCATTTTTTGAAATTTTATTCTGCATAGTTCATAGGAACTCCTCCTACCAAAGATAGTATTTGTTCAGAGATTACTTGCAAATGAGATTACGTGATATATTTTTGCAGCCTAAATGTATTGATTTTATTGGATTAGTAATTATTTTCATTTAGAGTTTAATACATTGTGTGTGTACCCTTTATGCCACCCACCCCTGGCATTACTTACAAGTAGCATACAAAAGGTTTGACACTGTAAACACATAATAATGTATAATACACATATACTGTTTAATCGCTTCACAAAAACCCAAAGCAAATCACAACATCTTAGTCAGCAGGACAATTGTTGAAAAAAATCGGATAACTGGTTTGGTAAGGGTTAAAACAAAATTACAATCCACTACTATATCTACCACAGGGCAGGGGGTACACCCTGGACGGGACGGGACTACTATATCTTTTCATATTTAGAAACCCTTGGTAAATAATGGCTTTTTGTGTAACTGCTTTAGTTATATACTCAGTGCAATACATATACAGTACATACATATCCACCTGCTTCCGAAACTAGATTATGCCGACAGAAAAGCGCCTCCTCTTTAAGGCGCTTGTTGCGCCCAGCCTGCGGTGTTGTAGGGAAGGCGGACAGCGCATGCGCGCCGACGCCGTATTCTCCCGGCTACTTCTCTCCCCCCAAACCACCTCCCCGGTTTTCAGAGCGCTCCGCGGCGAGGTAATTCAAATAAAAGGAGCCCGTCATCAAAAGCACCACATTTCACTAATGAAGCATGGCGGCTAATTTCGGCAAGATCTTAATTGGGATTTACGTGGAAATAAAACGGAGCGATGGTAAGTGTCTTGCGAGCGGTGATGAGCGGTAATCTCCCCGCTGCCGGGCGCATTGCACCCCCCTTTTCCCTGGGAGTTGTTTGAGTATCTTTGTGTTGCTGTGGGGACCCGGCGGCCGTTGGCGCCAGTCCTGGGCGGAGAAGCCTGTGTGCGTGTCTGTATCTTTGCCGGCTACATTCAGTAGGACACGCCGCCCGTTTGCTTATTCGCCTGCAGCAGTAATACTGGGCACCGATCAATAGTTTATTTGACGGCGGCCTGCGCGTATTTGAGCCGGTATAGAGCATATGGACGCCCGGTAGCCGCCCGGAGAGATGGGTTGACGTCATAGTGACTGGGCCGTGGGTTTCGGGTGGATGTCCGCAGCGAACCCGCATTATTTTCGGCTTGGGGATAACGCGTGTGAGCAGGCGCCTCGCTTCACGGCGCTAGCTAGCTAGCTGTCCAATGGCTCCCATACCAGCGCTTCCTGTGGGCTCGGTTCGGTGTCTTTTTTTCTTTAATCCGTGCCGAAATCGACGGTCATCGGCTAGTGCAGCTATACTATGTGTGGTCGGCTGCGGCAAAATAACTATCAAAGAAAGTGCAACGGCATCAGTGAAATAACTAACCGGTGCGATTTCTGTCATGTTTTATTGTACATAAAATATGTAAGAGGATCATCCTGATTTGATATGGGGGAGAAGGCTGGGGGGGGGGCAGTTGTACTGGGGCGGCACCGTGTGCTGGTGCCGACCGGCTGTAGGAAGACGCAGCTCACGGCAGGGCTTCACACCCGCTCGGCGGAGGCTCCTATTTGAAAGACGGTATTTTAACGTTTATTGCGAATGGAGACCCCCCACTGCCCGCACGACGAAGTGGTCGTCATTTCTATGCAGAAACCAAATCGCTAAAGTCTCCAGGTCTTCGCTTACGGGGGTTAGCAGGATGGCCATCTTCTTTCCCGTTGACGATCGGCCCCCTTTCGTTTAGGATTTTAGATGAACTGCGGATGACAGTCGTCCGGCTGGGAGGCACGGCGTCCGGAATAGCGAAAGGAGGGTACGATTCGTTTGACGTTATTACGACGCATCCGTGTCTTACCGAAATGAAGAGGCATATGTTAAATCGTCCCTGTGTTAACACGGCCTTATGACCTTCTGTAGGATGAATTTGGGAAGTAAGGACACATTTGCAGCCGTCTTGTAACAATCGGACCTCTCTGATGTCACTGTTCTTTGGTGGATTCGTATTGTGAATGGCTCTCGGGTTTTCATGTTCTCCCAATGTGTGTGACTAATTTATGAATACGATGCCACCTATGGGAGGTGGTCTACGGTTACATCGACTTTCCATCACTTGCTTCTTAAAGATAGTGGAGAAAGAATCCATATGCACATACCAACTGTAGTAATTATTGGTCACTAACACACATGCAAAAATCTCATGATTGGATTTGTTGCTGTGTACAATGATATATTAGGTTTTGGTTACAGTCATTTGTTTGTGATGATCCAACAATGGATATCACATATTTTTTAAAAATGGTTTGATATATGGCACTTTGGATCACTCGTATTTCTAAGTTGTTTTGTGGCCAGTGCTTGGCTCGCATCCTGTACAGGTCAGCGGTTGTCTCAAAACTGAACCCGGAATGTATAGTAATTTAAAACTGTCCGGTACTTGTATTGTGTATAATCCACTAATCAAGACAGTTTTGATTATAGATGTATGTTGTTAGTTAATATTAAAGTTGTTGTCATAGACTTTGACCCAGAAACACAACCATGAATTTTTCTCTGTACGACTTTCATTTATCACAGTGTAGCTTACCAAGTCTTAATGTGCATAGCAATAATGTTGACTGCTGCAAGCTCCTAGAGCATAAAGAGGGAAGGTGAAGCATGCAAATCACTGTGGGACATTTCATTTATTTCCCCCAGTCACAGTGTCCCTTAAATCAAATAACTGTTGTTTACTTGTTTTTTAATAACCGCACTCTTAAATTACAGTATGCAGCAAAAAAAAAAAAACGGTAATTTAGCATATTTTAGCTCTACAAACTGTTGGAGAGGTTTATTTCAGCTTTGGTGAGCTGATTTTTAATTAATTTGTCTACTTTGGCTTCATTAATGTCTTTGCCCCAGTCAGCTGCACATGTGTATTTTGTCGAAAATTATCTTTAACCAATATGGCGACAGGCAGTAGTTCCTTTCCAGATGGGCATCTAACAGATAGTAATGTCACTTCAAATCCGATCCAAGTGCATGTCAATAAAGGTTTTGGTGTTGAACAAACCAAATGTAATATAAAGTTGTGTAAAAAAGACCTTTGCACCCAAAATGGTAACACCACAGATTTTCCAGCACTTGTCACAGAAGCACCCATCGGCATGGCAGCAATGTTGGGGACTGGGAAGAAAATACTGGAATGATTTGAAATCATGCATTTTAAAGACATTGAGTTTTTTGCCTAGCCCTGTGTTCAGTATGTGTTTTCAAAGAAGCATCTTGTTTGACTGTGAAACCTGACTTTAGCATCATAGTCTGGAGAAATAAGTTCAGTTTGGATTATTGGCAACAGATATTTCAAAGTACTTTGACCAGTAAACCCAAAGCATTTTGAATGGCTGGTGTTGAAGCTAACTTAGGAGGGAGCAATTTTCTAAACTGAGTCTGTTTATCTGGCTGCTTCATTTAATGTCGACCACAGCTTAACATTTTCAGTTTTTACTGTTGTCCCTGGCTTCTGTTAAATAAACACGGTAACACAGTGTTATTCTCAGGTTTCTGTATCTTAGATGTGTCCGCTTTGCCCCTTGTCCTGCGATCCTTATTTAGGTCCCGATACTGTGCACTTCGAAATATACATCACGTGGGGCAGCTTCACTGTCACAGCTCTGACAGTTCTCCTGTTAGAGTTGCTTTACATGTTTCAATGGAGAACGCCTATTCAACATGATCCCTCTTTGGCCTCAAAGCAGAAGATCTAGACATTAATATATCCCACTGGACAACACTGTTTATAAATTGGTGAAATTGATTTTAGCAAAGCCTGGCCTGGAGAATGCGAGCACTTAGAATTTCGTTCTTGGTTCTCATTCCAAAAGAGCATTTTATAATACCCACCAATTTCCTTAGCAACCATGCCTCCATTCTCCTTTAATGAATTAAGCCATTCTCAGGTTACCCTCAGCAACCAGATAGTGTGTGGAATTACTGCTTCACATCGAGTCATATAAGCATACAAGAAATCCCCTAAGGCCATGGCATTAGTTTTAGGCCGTCTTAGAGCAGGTTAAAATGTCAAAAGAAGGTGCTAATGTTTCTTTTTACTGGGGATAGTACTGGTTGGTAGGCTGTCAGAAAACTAGCAAAGCGTGCTGACAACCAGCAACCTAAACTGATAAAGAGTTTTGGTTAAGAATGATACCTGGTGACCACTGTCAGAAGGCCTGTGATCCATGTACATGCATTTTTATGAACTGTCACCTCCTGTGTAATAACCCTTAGCTTATTAAGGGTTTGAGCAAAATTACATCACTACGAATATAACTTGCAGCAAGACATGTTTCTGGGGCATTTGGATCTTGTGTCTGTCCTGATAGTCTTGTCGGTATTCAGATATAATTCCCACTTGGTATTTGGAGAGCGACAGATTCTGGCGTACCAAGCAGCTAATCTCCATCCTTATATCTGCAGTTTCAGAATTCATCCCATCCTTTGTAGTACAAAGAGGACATGGGATAGGGAGCATAATTTCTGTTTGCAAACCCAACAGATTCCCAACAAGGGGACACCCCTGATCACCTTGTGGAACTTGTGGTGGCCCATTTCATTGCAGCCCAGTTTATGATTTCAAAGATTTTTATTATCTTGCCTAAGGCAGTCATTTTAATAGCAACTCCTAATCTCTACCTGTATATTATATTTTTCTGATGAAAAATATATGCTAATGAAGTTAAATGTAGAACATTAAATATTGAGGATGCCAACCTGCATTCACTAATTACTGGAAAGGAGTAAAGATATTTACTGTAAAATGTGTTGACTAGAAGGAACGTGATCCAGTTTTTCTGTTGAATGGAGAGCTTTGTGCAATAAAGAGGTTGTACTCAATTTCTTTATTTACTTGAGGTCTTGTCAAAGCATGGAATCAAATGTCAGTAGTAGGGGGGGTCTGTGGCTCAGTGGGTTCAGAATCAGAAACACTTTATTGATCCTGGAGGAAGTTGCTCATGTGCTACCAAATGGTCACACAGAGACACACGACAAGAACATAAAAAAGAATATCAGATATAAAAAAATGAAATAAAATTATAAAAGATACTCTGCACTATATACACCATGATATATACATGAGAAATAGAAATGCAATATATAGATATATAGAATAAATACTGTTGAGTGTAGTTGCAAAATAGCAGCAGGTTTATTGCACAGGCTAAAGTATGGGTGTGTGGCGGGATGGAGTTTATTTTTAACGTCTGAGGCTGGGTATGAGATCAGTGTGAGGAGTTATAGAGTCTGATGGCTGTAGGTAGGAAAGATCTTCTGTGGTGTTCAGTTGAGCAGTTAGTACTCTGCCTGTGATTGGAAGGTCATCAGTTGAAGTCCTGTGGCCGGTACAGTCGTTTCACTGTTGGGTTCATGTGTAAGGCCCAGAACTGCAGGTACCCCAGGGAGCAGCTGACCCTGTTTTCTGAATCGTATGTCACCTTGGATACAGGTGTCTGCTAATTAAATGTAAATGTGATGCAGTTAAATAGTTTTAATACACTCCATTGTTTGCATTTGCTTTACTTTGTGTTGCTTCTTTGGGTCTTCGAAAAACTGTGGTGATTCAAAATGGCCAAACACTTGTCTGGTAGCAAAAAGTAATCTGTGAAGCTTCTTAAGACCTTTGGTGATGGCTAATGACCAGCATATGCATTTATGCAGAAAATGTATTAAACCATTGAGTTTATTTCTTAAATACTGTTACCATGCCACATAACTGTTACTTTTGGTCTGCTGTGTCCATCAGTAACAAAGGAGTGAGGACAGGAATAATTAAAACATTAAAGAAACAATTGAAAGGCCTTGCATCGTGCTTCATGCTTTATTTGCTTATAGTTGCTGAGGATACAGAACATCAGATCCAGAGGTGGACACCTTGTCAACATGCCCACTATTGAGTACCTCTTCCGACTGTCAGTGCGACTTGCACTCGAGCTAAGTAGTCAGCTGGCCATCAGCTGTTTTCTTTTGTTAACTGCCACGTAATATCTATTATAAATTAAATACGCCTGTATCTGCAGCTGTTCACTACATAGTCAATAGGAGTCTCACTATACACTTGGTATCATCTCCCCTTTTTTCTCAGGTGCCCTGTAACAGCTGTGAGACACTGATATTGAGTTAATAATCATTAGATGACAAAATGAGAAATCTACATGAGGCAGTAATGTTCCAAAACTTGATAGAAATACCTACTTGCTTAGGTTTTTTTGTAGGTGAAAGAAAACTCAGTGCAATTAACCCTGTAGTCAACTTCACATAAACTGCCATCTGTTGAAATCGAGAAGGGCAATTAAATTAAACTGTAATTTGACACCCCATGTGGTTTTGAAAAATGGGTCACAAGTTGCATCTATGGAGTTCTTATTTCTAATTAATACAGTTTTTTTTTTTTTATGAATCATTTGCTGCTCGAACCCTTTGTGGGCACATTTTCTTTTGTGCTCTCTGCAATGTGTAATATGCAACTGTAAGCAATAGTTTTGTTTTGTGTGTCCAGAAGCAAAATGTCATTGAATTGCGTGCCGCCTGACATGGACAGTCCTTAGCCTTTAGTTGGTCCATACGTCTCCCATCACCCCTTACTGTCAGACTGTTGGTTTGGAGCTCTGTATTCCACTTATAGTTCATGCACAAATTGAAACAGTTCCCTTAATAACACTCTTCATTTAACACTAAGTGGCAGGCCTAACAAAAGCGTTTTTTAATTTTGCTCATAGTATATTTTCCCTCTGATTACTCTCTACTACCCTGTAATGGGATGCTAATGATGGTTATGTTTTTTTTAACCTGTTAATCTGTGCATTTTGTGTGCTATTTTGTATGCCTGTGTGTTTCAGTGACATTCTGACAGTGGGGAGACTGAGTTTCTGTTGCCATGTGATGAACCTGCCACTGGCAGCTGACTAAGGCTTACTGTCTTACTGATTCAGGAGCTGGCAAAATGGCTCGACCTGTGACATTTTGGTGAAGGGATGTGTCTAGTTTAAACCCATTCTGCTGAGTGGTGTAGCAGTAGTCTTGTATATGGAAGGGTTGACATGATGTTAAGCAGTTTGTTAGGAATTTTAAATTGGAATTGGCAAGTGTTTACAGATTTTCTAAAGGGAAAATTTACTTCAATATGGCTTCCCATATGTTTCTAGTTAATGACTTGTATCGTTGACCTTTTGCAGTAATATGAACAACTATGATTTGACCTTGAGATTTTCTGGATTGTGCTTTTTGTCTTAAAATAAAACAGACATGCAAAGCTTTGCAAAATGGGTGCGGTGCCACTTGTGTCTGTGCAAAATCTGGGCCATGTGTTGGTACCCAGAGGTCAATAGTTTATACTGCTCTACGTGTTTCCGGGGAAGTTGGACTCCTGCAGCAAGCCCTGCTCTGGCCTTGCAGTCGCTCTCTTCCTTTTTCCCTGCCCGCAGAGCCTGCCCAGGCCCACCAAACGTGGGCTGTCGGATGCTGTTATCCTGCTGCCGGACCCTGCAGAAAACGGCGAGCAGGGTTAGTCTTACTGTCCACCGGTATACCTGTGAATCGTTTGCGGGGGCGAGTCGTAAAGCTGTCCGCATGCAAGATGATAATCACATGACAACGGTTAGGGTCATGCAGCATGTGATCCTATAGTCGTAGTGCTGAAGTAATTAAATCTGGTTTATTTCTTGTGTCCTTTGTATTTCAATGTAACAAGAAACAGTAAGAGCAGAAAAAGTCAGATGGCAGATGGGAGGTAAAAAAAAACCTGGCTCTTCTGCTCAAATGAGCTTGTAATGACATGTAATTCTTGATGTAATTCTAAATGTATCTTGTGGCATCATTCACAGGAAATAGAGCAGCTCTTAAAGAACAGAGCGTGGAAAATGAATTTCGTTCCATATTAATATATAACTATATATTTCAACCGTTTGTGTAAACAAGCATAGTAGTTTTCTGTGAGCCACTCACTGAATTAAAATGTGACACATTATATAAAATCATTTAGGACCTGCAGACAGGCTTGCAGCTTAAGTAGGTGATTTTGTGCCCATTCTTGAACAAAACGGCTTCTGAAGTTCTTTTAGTGAATGAGACCTAATCACAATACACAGACTGTAGCCTGATACTGACAGTTTTCTAGCTTTTCAGGTATTGAACTGACAGATGTCCTGAGTTTGACAGTTGTATTGATCAAGGCAGACTGTAGGGTCTGAGGTAAGACTGCTCCTCTCTGGCATGTGACAGTATGAAGGTGTGCAACTTGATTTCACTCCCATTGATGGCTTTGAACGCTTTACAACGTTGATTAACGCCAGGCTGCCACTGCTGTCTAGCAGGAGATAGACTGAGCTTGAATCACTTCCAGTTATTCCAGTTACCGCATTCATATTTCACAAACAAGAACTTTTTGATTTGCTATTCATTTACATTTTTCTGATCCACAGCAGCGTTTCGTTGACTTCTTCGGCAACAGCCTGCTAGTTTATTAATAGCCTCTGGAGTTGTCTAAAATTAGTTAAAATAAAGAATTATTCGTTGACAAGACTCATATTTTCAAATTTAAATGTGACAATTTAACACTGATTTATTGCATTAATATCTAATGTTTTATATAAGGATTTAATTAATAGTGGAGCCATAATTTGAATAAAAATAGCCAAGGGACTAAGGATGCTGGCAGACCCAAGGCTCAGAGGGCCTCGTAATTGGATTCCTAATTGAATATTGGGTCCAGTTATACTGAGTACTCAATTTTATTTAAGGGGTTTGTGGTGCAAATAGTTTTAGATAGTATGCATTCAAAGTAGAGCTGTGTATAAAAGCAAGACGTGTCCACTTAAATTAATTCTAATCAGACTACATCTCGGGCATTAGAACATCATCCTTTCAAGGAAGCTTTCTCTGGAGATCTTGTTTAATGCTTAATAGTTTGAAAGATAAAATTATTACTTACGTATATTGCAACTTATTATATATGGTTATTGTGTATGCTTGGTTGTCCTTGTGGTTTTTGGTTTGTTCTCGTCAGTACTAACAAAAGAGCGACCAGGTGTGTGTGTGTGTGGTGTATACAAGACAATGTTGTGATACATCTCATAAAGCCTGTTATGCCTATTAATAAGGTTTGCTACAGAAAAAAAATACTTATTTTCCCAGGTGTGATCAGAATTTCATCCACCTTGCTGACCGTTTGCTGCATTTGGGATAGGGCTGGGCAAAAAATCGATTTAATCGATTTATCGATTTTGTAGTTTAAAACAATTTTTATTTTGCAAACTCGAGTTTTTTTGCCACAATAGCTTTTTCGGACTTTTCCGCGTTTCGTCCTTGTTGGTTA
>JABFDZ020000044.1:28441431-28453358 GCA_019775955.2 Pollimyrus isidori | reverse complement strand
CTGTCTGTAAATCGGCGTAGTGCACTTGGATATCGGCCAATGCCGATACATTAAAAAATGCCAAATATCGGCCCGATTATATGAACCTTGTCATATAATGTAGGCAGCATGACCGGTCAACCCATTAGGCAATCATAGGTGGCCTAAATGCAGTCATGTTGCAATACCATTGAAAAAGGATCTTATGGTATATAAGAGAGCATGTTCAGTACATAAATTAAGTACATAAAGCTTTTGTCTATAATTTTCTCCCATTGCTTATGAAAATGAACACGATTAAAGAAAGTGAGCATAGAAATAACATGTTCGGTCACCAGGTCGGTGCCAGTCAGGCTAGGCTGAGGTGTTGTCAACGTTTGGCTGAATTGAGAGACTAGCGCAGTTATCAGTTGTGAATGAGCAGATGAAATCCCTCCTCCACCACAAGAAAATTATTGATTGTATTGACCATTATTTTAGTAGTTGTCTTTAGCTCTTTTGTTGCTAAATCTGGATATTGACTAAAGTCTAATTTTTGGCTGCTAATATCAACCGAGATTGAGGCATTTGACCAGTGCCAGTGTATTATTTTTTTTTAATGAACCAATTAATGTTAACCAATACATCGTTATGGTGTATGTCTGAATAATGCATTTTGTTGAACGATATATTGTCCCAAACAATTGAGGTAAACAATATCATTGTAATTTCAAGACCATTTTATGCCACTGATAATAGTAATAATAATTATGAACAATGACCTTTATTTTGTTTATTTTTACTTTAGAGTTGGTGTAATCTGACATGCCAAAAAAAGAGTGAGAGAGATGGCAGACCACGCCATTGTAAACACTTTTTTAGAAACTTGTAAAAACTTTTAGAAAGTTAATGAATCCCAGCTTTTCCACAGTATGTATGGGCACCCTGTTTTTTGCTATATACATCAGAACAGCGTTTATCGCCTTCCACCGTGCCCCATCCTTATCATATGGCACACAGTTCGAAAACGTGTCAGGGACGGTTGCTTGCTTAACTTTGGATGTTGTGCTGATGCTGCGGCTATTTTCATTTTGCTGGGAGCTGCACGTCTCCCCCTCCACTGCGTGCCTCTCCTTTAGGTGGAGGACTTGTTTGGTCTGTCTGACAGCACAAAACCGTACCATTGGCATGTTGTATGTGAATCAGCTACAGTGTTTGGGTGCGCCACGCTAATTTATCCACAAAGAATGGTACGTCATTAGTTTCGCTTTTGGCGCTTACGTATAAAATAAGTACTAAATCGATTTTCATAAAAACAGATCATCCTCAAGTGTTAATTCAAGTTAATCGATAATCAATTTATCGCCCACCTGTACCCTCTAGACATTGAATAATGCAACCTTAAAATGTATGTTTAAAAAACCTGTGTAGATGTGCATTTTTATACGACATCAACACCTTACAAATGTACATGTTTAAAAATGTCTTTCTGTACTAAGATGTACCTTAGATAATGGACACGATTTATTTTTCCCGAATTTCTGCTGCACTTTATTTTGATACTTGTTTAAGTGAGAGAAGATCCTATAACAGTGCAGTTGGGGGCAAATTGTACTGGAGCACACGTTTTCACATGATGTATGAGTAAGCCCTGAGCCATACCTACTACACAGATGGCAGACGAAAGGGCGACTGCCTAAATTGTTGGTCTCATTCATTTCTCATGCTAATACTGAAGCCAGAATAAATCATTGTGGGCATTTCCATATATAGTGTGTGAAGTCGATAATGTGATTATCATGGAAGTCCTGTGTGTTCCTTAGGGGTGTGATCCTTTGGTCCAACTTTTCATACTGACTTTTACAGTGTGGTTATAGGTACAGACATATGACAAATGTCCTATTAGGCTGTTTGTGTGCCACGTCTTCCTCAATCGTTCATCTGCCTTTTTCAGGGCGAATCCATCAGGCAATGGTCACATCTCTTAATGAAGACAATGAAAGTGTCACGGTGGAGTGGATTGAAAATGGAGACACCAAAGGGAAAGAGGTAACTGTCCGCTGTGGGTCTGCATGAGGGCTGGTCTGTTGCTGCCCCACGTCTCAGTGCAGCATACTGTTTAATGTATAATTATGCATATTGGTCATAGTCTTGTGCCCCTTATCAAGAGGTTTGTTCTAGACCCCTCTTCCCACTCTGTGCTCTTTAATTTACGTTGACACCTGGAATGCATTTCGATGTTTACTCTGTGCACTCGGGTACAGTAGCCCTGACTGCATATCTTTAGATTCTGCAGTTTGTACAGTGGAGCCCATTGTATTTGTGGCTGCTTTGTCACTATCAGGCACCTGCATTCCTGCTCCAGTTATGTCATGATGTCATGCTTTTGTAATGCTGTAATTCTACAGTTTTATCTATCCATAACTTTTGCGGACCATTTTTTTTCCTTTTTTTATCTCTTCTTTATTGTTTCTGCGTTAACAGAAAAGCACAGTGTTTAGGTTAAATAGAGAGAGGGGAAAAAGCACATCCGTAATTTAAGAGGACACTGCAAGATGTTAAATTTGTGCAGATTCAGGTGAATCTTTATTTTGGTTAAATAATACACCCCTTAACATTTTAGTGTTTAGCAATTTTAAACAGTTCCAAAAATCTTCCATAGCCACAGCATGACGACATGAATGTTTCTATCGTGGTTTTGGTGTCTGTTTCAGAAGTGTTACACCATTACTAATTTGAAAAATCACACTGGGGTTTGCAGTAAGTGCCCCATTATTAAGAATGACATTAAGTACTAGAATTTGAGAAAATCATGTTGATTCAGCAACTTGTGATCTGTTGGCTGTAATATATAATTCTGTATAGTTATCTGACTTCATGTGCATTTATTTTCATTCTGTTACACAACAGGAATTCATTTTTTTTTTTTATTCCTTACTGAATCTTTTCACGTAATACGCAAGGATCAAATTATTGCTGTTGTGTTTATCTGCGGAAACTAACTTGAGGAAGGATGAATGGTAACAAATTATGGTACCAGTACTAGATGACAGTTTTACAGGACACACACACTGGCCTTCCCAGAGAGAACCCACTGAAACACCAGGGGAACATGCAAACCACCACCCCACCCCCCAAACAAAAAAAAAAACACACACACTTTGTAGGACTTAAACCTTCAGGTCAGGACCCCATGTTCTGGAACACTCTGATACGCACTGTTTTTGCTGTACATCACCTTGTTAACAGTAGTGATGCAAGAATATACTGATTTACTACAGCAGTGTTTCCTAATCCTGTCCTTTTAATTACCTGTACTTATGATGTATATTATAGCTTTATCTTTAACTTGGCATCTACAGGCTTGCTCCAAACGACGTGTCATTGCATTTGTACAGTGACGATTAAGACTTTTTTTCTAAAAGTCAAGCTTCAGTTCAATATTCAGTATGTATAATAGATTTGAAACGTGTAACATAGCATTACCACATGAGAAAGTTGTAGCATGTTAATGAATCCTGACTTTTCTGCAGTATGTATGGGCACCATGTCTTTTGCAAAATATATCGCGATAGCGTTTATCGCCTTCCACCGTGCCCCATCCTTATGATATGGCAAACCATTCGAAAACGTGTCAGGGACGGTTATTTGCTTAAGTTTGGAGGTTGTGCTGGTACTGTGGGTATTTTCATTTCGTTGGGAGCTGCACTTCTCCCACTCCACTCTGTGCCTCTGCTTTAAATGCTGAAATAAATTTATTGTGCTGCTTCCTTTGGTTGCAACAGTTTTTAAACATACTTTGCAACAGGGACTTGTTTGGTCTGTGTCCGACTGCGGAAAACAGAACCATTGCAATGTTTGTGAATCCGCTACAGTGTTTGGGTGCGCCACCCTAAAGCTCCGACCACACGAAGCTGGTGTGTTCCCTATCCGATCATTTTTTTCCCTCGTTCTAAAAAAAATTGCGTAAACACGGCGTCGTCTCAAGAAATATCTGCGTACAAACGAAACCACTGAAACCGGTGTAGTGTATATATGCCAGACCAGTATGGGGCGCTGTAATTCTGCCATAGAGACACTATACACGGAGAAGACGACTTTGAGCATGCGCATAACCTTGCACACTGTATACGAACCTAGAAGAAGAAGATGAAGATGGTTGTCTTCCGCGGTGGATCTAAGAGCATGTGGCATGTGGTGTTGTCCATTATCGCTTGTTGCTCATAAGTTGCATAGAAGCAATAGATTTTGCTGTAATAAAGCTATTAGGCTTTGTAGCAACCCGAACACAATCATGTAGTCTGCCATTATTGTTGTTGCTGTTACGTGTGACGCAGCCGACACGTGACGTGATGACATCATAAAATATACGGATTGGCTGTAAACACGAAACCGCAATGGTGTCGTTTTCAGATTTATCCACTTTGGGACCCGGTTTAAAAAAATAACGGTTTCAGTGTCCTAAAACGCCGGATCCGTGTGGACGAAACGCCAATATGATAAAAAAATTCTACGTATACAGCGAAACACGTCTCCGTGTGGACAGGACCTAATTTACCCGCAAAGAATGGTGCATCGCGTTAGTTCTGCTTTTGGCACTCGCATGTAAAGTAAGTAATAAAATTGATTTTCATAAAACAGTCCTGAACTGAATCATAAAATCGATTTATTACCCACCTCTAGTTATTAGTTTTCATTTAATATATTTATCTGGTGTTTCTTGTGTCTCAGACCTAGGCCCACATGGTCTGCTGCATATAGATAATATGCACTTGTGACATTCAATTGCCATTTGTAAGCTATGCAGTTAATGAAAAACTTTTCCAAAATGCCCCTGCTAAGTACATGTCCAAGGTATGAAAATATTTTGGGTTTTCTGCAAAAGACGAGTCCCATGGTGTTTTCTAAACATTATGGAGCTTAAATGCAGTGGCGGAACCATAAACTTTAAACTAAAATTAAAGTATACTAAGGGCATCAGTGTGCTAATGCAACTGTAAGCTGCTAATAAGCTATACATGACATTTCCAAATTAAAAATGTGAATAAAACCGATATTTAGTGTTCTGTTTTTACATATTTCAACCATTGGTGATTCTGAATTTCATAAATAATAGTTGATCATAACGTGCAGGTTTTACTTCTTGTCTCACAGGCTGCTTCATGTATTGCTGTATTGTATCACAGTATGGTTTGTTTTGCCCAAGGCCAGGCGATACACAGCCGTCCTTAGTACAGATGGCTGAATTCTAAACCGGCTCCCAAAGGGTACGGAGTTGAAGTGTAGGCTGATCTTAACGTTTACTCTATTTGCTGAAATTCCGCAGTGCAGTGCTATGATGTTGGATGTTAGAGGCTGTTATACATGCAAATGCAGATCCTGCTGTTCTGATTACACAAAAAAAAACTGAAGAAAAAGTTGAATATAGAGTTGCATCTGGCTCTTATGGCAAGTGTGGGACCCCTTTGCCTTCCACTCTAAAGAAAACACTAAGGAGGCTGACAAGAGCCATGCTGTTCACGCAGATATTACACATATGGTACTGTTCTTCATAATATGCCAGGATTGCTATTATTAGATTTAAAAATTGTAATATATCACCTTACTTGCACATGCGTATTGTCAGAATATTCCTGCCAATACTCAGCCTTAGTTGAGAGCAGTAACCACAAAAAAATATTGAGAGATACAATGTGCCGTTTGTGTTTTTTATTTCTTTGAAATGGATATGAGTGTGATTGTGACCCAGGCTCGGATAATTGTTAGAACGATGGGTTAGAACAGGGGTCACCAACCTTTTTGAAACTGAGAGCTACTTCACGGGTACTGAACCATATGTAGGGCTACCAGGTTTAGTTTAGGTCCTAAACTTATCTAAATTTCATGTATAATAAACATGTTTTAAATGCTTTTTCTCTAGATGTATAGATTTGGAAATGACAATAAATGCAAATGTGATTAAAAAAGAATAGCAACAGGATAAAAAGTTTTAGATTCTGCTCACTGGTGAAATTTTAGATCAGGTCCACCGGCGACTTGTTGGTGACCCCTGGAGTAGAGCATACATTGCACTCTGTAACTAATGGGCACTTCATGTACACTAGAGCCCGACCGATAAATGATTTTGAAGGCCAATAATACCGATACAAATATTCGTTTGGTTTTTAAAATCCGATACATTGGCCGATTTTTGTATATTCTTTTATTTCAGAAACGCACAACAAAACATTAAGATTTCCCTAACATTAGTTATTTATGAGCTTTAACTAACGTGGTATGATAATGCATTTTATAAAGAAACTTGTTTCTTTTATTGTCACAACAGAATAAATGAACATCAAAATATACTAAAGTTCTGATAAATAAAATGGCCCGGTAGTTGTCATCACAAACCAGCATAACCAGACAAAATGGATCCAATTTCCTCTTTCTACGCTACCATTGTTTCCACGTACAACAATCTACGGTAGGGTACATTTACACATTTATACCACTTATACCGCCCACCCCTACTTCTGATCCTCCTGTGTCACATTCTCATTCTTGCATCTTGTTGAAGCCGTTCGCTCATCCTCTCCTTCTGCCTTCTCTCCCCACTCATCACCGTTCAATGTGCTGTGTGTGCGGGCGGTGTGAGCGAGACCGCAGGAAGCAGCCTACCGCGATGTACAGATACGGCATATCGGCAGCGCGGTAGACAGCTTCCATCGTTTGTGCGAGATTTATTGATCAGCCCTAGTTGGGTGTCTTATTTTCGGGGGGTGCCTTGTTTTCCAAGGGGGTTGAAAAATTGGGGGGGGTGCCTTACTTTCGGATAATGTCCTATTTTCAGGGAAACACTAGTTATCGATCTATATCCATCTAAATCAGTTTTTATTTTATTTTTGAAACATTCATTTGTCATTATAAATGATATTCATTTCTTATAAATATTCATGTATCATCGTTATAAATGCCGATGCCAATAGTTTGGAAAATGCCTAATATGGGCCGATTTAATATCACTTGCTTCCAGTTTGAGTACCTATGAGCGCAAGAAAGGATAAACTTGTGTAGCGGAAGCTAAAAAAAACAATAATAATAATTTATCAAGTGCACCACGTCCTCAAAATACAATCAAGTTTTAAGTTTTCAGGCACACCACTGGGGAAATTCAGCAAATCCAACATTTATACTCTCATTTCATGTAATTTATTGCCATCTTTTACTGTACAGCTTATAGTGAACACGTCTGCCTGGGCGAAATTGATAATTATAATCGGATGATCATCATAACTGATTTTTTATTTGTCTAACTGACGTGTATATTTTTTACATGAATAATAGGCAATAGAATGGACAGCATCATTAATTTTGATTGCAAAATATAGTACAACCGTTTATATGCTTTTCAAATTGCAGTACTGTACAAATTAAATAACAGAACTGTGTATAATTCAAATATGCTATATAATACAGTATAATACTGTACCTAAATCCATCCATTGTCCAACCTACTTATCCTACTGTGTTGGGGGAGGCGGGGGGTCCGGAGCCTATGCAGGAAGCAATGGGCATGAGGCAGGGAAAAACCCTGTACCTAAATATTCAATTTTATTTATACAGCGTATTTTTACAACATTGTTTGAAAACACATTCGCTGCAGTGTCTCCGTGGCTAGTTTTATGGCGGTTTATCACAAGCTTTGAGTCTATATAACACAACCTTGAATACCGAACAGCTTTAATCAGAACTCTGACAAAGTACCAGTGCTGCCATACTTTTACACTATAATGTTTGTCGGGCTTCTTCATAGATCTGAAGCAGCAACCTCTCCTGTTTGTTTGACACTAAGAATAGCAAAGGCAAATTAACGAAATGTGTACTTAAGCGCATACAGAACATACTAAGTTAAACATTCTCCACTAGAATGATTGGGGATGTTCATAGTTACTTCATTGCCACATGCATACAGTATCACTGACTGGGAGTAATGTTTATTCGCGTAAGCTATAGCTAAGGCCAGCCACAAAGTTGAACGAGTAAGACTCCCCTTCGTATCTGTGGATGTAAGACAAGGCAAACATCTTAAAGCCTTTCTCTAATTTACTCGTTGGTACTTTGGAGAAGGATTTACAAAAGCGATGTACGTCGTTGATCGTACGTTTGGGCAAGTCCTGTAAACGGCATGTACAAACCAATGCCATTTTTGACAGACCGGAAATGAGCGAGCCGCCTGTCCATGAACGCAGAAGCTGACATGCAAAGAGCCCAATGACATGAGAGTTCACGCCTCATTACTAGTGATGTCGTTCACGAACGAGACTGCTCTTTGAGCCGACTATTTTTAGGGAACGATGGGAGCCATCTCCTGTTCAAGACCCGGTTTTATTAATGTTTATAAAATTGTCCGGGTTTTTGAGCTGCCAAAACATTAAGGACAATTGTGACCAGGACACGTTGTCTTCAGAAAAACCTTACCCATGAGACTGCATCTTATTTTTAACAAGCTCAAATCGGGTCACGCCAATCAGCATCAGGTTACGAAGAGAGGGACGGGTTTTTTAAAAATGGCCATTTAGGAGTTGAAAGAGCCGGCTCTTCTTGGTGAGCTGAGACAAATGAGCCGGTTTGCTAAAAATAACGGATATTCACATTTGGTAGAGAGAGACATGAGGAAAACAAACAAGCATGAAAATTAATATAAATTATGGCAGCCATAAAAATTATCGACCTCATTTTAATTATTGTGCGATTAATTGATTTATCATTTATCGCAGCAGGCCTAGTGGTACCTCGATTCTCAAACTCATTAGTACGCGGATTTCTTGAAAGTTGAACAAACTAGTTCGACCTAGAACTCGATCTGAATATCAGAAGTAGAACAGTGAATGCTGACCTAATGTAAATTGTATGCGCCAGGAAATGAGTCGTACTACAATTCAATTCTTACTTGAATGCCTTCTTCACAGACTGGACAATTAAGCAAAAAGCAGCGCAACATTACAGTAACTAACAATAAATAAACCACTAACTTAAATTCTCTAATAGCACACGTATGTTATTTATTTAAACTTTATTTTACCGGGTAAATTAACTGAAAACCAGTTCTCGCTGCTTAACGTGCTATTCGGAAGAAATAGCAGATTATTTATCGGAACTGTCTAGGTTACAAACGGCATGCGTGTAACTAAATTCTTCAACGAATAAGGGCAAAGATGTGTTGTCACGGAGGCGGTTCCAGTTTGTGCAGCTGGGTGAGAGATCGCAATGCATCTAATTGTAATGCATTGTGTCAGGATCAGAATGCATTGCTTTAAGCCAGCGCTGTAAGCAAGTTGAACAATGACCAGACTAGGGAAACAAATTGAAACGTGGACTTAATACAGAGGACTAATGCCAACAACCAGACACGGCTGATCACATGGGGATCCCACATGAGGTTAACGAGGGGGCGTGGCACATGGTAGTAGCGGACGATTGGGGCAAGACAGGGGTAATGTTGGGATAAGATCTTTATCGTTTTGGAAGACCATAAGAACAAAATTATCATTTTGTTTTATCCTGTTCATTTTGTGTTTAAATGCTTAAAACATATTTAGGTGTAATTTTGGAGGGCCAGTAACCAATTAATTTTTCCACTATTTCTTATAGGAAAAATTTGATCAGAACTCAAACTTTGTAGGATTCGATCCGGAGTCCGTAACCGATTGAGTTTGAGAACCACTGTATTTGACAAAAAAAATATCTCTGACACCCTAATACTCCTTTTTTTTTTTTTTTTTTTTTTTTTTCAACACATATTGAATTTGAGATTATTTTTGCACTGAATCCTGATTTGGCAGCCGGTGAAGACATTGCCCCAAGCCCCGAAACCACTCCCCCACCCTCTCAGACTTCGGTCAAAGTGAACAAGATCCCAAAGGTTTGTACCTAAGCCATTTCATGAAGCGTATCGTGGAAACGTGTGGCTCTCGCCCAGCATGGAGAACATTGTGGAGTTAGCTTGTGCTTCAAAGACATTTATGAGCTGGCACTTGATTGAAAAGCAAGACAGTGATTTGAATTCTAGTTATGAGTAGGCTAATATCTTTGGTGTTGTACCTCATTTTCTTTGTAGAACCGGCGAACTATAGCACCTTCTAAGAATGAAACGCCTTCCAGGGATAACAGAGGTAAGACATGTTTCCACCTGATTTGCATATACTTGTGTATTTGCAATGGTCTTGGGCGATATGGCAATAATTTAACATGAACGGTTGCAGTTACATCCAAAACCAGCATTTAAGAGTTATCAGGAGAATCTCAATGCAACCCTGCTTAACACTATTATAATACGTTGGGATGCACGATATCAAAAATTTAAACTGATACCGATAATTAAGTTCTTGTCATTGCAAATACCGATAAATTCATATGAAAATTATAAGAAATATATAATATGGTCTGCAGTTTATGCACCCAACCGTGCCTAACTATGACGGTAAACATTAGTCTTTTCAAATGTTTTTATTTTATTTTTTTGTGTAAGGCACCACAATACTTGGCCTCAGAAAGAAATAAAAATAAACAAAAGGGAATAGTACAGATTTCTCTGAAATGTTTTTAAATAAAAATAATAAAATAAAACTTTAAATTATTTCCAATTTGCACTACTTAATACTTCTTACCCTGCTCCAAAGTACTTACTTAGCCCCAAAATAAAAATAAAGTGCATCCTCAACAAAAGGGTATCGTAAAGATTTCTATAAAATGTTAGTTTTTAAATAAAATAATAATAATAATAATAAAACTTAAAATGATTTCCAATTTGCACTACGTACTTAATATTTCTTACCCAGCCAAGAGGCGAAAGGTTTCTTAAGCCAAGAGGTGAAATCCTGCAGATTTACCCACAGTCCCTTAATGGCACTGCGGTAGCACCACTGCCATTTTGGACTGAAAATCGCCAGCCGCATGGAAGTTGTCCGTGAGTGCAGAGGAATAGTGTGTGGGAAGGAAAAGTGTAAAAGGTCACCTGCATACATGGTGAAACTGTTCATACGGATAAGAATTAATCATATATTGCACACAAAAAATCTTCGAATGTCACAGACAAAGCATAACAAATCCCATACCAGTAAATTAATCCGTCACACACTTGCACATATTGTTGGCTGTGTGTGTTTTTCAGGTACGCCAGGATACAAGTAAGTCAATCATATTATGAGGTACACTGGATAAATATGTAAAGGTTTAATGTAATTTTAAAAAGAAATATTTTTTTCACATAATGAATAAGAAACAAATGGGTTTAGAGAGGCCGTCACTGGGTAATGTTATTTACTCAAATATAATTAATTAATAATTTTTACATGCGTTTTATCTGTTCGACACCGGTCATTTTAGAGGCATTAAAGTATTCTAATAAATGACAGAAGGGAGAAAATGATACAGATGATTTCGTTTTAAGTTGGTACCTGTAGGCGCTTTTGACAGCGCGACTGCCACATGTTCTAGATGTACAGCGTTCGGTCCAAAATGGGGGCGGCACAACGTCGTCATGGGCGCAACTGCTGCAATAGAGCGTTTCACCTCTTGGGTTCTTTATATCTCGTGGTGTGCTGACTACAGGTCGACCGATATGGGCTTTTCAGTAGCCGATGCCGATATTTTGGAGTCAGGTTCAGCCGATGGCCGATACATGCTGCCGATATTTTTTTGCCCAATAATCGAACGTTTCCCCCTCTATTGGAGGTAAAATATCACACTAATAACACAGAGATAGATGCACAAAATTTCTCAACTTGCCATTTACTTAAATATAAATATAAACTTAAATAACAAAAACAAAACTTAATAAAACAATTAAACAATAAATACATTTGGCTTTTCCTGGTGTTTGCTTTGTGAAATGCTGCCACAGGATTTTTCTCTCTTTTCAGCCATCAGACAATTACTAAAACAGAAGAAAAATGCTAGGTTAACATTTTTATTATAGTGCCTTCATC
>JABFDZ020000044.1:28405780-28436078 GCA_019775955.2 Pollimyrus isidori | reverse complement strand
GCCTTCCCAAGGTGCACAGCCAAAGAGTTGGCCATGTTCTCCATGATACTTGACTTAATGCGAAGCATACCCCCTCAATCGCCCTGAACGCCTGCATGTTGCCCCCCCCCCCCCCCCCAGGTGTTCGACCTGCTGAACCGCAAGGCCAAGCTGCGCGTGCTGGAGGACGGGAAGCAGCAGGTGCAGGTGGTGGGCCTGCAGGAGCGAGAGGTGAAGTGCACAGAGGACGTGCTCAAGCTCATCGAAATAGGGAACAGCTGCAGGTACAGCGGCGGCCATTTCCCTGATTGGAAAATAACTTCCCCTAAGTGGGAAATGATCGTCTGAGGCACATCCTTGTTTGGTTAGCAGTGCTTTTCAAAGTTTGAATACCAATCAAAACCTTGAAATATGTAAAAACGTACAAGTTTTTCATTAAGAAAAAAAAACAACTACAGAAGGCCTGAATTTCTTGTTTTTCATTCATTTTTTTTATGATGTCGTGCCTTTTGTGTCTCCCTAACCCTGTGACGCACAGGACGTCTGGCCAGACGTCAGCCAACGCCCACTCCTCCCGCAGCCACGCCGTGTTCCAGATCATTCTGAGGCGGAAAGGCAAGATGCACGGCAAGTTCTCGCTCATCGACCTGGCGGGCAACGAGCGGGGTGCTGACACGTCCAGCGCGGACCGGCAGACACGCCTCGAGGGAGCCGAGATCAACAAGAGCCTGCTAGCTCTGAAGGTCAGAGGCCCGAGGCCTTCAACGGCCTGCTAATAAAGGCATTGAAGGCGCATTTCAATTTGTGTCCCATTGGTCAGTCCAGGCTAGGTGAACAATCAGTCCCATTGTAGGTGGTCTCCTCCAAGCACCATACCTGTGCCCAGCTCAGTCAGTGCTGGACTCCTGCAGGGAGCGACCTGTCAGCTGCAAGCTTCATTCCTGCTCTGTGGGCTGCAGGACTCGTCAGACAGCGTAACACTTGGACGAGAGTGTAAACCACTCTCTTCCCCTGCCCCCATGCCCATAGGCAGCCATGCCAAGAGCGTATCGCCGTGATGCGATGAGTGAGGGAATCCCGGGCCTCCGATGGGCTCTTCAAACCCTGCTTCCTGCTGTAGACAGACAAGCATGGTTACCATTGTGGAGGGAGACATGGTCGCACGTCCTTGCTGCTTAATGGAATGTGAGCGGCACTGGCGAGCTGCGTGTGGTAAGAGCTTTGTTGTTTCCGCAGGAGTGCATCCGGGCCCTGGGCCGGAACAAGCCGCACACCCCTTTCCGGGCCAGCAAGCTGACTCAGGTTCTGCGGGACTCGTTCATTGGGGAGAACTCGCGGACGTGCATGGTGCGTCCTCAGTAGTGGGCCGTGACTGCATTCTGGCAGCCGCTCCGGTCATTTACATGCCGACTGAAATGGATCCTCTGCTCTGTGTCCTCAACGGAAAGCTTAAGCGATTGTAACCACACCAGAAACGTTAACGATTATAGATGCTTTTCATAGTGAATGGCTGTAAGTGGTTCTGTTTCTGGGCAAAACCGGCTGGTCTTTTGTCAGTGGCTTCTGCTTCAGCTCTGGTCTCTTGCTCCCTTCAGATCGCCACCATCTCCCCAGGGATGGCGTCCTGTGAGAACACGCTGAACACGCTGCGCTACGCTAACAGGTGGGTCGGCGACTGTGTCAGGCAGGCCCTAAAAGGGGGCTGACGCACAGTGGAATATCATCAGGGTAGCGGTTGCAGGATACAGTAGCATCGGGTCTCTTCTCGTCCCCGACCTCATTTTGTAGTTACTAAGGAATACCAATGGTTTCCTCAGCTTGCTGTAGCGTATCCACATTGTAGGTGCATGTTCTAGTAAAACTCTGATCAGTTTGGAATATTGCTAAGCAAGCAGTTTGCATGTTGCGTGTGTAACATGACACCCTGCCCGTCTCTGTCCTAATTCCACAATTGAAACCCCTTTGTTTCTACTGTATGTGAATTGTCATAGTAAAAACAAACGCAGACAGACATGCAGTTGATCTATCGGTGTGTCCCAGGTGTAGCACATTAGGGCCTGATTTAGCAGCCTGATGTGTTGATTGAGCTTTCCTAAGAGAGACAGTCAAGGCTTTAAGGCAATGCGGTTATCAGTGTCAGTCGTCTCTGAGGCCAGGAGACTGTTTTCCCCTTCAGCCTATATATATATAAAAGTGCTGGTTTAGTCTTAGGCTGACCGGTATTTTTTGCTTTTCTGAAAGCCAGTAGTTTTTGGAGCTCTCTGCTTGACTTAATAGTAAAATATGGTCTTTTGGTCTTGACGACTGCATGCTTCCCAAGCTGGATCAGTCGAGCTGAAGTTTTATCATGAAAAGCAGGCATTGTGCAGAATCGGTGCTCTCTCTTCCCTGTGCTTCTGTGTGTCCTGACCTGAAGCTTTCTTCTTCCGTCTGTCCTGCTCTGTCTCTGTGCCTTCAGAGTCAAGGAGTTTGGGATAAGTCCCTCAGACATCCCCTTCTCCCAGGGGGGTGGAAGTCGATCTGAGCAGTCCCCCACCTATGAGTACGATGACTTTGCCACTTCCCCCACCAGGTCTACCTCTCTTCGTTACGCTTTCACTCCGACACAGATGCACGCACAATAACATCGACTCCTTTGGCTGCGCTTTATTTTTGCCCCTCTCCCCTTCATCCATGATGTTTCCATCCCTGTTTTTGTTGTTTTTTTTTTGGTTTTATGGCCTACCGATCTAAGTTCGGATTGGTTTCTTTTCTTTTTACTCTCTTGGTTCTCGTCTCATGGTTCCAGCTCGTGCTGTCAATGGCATGTCCTTTCCTCATCTGTAGCAGTGGTGATGTCCTTTTATTTTGTTCTACATTTTGTGTTGGCACCCTAGAGAAGGGTTAAACTGCTCTTAATCCATCCAATTCTGTTCATCGTATCTGTATGTTGTGTTTGTAGATGTTAAATGGCACCTTCCATAGTACTGTATATGGCTCAAATATCGATCCTTTTCATTGAGCAGTTAATTGGCACACATGTAAACGTTGATGCTAAATGTCAACTGTTCATATTTCACAATTATAAGTCATAGCTGGTTCTCAAATTGCTCTGTGTGAGTGCTTCCTGGGAAGCACAATGACCTGTAAATTGATATGTAAATTGTTAAAGGTGGAGCTTCACTTGAAGCAGTAAGATAGTAAGGCCCATGTTTGGTGCAGCTCAAGTACCTGGAAGTGGTGTCATCATCTTGGCGGATTGTCATGACTGAAGCTTGTATTGGATTCAGGAACGGGGTTAGTTAAACGTCTACCGCTTTGTCACCACAGGGTGAAGGAGCTCACGGTGGACCCCAGCAGCGTCGAAGGACGCCCCAACATCCATGCCGTCAACCAGCTGGATCCGCTGGATGCTCAGTGGGGAGTCGGTAGCTCTCCCCAGAGGGATGACCTCAAACTCCTGTGCGAACAGAATGTGAGGAGATGATTTGGTGTGACGGGGTTTTACGCTGCTTTGTTGTTCTATACCTGTCTACTGTTTGGGTTGGTGAGGTGTGGTTTAGCGGAAATTCTGCCTTCAGTAAATACCTTGTTGGCATTGAGTTGTTTGGGGAATGTGGCCTTCTGTTCAGTATATGTAGCCTATTAAGCATGTGCCTACTCTATGGGAGAGCCAGTGGGTGGAGTAAAGGAGGTGGTGGTTGGCTCAAGCAGGTGCTACTAGTTTGTCATGGGTACTTGGTACGACAAGATGGGTACTTGCATGCCTCCTCCAGACGTCCTGTTAATGTCTGATGGTGTGTGTTGCTGCAGGAGGAAGAGGTGTCCCCCCAGCTCTTTACATTCCATGAAGCAGTATCCCAGCTGGTTGAGATGGAGGAACAGGTGCTGGAGGACCACAGGGCTGTCTTTCAGGTAGCTCAGCTCTTCCTCTCCCATCAGTCTTTCCACTGGCCCAGTGGATCCCAGCCCATTAAATCAGTGACTCTTATGGTGTGCTGAAGCAGGGGTTTTCAACCAGGAGACCAAGACCCCTGTGGGTTTGTAGAGCAGATACCGGGGAGTCTGCATCATCAATTGATATTTGTTTGATCCCTGGTTTAAAAGATGTTGAAAAACCCCTTATCTGACCAACAGTCTGCTGCACTGGAGGTGCAGACTGCCCTGATAATACTGCTTTAAGCTCTGATACTTCTCTCTGTTTACCCTCTGTGGTATTTCTGGTGCTTTTGGGTGCTTCACTTTTGGCCACGCACATCTCATACCTCAGTGAGTAGCACTTCTGACTGACACTTCCCAGACTTGAGGTTCACATCCAGACCTCTATACGTCTGGAGTTTGCATGTTCTTCTTATGTCCCACAGGTTTCGTCCTGCAGTCTAAAAACATGCATTAAAGCTAACTGGTGTCGCAAAATTTTTATTGCATTCCCTAGCATTGACTGGAATTCTACCCAGAGTGTCTTCTTGGAGGTATTGCCCTCCAAAGTTGTGAAAAAGGTGGACTTTCTTCTTACGGACATGAATTTGTGGTGCTTATGCAGGAGTCAATCCGGTGGTTAGAGGATGAGAAGGTGCTCCTGGAAATGACTGAAGAGGTTGACTATGATGTGGATTCCTATGCCACCCAACTAGAACAAATACTGGACCAAAAGATTGACATTTTGACTGAGCTGAGAGGTATTGTAATGCTATTTTCTTTTCGAAATGACCTGGTGCATATCTTTTCTATAGAAAAATTACCAGATCACAACAATTAAAATTAGGAAATGAACAGTCTAAGCCAATATAGTTCACTTATGCAAGATTTTCATTTAAGTCGCATTTTTGAAGTTGGACACAGAAGGTTAGAGGTCTAATCACCAAGGAATATGTCTCCATTTGTTTGAAAGGTGCCCAAGTAAGTGAATATAGTAAAATATTGTTTGATGCAAATCCATTTTTAGATATAACAGTATGATGAGAAAATAATGCAGTTTAAAAAGGACAGTGGTGGTTTTCACTTGCGGCCTTGAAATCCCAGTTAGGTCCCCTACTTTAGTCCCAACTGAGCTCATCTGATGACCCACAGTCCTCATTCCCACTGAGTCCCTTTCTGTGCTTCCTTGCCAACAGACAAAGTGAAATCCTTCCGCTCAGCACTACAGGAGGAGGAGCAAGCGAGTAAGCAGATCAACCCCAAGCGCCCCCGCGCCCTCTAGGGGCCACGTCTGGTTATGGCACCTGTAGGACGGGCATCTGATGCCCCCTAACACTGCACATTTGGCCGTAACTGGTTGTGAAGATCCCGTCGTCCATAAAAGGAGGAGGCGACGACGAGGCACATTTCCTATTCCTTTCCCGTCCTCTTGAGACGTCTCAAGTTAGAGCAAGTGCTCTCCCCTCTCTCCCCGTCACCGCTAGCGGGGCAAGGGGAGAACAAAAAAACGGGACGCTTTTTAAACCAGTTTTAATAACAGGGGGAGGGGGAAAAATTGTTTAATTTATCGCTGTTTATTTTTCTTTTGGCAAAATGTACAGAGACAAATAAAGGTTTGGCTGCCGTGGCGACGCCTTTGCAGGTTGGTCTGTCATGGGTCCTTTTGGGCAGTTCAAAAATGTATGTATGCATGCATGTGTAACCAGGCTGTGACATGTAATCCAGCATCCCATGTCATACTAAAATCTGGTCAGTGGTGTAAATAGCCATGTTTACTTAGGGCCAGTCTCACTGTCTTTCTCCTTCTCTCATTGGTAAAGCTACACACAGTAACACAATCGGTCAGGATTAAGACGCGTTACTTGTCCTGGGTTGCATCCTGCTTCGGTCTGGATACTTGTGTTCCCTTCACCTCCATAACCATCCGTCTTGTAGCTCCCCTCAGTCTGGTGCCATATCATGTTTCCTAGAGGAAGTGAACGTCCAGTGTGACATCGAACTATCACCCAATTTCCTTATACTTCTAATACTGTACATTTTTTCCCACCTCATTTAACACTATTTGTAAACAAAGATATGGGGGGGAAAATAGAAATGGATAAAGTACTAAGTAATGTATGTAAAAGCCCACTGACTTACTGCTGGAGATGTTCTTTTGTGTGTGCACACCAGATGTAACGCTGGATCAAAGAATAAAGAGTCACCTGGTTGATTAGAAGCTGTACACTGTATGCTCTGTGTGGTCATCAAGGAGGTCTAAAATGTATCTCATAGTGGGCTCTTGGGTGAAAATTCTTGGCACTGCTCGCCTAGCATAATGAGGTGAGTCTATGAAATTAAGGTAATGGATTCAACAGAGGTTTGATGGATTCTCATTTTTAATGTATTGTTTTAAACTTTTAATATGCAGTTTTGCTTAATTGCATTTATCTGTATTAGGCTAACTGTATTATTAAAAGGAGGAGCGGGCAGTCCTATGTGATTATAAAGCTAATTCTTTAACTTTTGGGGTCAAACCTGATACGGATCTTTAGATACTATCTCACTGGCTGTGCGCTTGGGCTGCCCACCTGACACTTTACCTGCACGCTGGAGGAGCAGATGCAAGCCAGCAGGAGCACATGTCAGGTACCCTGCAACATGATTGGCCAGTCAATCTCCCAATTACATCCAGTCCCAAATCAGAGGGAAGCCTTATAAAGAAATGAATCATCTTCAAGGGTGGTTATGCTGGTTTGATTGCATGCATGTCTGCTAAAGTCCTTGGAATTTCCTTTGAGAGATTTGAAGGACTAGCATGAGCAACCAGCCAGGCTCCCTGGAGAGAGGCAGCAAGGGGGAATGGCCACTTTGCTGAATAGGCTAATGCAGCCACGAGCAGGTAGGGAGAATGCAAACCTTTGATAAGTCCAATTTCAATATTTACATCACTAAAGTGCCACTGGGTAGAAAAGCAGCAGTGTGACCTAAACAATTTCAGCAATTGCCATGAGTTTGGATTTAAGGGTTGGATTTATTCATTACATAAAGCGCCCTGGGACAACTCTGTTGTGAAGGGCGCTATATAAAAATAAATTGAATTGAAACTGAATTTAGGATGTACTGAAAACATTGATATGCTACATCTCTTGTCAACAAAGGTCTAGTTACTTTTCTCATGCGAATGTCTCAAGGGTAAGATAAGAACGTGATAAAACACTTCTATACACAACCTTGAATCGACGCTTAGACACATGATGGAATGCTTGCTCCTTTGGGTGGAACCATACCATATTCAGACATAATGGCTGCTGATGCAACTAATATTTCACCATCTCAAAGCTTGCTTTTTCCTCAGACTTAGTGAATTTCAGTTATGATCCATCACATTTTTCTTTCAGGTTGCATTGATGGTGATTATTTGGTTCAGAGCTGTATATTTAGCTCTGATGTATAGAATAGTACTGGGAAGGAGACCATTAATCCCACAGAGGGTAGAGGCCTTCTTCAAACTTGATTAAAATGGCATTCAGGATTAGCACACAGATGTGAACGTCAGCTGTTAAAACCAGGAAGTACTCGTTCTGAAATAATTCCTGTAGAAGGGAAAGGTGAAATACGGGCCTTGTGTTTTGGAAAAATTAGTCTCGACATCACCAGAAAGTTTAAAATATCACTTTCTGGTTTTAATCTACAAGACATAATATGGTGGCTTTTAAGGGGAGGAAAATGCTTAGGGCATATTATGATTAGCATACATATGACAGGGAGCATTAATGTCTGTATTCCTAATGTGAAGGAATATACAAAGTGAGGCCATGCTGAACACATCACAGCAGATAAGTCCTTCTGCAGAAATCAGGCTCTTCCCATGTACATGAAGCATGTGCTCGCCCCTGCAAACAGCCAACACTGACAGGTCCACATCTCAGGGATGATTACGGAGCTCTTTACATCCTGCTATGAGAAGTGAATCCCAGCAGAGTTGAAAGCATGGAGGAGCCTGTGGATGAAAGACAAGTCATTCAGAAGGGAAAAAGGGGTTTATAAATAGTTTGATATCACTATTAGCTGTGATCAAAGAATTAAGTCCTCATGTCCTGACTAGAATTATAGATCACTGGCTGTCTTCACTTTGGCTTCAAATGCGCATTAATGCACTGACGTCTTTGTGAGAAGATAACAGATGTTGGGATTAAAGCTGTTTTGGGTAAAAGTGCAGGTGCAGCACAGCATCATCAGTAGGGAAAGAAGGTCAATAGAGATTTTGGTTAACTGCTTATAAATGTTTTACAGTCCAAATAGGAAGCTTCTGAATAACAGCAGCATGAAGTGAACCATAAATCAGACATGCTAAGCTGACAAGGGTCACTCAGTTCCATTAGGCATCTTCTACCACAGGCTGGGAATGGAATTTAAAATCTTTGGGACCACTTACACCATAAAGTCATCGATGTCCATGGAGCGAGCTCGCTTCTCACTGAACTCAGCCTCCCGAAGAACAGACTCAATCTTCTTTCCGATACTGAAATCTTCAGGGATTTCCTGTTTTTAAAAGGCCAAAAACTCCCACTTAGTAATCCATTGTACTTTAAGAAAAAAAGTTCATGACCATGATTTTTTTCTCCAATCACTAAACATTATAGCTATTAAATTTGAAAATCAATATCATAATAGTACATTTATTCCCCCCCCCCACCTATTATGGTACCCACAATTCCATGCACAGAACAGTGAATTCTGTAGTTCTTCTCCAATAGCTGCTCAACTGCAGAAGACCTGAAACAGAAGACATTTACCTTCACGTTACAAATGACCTTCCACTTGTCTAAGCTACAGCAATTTTGAAAAAGCCGCACTGGTAATATAAAAAAACAAGCATTACAGTCACGTCCATTCACCCCCCATTTAAAGGATGCTTACTGTTTAGACTCACAATGTAGTAAGTTAATTTTAAAATTCTGAGCTTGCCTTTATAAGATAGAGTATTCAAAATTATGGATGAACTGATGTTAAAAGTATTAACTTACTTGAATGCAGAACTAAGAGTTTTGTTCTTTCTTACAAACGCAATTCTGACAAGACCATCCCATTCCTGCAGGAATAAACCAGAGGGAGCCATGAATAAACCTCTTCCTGTAACCTCCCCCCACGACAGGCACATTTCTGACCAATCCCGCGCACCGTGGCCTGCACGCACCTGGAAGTTGATGGAAGGTGGAGGATTCTTGGGCTCTATTCGAACTACACTTGACTCAACTTTGGGTGGAGGCCGGAAGTTATTCTTCCCCACCTGTTTTAAGGAGAACAGCAGAAAGGGTTTGGCCTTACGCAAAACTATCACTCCAGGCAAAAAAAACCCAAAAAACTCAGAACCTGAAATGCAATTAGCCATGTTTCTCAGCATCCTCTATTCTCTGCCAAGCAGACTATCATCAAAAGGCCGATGTACAGAACCACTAAATTTGATCCACACATGCAGTGTGTTGCATGTACGAGTAGAGGGAACGTGACAAAAGCTAAGTTCTACATCATGTGCAGTCTTATGTCCCGGATGGTCACTGTGGATTCCAGACCTTCATGAGGTGGTCGACACGAGCCAGCAGCTGCGTATTAATGGACAACCTGCAGTAGAGTTTATCTCCAGGCGTGGCCACCAAGCGCAAGGCAAACTCTCTCTGGAACATCAGCACTGCACACCTTCCATGAAGTCATAAGAGGAATATAGGTTATCAGCTGTGTTGTGATAAACAGCCAAATGACTGAATGCAATGCAGATCGATTTTAAATGGATACTAATTACAATGTTTCATCTTACACATCTGACCATAAATTTAATAATGAGTTTAAAAGAGGGATTTTCTGCATCCTGTCCTACCTGAAAAACGGTCTGTGAAGCAGTAGCTTAAATACAAACGGCGATGATATCTGGAATAAATTGCAAGCAGTGAAACAGTTGTTAACCACGATCAGAAATGACACGAAACATCACATTGCATTTTTATTAGAAATCAAGTATATTAGCAGTACATCAGTCTTGTGGCTCCCCTCATAAAATGATCAGGAGCAGTGGTGGTCTGATGGTTAGGGGAGCGTACTTATGATTAAGGCTGCTGGTTCGAAACCCTGACCAGCATGGTACTGCACCCACGCAAGGCTCCACGGGTGTTAAACCATAGCTGCCCACTGTCATGTCACATAGGGATTAAACACAGAGGGCACATTTCCTTGTTGTGATGTGCCAACAATTAATCACTCCTGCTAAGTTCTATACTGTACACTACTGAATGTGCATGGGATACTAAGGTTTAGAAACAAAGAATAAAACAGATTGGATATTTTATTGCAAATACAGAAAAAATAAATATTTAGATCAACCAAGGAATGCATCAACATGAACTGCATACAGAGAGCAGAGGAATGCTGATGATTTATTGAACATATAATTAACACAAACCAGAACAGAATTTAAGATGAATGGGATTAATACAAGGTATTAAATGTCATTGGAAATGAAAACACTGCATACCTGGTAAGGCAAATTAGCCACGCAAATGTCAAAAAAGGGCAGATCTGTCTTCAGAACATCCCCGACTAAGATTTGGAGCTTCGTCTGCAAAGGCCTGCCAAACAAGAGGTTTCAACAAAGGGACCGAAGTGGCCCTCTTTGCAATCAAAATAAGTGAGTATGCCTCTGTGCATTTCCCCCAGCAGTATGAAAATGTGCCATTACACTAACAGGCATCTGCAAATTGTGCATAGGGGGCATGTTTGCGCCCTGGTATCTCAGCCAGGGTACACCCCATCTTTGTGCCATACACTGCTTAAGAGAGGCTTCAGGTTCTGGTCCTCATGAAGCAGACAGATCTTCCCATTTCTATGCAGAGCATAATTTAATAAAAACCTTGGGGTGATTTCCTGGCATCCTGACACATGTCTTGCTGTTGTACAGCCCAGTAACAAACTACCACTGTACTCACGTGCATTGAACTCTCTTCTGAAGTTCAGCCACAAGTCTGGTATCTACTTCACAAGCAACTACCTTTGAAGAGGAAAGAAACTGAAGTTAAAATCCAAGGGTTGTATGTAGGTGTGGCAGGACTGCATTATTACACAGACCCTATTCCTCATACTTCTTACAGTATTACCTTTTTTGCCTTCTCCAGCAGTTTGACTGTCATGTTTCCGGTACCAGGTCCAACTTCCAGAACCACATCTGTTGGCCTAAGGGCTGCCTGGAAATTAAAAAATTTAAATTGATCCAAATTATGCATTTTAACAAATTAAACAGTGGGTTTATGTTTTTATGGCTATGGTGTAGATTCCGTCTCCCTTATAACCCTGTTTCGTCACGATTGGGCCCTTGAGCACCGCACTTAACCCTAAACTGCTCCAGGTCTGGCTGACCCTGCTTTCTCAAATGGACATCTCTTTAGATAAAGGTGTCAGTTAAATAAATAAGTGTAAATATAATGTAAAATGAAAATATGTGAATCGTTTGGCTTGATATTACAGACCACGAACCAGCACAATAAAACAGAACAATACCCAATTTGATGTGAAACATTAAAACAAACGCAAACGCTTTACTTACCTTTTCGATAATGCTGTTGACCACTAGAGGATTTTTCAGAATGTGTTGCCCAATGCCAGTGTTGAACATAATCCCTTAATAAAAGCATTGGACAATTTCTAATTTAATCGACATTTTAAAATGCTATCTATTGTCAAAATTTGTGTTCAATTACAAGATACCAGTAATAGCAGTTAATTAATCAAACTCTCACAATGACATTTCATTTTCTTGCTCATTTACACGAAAATATATATGGGTAATTGGACACTTATCCCTTATACGCAACTGACGATTATTAGCGCGGTAGTGATGGTCCATGCTGTTTTTGAAGTTAATAAATGCGACACGGTTCATAAACATATTGCCGGTTCACATTATCAACTTACCTTGACTTTTCACTTCCTGGTGTTGTCTACTTTTCTTTGCTGTTTTGACTTTCGGCATTTTACAATCAAGTAATTAGAACTCCTTCTTAAGCTTATAGTACTATAAGACACTACAACATGTGCTATACGGAAATAATACTAATCCCTGACCGGAAATTGACAGTTGTAGCTGCTTTGTGGGAAATGGAGTACCGCAGAGCCAAACAATTAAACTATTGCGGTGGTATGGATAGGCGGCGCACTCCATTTCCCATGTCTACATGGTGAGTAGCATTCAAAATGCTCCCGGTTGGTTTTGTCCTAATAGTAGATCCCAACAAACCAATGTAATAGGGTGTATATGCATACTAATAGTGATATTTGATAAGTGTATCTGACCTTGTTCACAAATAACTTCACATATAGAATTCCTATTCCTAAATTTATAGGAGTAACTTCATAGTACAATATGTTTATAATACGGTATATCACAAGGTAAGCCCTAAGAAACGGTCAGTATCATGATTATAAACCATACTTAAATACATTACTAAAGTAAGGTTTTATTGGCCTTATTTTATTAGCTTATATGGCCACATTAATGAATGATCTTGGTCGTTGTTACGGAGTATTAAAAGCTGACATCTAGTGGCCGAACTGACATCATTTATCAGATTTACATTCTGTGGAACACGACAGATGATTATGTTAATTAGGCTGATTCCTGTTTGCCTGAGTAAGACTGTAATTAATGGGGCACGGGAGTCCCATCCAGAATGTTTTTCTTCTCTCCAAATTACACTTTTTAAATTAGGACTTCGGTTTGTTAGGTCTATAGTTAGTAACTTATGGGCTTGGACAGATATCTGAAATGTTTCAAGTTACATGTTTTTTTTTTTGTCTTGGGTTCAAACCAAATTAAAGGTTTACCATTAGTATTACGTAAGAACGCGTGTTACCTAACTAGTCCAATTTAATTCCGTGCAACATTGAAGGAAAATAGTTTTTTTGAAAATTCTTCGTCATTCAGACGATTCCTCAGTTGGAACTTTAGGTGGAGTCATTTAGACTTTTCCGCGTTTATCTTCTGTTAAAAAAAGTTCCAAATGATTCTCACTATTCCAACAATTTAGAATTTTAGATGATAATCGATTGCAGGTCGCCCTATCCAAATTTACTTCAATTATTAGGTAGTACCTTGTGACTTTTGTCGTAGATTAAAAAAAATCTATATCCAGTAAATGAGAGAAATTATATGAGGAGGAAACATTTCAATGCCGTTAGCTATTTGTTACACGCGATGCCCCGATCGCTCCACCTCTCCGGATATAAGGGTTCAGTAACTTGCAGCTTTCGGCTGCCTGCGAGGGACGATGTCGCCAAACCCGGTCAGAAAAGGGGACGAAGAGCTCGTTCCTTCGGCGATGCACAAGTTCCTATCCGCTGCATTTTACGCGGTCAGCTCGCTCTTAATTGTGATCGTAAATAAAATCGTATTGACACACTACAGGTGAGTCAATGAACTCAGGACGTAACGCTCAACCAACTTCCGCGTTGGCCACATTATTACAATGGTTTCATGTGGTAACGTGTTAGAAACGCTTTGCAAACTGTTTAAAATTTGTTTTAGAAACTATTTTACATCCTAAAAGTTAATTGAAATGAATGTCTGCTTACGCCCGCCTTCTGGCTCAGCTAAGGTTAATATCCTCCCAGGAGCTCGGAGTCTTTTGCTTTACTTGTGAATTTTACGTGTATCTACGTGGAGATGAGCTAGTAGAATGCGAACTGACTAGATAAATCAAAACTGAATGTTTTGTGTTGCAAATTAAAAATGTAGATATAGTTGTCTGACACCCTGTGGGTACAGTACGACAGGAAAATAATATTAGGAGATTCACGGCGTCGATCCCCTGGTTTTAATCTGTTAATGTTAATGTGCATCGCTTTATTTTTTGTATTATGTTTTCTTTACAGGTTTCCGTCATTCACGTTTCTTGGAATTGGTCAGGTGAATTATATTTAATTGTCTTATTCATTATGTGGAGTTTATCCAGAAAAATAGATTGGGGTGGTAAATCGTTGAATTTGTTTTTTATGTTTTTGTTACAGATGCTCACTACTATTGTTGTTCTCTATGCTGCAAAATTGAATCATAATATTCATTTCCAAGATTTTGACAGAAGTATACTTTTTAAAGTAAGTATTTGTTAACAATTGTTTATATATGCAATTATAATGATAGTGTAATTTTTATATTGCAGTTATTTTATAGCCTTTTTAATTACAGATCTTTCCTCTACCCCTTTTGTATGTTGGGAATCACATCAGTGGCCTCGCCAGCACTAAGAAATTGAGGTACTATGCTGAGAAGGTGTGTAGTAACACAGATTAAAGTCATAAGGTCATTCACTACTGTTGCTCTGTCCCTCTCTTATAGTTTACCAATGTTCACTGTTCTAAGAAAGTTCACAATATTGATGACCATGGTCCTGGAAGCGTGGATATTAAGGTGTCTTCCTTTATTTTTCCCTGAAATTAACTCCAGTAAAGCTATGACCTATGTAACACTGAGGTTTTTTTTCTTTTCTTTTGCCCTCTCAAAGGAAAACATTCCCACCTCTTGTCAAGTGCAGTGTGTTGGCCATTGTCGTCGGTGCCCTGGTAGCTGCCAGGTAAAGCCCTAGGATTCTTAGAGACTCCAGTTCACCTGTCAGTATGGTTCTTGACTGAGTGGAAACCCACCTGCGCACAGGGAGAGCAGACACGCTTCATACACTGAGCCACTGCTGTGAATCAGATCCCCAACAAAGCACAAACTCACGGGAGACACTAATGTCTCTCATGTCATAACACAAAATAATTTTGAAAATTAATCATTCTTTATTATCATCAGGTCTTTTGCAGTTTGTTTATTCTAAAGATGTAGTCGATGTATTATTAAATAATTACTAGTAAAAAGTGATATTATTATTAAATGCATCTCAACGGTGTGTCCTCTTGCTCCTTGCCCTATCCTGCCTGAGACAGGCTCTGCTCCTCCACAACTCTGAGCAGGATAAGTGGTTGGATGATTGGATGGATAATGTTGTTATATGGATTTTAAAAAAATCTAATTTTCATCTTCAATGAGATGAATATTGTTTACCTAAACATTCCCAGATCAAGGGAGCCTCCCTGACTGTTACAGCAAAAGAAAGTTCAAACCCAGTGTTTCTTTACTCTCCCTAGCACAGGGGTACCCAACTCCAGTCCTGGGGGGCCGGTGTCCTGCACATTTTTGGGTTTCCCCTCATTTAACACACCTGATTCAACTCCTTGTGCTAATTACCACACAGTCTTGAGCTGAATCATTTGTGGGGGAACAAGGAAAGAATTAAGTTACACAGGGCTTTGTCCCCCCAGGACTGGAGTTGGGCACCCCTGTATCTTAGTTCCAATTTTTTCAAAGATTTGTATTTTGGCTCGACACATCAGTACTGGAGAATGGTTAAAGCACAGTGTATATTTTTCAGATCTTGAGGTATTGTGTCAAATCAGGGTTCTTCAAATCTGGACCTTGATTCCAAATCAAGGCCTTGTTTTCAGTTCTTCCCGATAGGTAGTTTAGTTTAATAATTACCGACTCTCATTGGTCAGAGGCTTCACCCCTGACTGACAGGCAAAGGAAGGCTGGAAAACCAGCAGTGCTCGGACCATGATTTGAATAATTGGATGTTAAATTAATATTGTATTTGGGGGGGAAACAAAAGTGAGTATACGTTTTTTTTCCAGTTCTGACTTGGCCTTTGACCTCGAGGGATACACATTCATCCTCCTTAACAACATGTGCACTGCAGCCAGTGGCGTTTACACCAAGAAAAAGTTGGAGGTCGAGGTAACTGTTCCACAGTCAGCTCCTTCTGACTGGTTAATGATTCAACTGAAAACCGATGATGTCATTTAGTTGTCATTATGGACTTCATGATGTTCAATTGTTGATTTCCTTTGGAACACCACATATTAAAAAAAGTATATTTTATCTTTTAAAGGGTCTGGGGAAATATGGAGTGTTATTTTACAATGCAAGTATCATCGTAATACCGACAGTCTTGGCAAGCTTCTACAGTGGAGATCTGCAGCAGGTACAGCCTATTAGTGACGGCAGGCACAGGACTGAAAGAGGGGTGAGGGTGATGGTTGTATTGATTTATTTATTTTTACAGGTCCTGACTTTTGAGCACTGGACAACTTTGCCATTTGTATGTTCATTCCTCATGTCCTGTGTAATGGGGTAAGGTCCTGTCCAGAAATAACAATTGGCTTCTTATTCTCAGCACTTGTATGCAGTGGAGGTGAATTCTCTCTGTTTTTCAATTTCAGATTTATCCTGATGTACTCCATCGTGCTCTGTAGTCACTACAACTCTGCTCTAACCACCACAGTCGTGGGCGCCACTAAGGTATCGCTGTGTCTGAGGGATTTTGTTCACATTTGCCAGTCATATTTAATTACAATAATGAAAAAGATAAATGGCAGTTACCCCTTTCCCCTTATTTTATCCTAAATTGTCCTACTCTTAATACACTAAATTCTATTTTTTGTGTCCTTGTGTATGTTGCTGTATTAAGGCTTGCTCTGCAGTTAATTTGCTTTACAATTCAGTAATATTTGGTAGCATAACGTTACTTTTTGAGGCCAGGAAATTCAGTGGTTGTCTTTTTATCTTCCAGAATGTTGCTGTGGCCTACATTGGCATGTTTCTGGGTGGAGATTATATATTTTCTTGGCTAAATTTCATAGGACTAAACATTTGGTAAGTGGATTTTTATTTTCTTGTCCAAAGCGCTAGGGTTTGGCATAGTACTGTCCTTGTAGGAATATCCTTTGTTTCAACAAAATGTTTTATCAAAGCAGATTATAATTTTATACACTGAAGACAACAGCTTATGGGTTTCTTCTCCTCAGTCCTTTCTCTTAAAAATCTAACGTCATGTATTACTATGACTTCATGGCTGTATAAGACTTACCTCCACTAAGTACCCTCAGTTATGCTTTATATGTAAAGGGGTTGTACACATTCCAGCTGTCATGCAATGATTTGCTTGAAAAGGCATGTTTGTGGTATGTGGAAAAAGGCACTCACCTCTGTCTGTTTCTGCCAGCATGTCGGGGGGGCTCGTGTACTCCTATGTGACGTTTCGGAGCAGCTTGACGCCAGAGACGCACAGGGAAAGCGGGTCTGATGTCCCCAAGGGGCCCAGCGGTGAAGGCAAGCGGCAAATGTCATGATGCCCCCCCCAATTCAGACTTAAGTCAACAAGTTGGTTTTCTAGAGGTTGATGGTTTTTAAAATTATACGTGTTGTAAGGAGCGGGCTACATAGTTCAGGAGGGCAACGGAGAGCATAATGTTCCTTGTGCAGTGAACTCTGTCACTGAGGGCTATACTCAACGACGCATATTTCAGGTGGGGGAGGACTGCACTGCTGCCAGCTGTATAACATGAGGCGGGTGTGGTACGTCTGCATTATGTCAGTGACTGTAAAGCACAGTGACAGGCCACACGCCGAGCCGTTTTGGTGCCGCCGCTAAGAGAATCAGCAGCGTGACTCAGGGTAAATTTGTTCCTTTCATGTGGGGGGGTGGCGGCTTTAACTTCTGATGACTGAATTGTCACTAAAAACCCTGTTTGTTAAAGACTGTCATGGATAAGCTTCACTCCATAATAACAGGTCTACAAAAAAAATTCAGGTGCCAAAGTTTTTAAAATGGATTTAGGGTATTTTGAGGGTGCTGAATTAAAAAAAATCCCATTACTTTTGCTAAATTGGTCCTAGTTTTTGAGATAATGGACATCCATGAAAATAATGCATTCTCCAAATGCAATAGCTTTTGGTCTGTCTTTTGACTCAACAGCATATTAGATAATGAAATAAGCCACAGGTGGACAAGAACAGAATCATTCTCCCATCACTCCTTATTAAGCTAGGATTGATGAAGCAATGTGTTAGGGCTTTAGACAAAATGGGTAATTGCTTCAAGCACATTTGTAGATCACTCTCTGGACTGAGCATGAAAAAACTAAAAGATGGAATCTTTCATGGTCCTCAGATTCGTGCACTCGTGAATGATTCCAATTTTACCAAATGCATGAATGACAGGCTATGGCCTGGAAGAGTTGTCTCTGTTGGGAAGAACTACTTACTTAATCACAGAGCAGACCATTATGAAGAATTGGTGCAAGACATGCTCGCTACAGAAATTTGGGAGTTAATGAGCATAAAGATCCACAGCCATTTAAACAGATTTCCAGATAACCATGGAGACTTAAGCGAGGAACAAGGCGAGAGGTTCCACCAGGATATGAAGGTGATGGAGGAGAGCTATCAAGGCAGATGGGACATACACATGATGCCAGACCACTGTTGGAGTGTCCGTGATTTTGCTGATGACACACACAAAAGGAATTCACAAACGTTTATTGAAGCATTGACATTAATAACTAAATATATTAATCAAATCATACATAACTCCTGTCTTTTTTTATTAATGTTAGACTCAACTTACTAGTTGTAACTAAAAAATATTGTTGCCATTCTGAATGCTTTTCAAACGTGTTGCATTAACTGTTAAATAGCTCAGAAACTAGAGCCATTCTCTTAATCATCACCATAAACTTAATATAAAACCATTCACACACCAAAAACACTGTATACCAGTGTAACTGTTTAACCCTTGGCTATGTTTAGCTAGTCTAAGATGGAGATTATATACATGTGACCTGAATTTAATAGCACGTTCAAAAGTAATGCCTCCCACTGCAAAGGCATAAGCTGCCAAAGTTGTGAAGGCAGCAACTGCACCAACCCAGAACGCCACACAAGTCAGGGCAAAAGAGAAGAACCAGATAAGACCAGTTAGTTCCTTCCCATTAGAAATAAAACAGCAGTCGAAAGGACACATGACTTACACATGATAATTAATGTTTTTTATTGGATAATACAGACCAATAAGTACCAGCACTATGGACTGCCTGTGAGAACACCCTGCTCAAAACATGCATTTCTAAAGCAAGCAAGAACATGTTTTAGCAAGGGCAAGAGACAACCAGATTATGTTTCAGACAAAAGCCATTTTATTAGCAGTTGACAGCTAATAAAACAGTAAAAGGGTATTTCTCATGTAGTTTAAATAGACTGAATAGATATATATATATATATTTCTGTTTTCCAATAGTTTGAAAAGAATTAAAACATCTGAAGTTGTTCAGCTTTTTAAAAAAAAACTTCCAGTTCAGTCTCATGATAAAATATTACCAATGACATGGATTTTTAAAATGCTTTGGGTAAGGCAGAGGGGAAACAAATGTCAGACCGATTATTTTAAACTAGTACAGGAGTAAGACAATGTCTGACAAAGGCTGTGTGCTGCTATGAGACGCAGCAGTGTCACTAAATAGAACAGCAGCCTAAGGTTAGAAGCTTAAAGAAAATCTGGAACATTTAGTGTTGCAAACTGAAAGACTCTTCAATCAGCATCCTCAGAACTGAACTTAATCACTGAAACTATACCCTTTTCTATCAAGTGCATAAACATTTCTCCCCCTACTCTGGACAGGGCTTGGGTAATTTGACAACTGTCGCACCCCTCCCATCAAGTCTGACACAGGAACGACAGGAGAGAACAAGTCTAGTGCCACATTGTTGAGATCGAAACACTTTGAGATGATAAGAGAAGTCCCAAATACACTAAACGCATTCCAAGTCAAGTAAATGCTAAATTGTGGGGAAATATATAAAGGGCAGGCAAAAAAACACTGTACAATTCAACTTTGGGGTCAAACTTTCGCCAAACAGTCTCCAATGTTAGGGCATGAAAATATCCCATGGATGAAAATGTCAGATTTATAAGCAGTTTGACAAACGTGATTAAGGTGCTTGTAGAAAGTAGCCTGACCTCATAACTTTGTTTTTTCCACATATATTCCTATTTAAACTAAATCTATTTTATTATAATTTAGAAATAAAAAAAATCTAAGACATGGTCTTTGAGTCATAAATTAACAAACATCATAGCAATTTACAGACAGGTGACGCACACATGACTGCCTGTCAATAGAAGTGGGCCTGAAAATGCAGATATTCCCAGAGAATGCATGGTAAATACCAAGGACTTTAGTTGGGATCACAGATTTTGAACAATACATGGCCAAAGGTATGTGGACGTCGATATCAACTCATTCTGGATTCCAGAGGTATTAATTTGGAGTTGGCCCCTCTTTGCTAATCGAACAACCTCCACTCTCGCATAGGTTTCGCACAGGATTCCACGGAAACTCAAAATACGGATGCAAGAATCTATTACCATTCAGCCAAGACGCCAAGGTCACGCACCGATGCTGAATAAATCGGGCCTTGCCTGCCGTGGTTGTTCAGATTCATCCCAAAGATGTCTGTTGGGGCTGAGGTCAGAGCTCTGCAGGCCAGTTAAGTTTCTTCCACATCAAAAGTAATAGGCCTACCTCAAACTGCAAAACAGAAAACCGTCCCCGACCATTATTGTTCTGGCAAAACTTTTGGAGCTTGTACTATACACCCAGGCAGGTAGCATTCTACCGCCATTGATGCAACCCTGAACTGCCCATAAGACTGCCAAAAAGCAATACAAGACTGATCACTCCAAAGAACACATTTCCGCTACTCGAATACAAGAGGAGCATTCTTTACATTACTTCAGATCCTTGGCACTGCAGTTTGACGAACAGTCCTTGAGCGGACTTTGCTTCTGGACGCAGTTTGGAAGTTGATAAATGAGAGATTCACACACCACAGGTTTCAGCATCCGATCGCTCTGGTCAATTGACCTTGTGTGGCATACTGCTCATCATTTCTAAGCATTTCCATTTCGCAAGAACAGTTCTTACACCTGACTTGGCTACCTTGAACAGGACAGAAAATTGACTTACTGGAAAGTAGGCATCCTATGACACTGCCGTACTAAAACTCAGTGAGCTCTCCAGTTTGACAGAAGGCAGTGCATCACTGTATGCTCGATTTCATGTACATGACTGCAATTGGTGGGGCTCAATCAGCTGAACCCACTAACTAGAAGGGCCATCCACATACATTTGGTCATGTAACAGACAATTGCTTAAGTTGATGGATGCAAGTAGGGATTTTGACATTTAAAGTAAAAAAGGATAAACCACATTACTGAATCCTCCCTCAGGAATCTGTAATCCAAACATCTAGCTGGGTGATGTCTTAAAAATTCTTGTTTATGTAGAATCAAAGCTTCAATACTTTGAGCTGACTAAATTCAGGCTTGCAGAAGCCAGTGTCGTTAACCTTCCATTGTCGTCTGTATGCACTCTTTCAGTTCAGCAGAGCTAAACCCTCAAAATATACACACACAACACACACTCAATACTTAAAAACTCGTTATCAAAAAAGTGCAAAGAACTAAGGAAAAAGGAAAAACCTTAAAAACAACTTTTCTTAAAGTCAGAAAATAACATTCTTCATGTAATGAAAATCTACAATTATAGCAGCCTACAAAAGCGTGATAAGGTGCTTTTTAGCTTGTACCCAACTGGCTGTCGGCCGGCGTTTGAAGGCCCCATGGGCAGAGCTAGGAGGACAGGTTGTTGGCCAGCTGGATGAGGGCCAGGGCGCCGTGGAGACGCTCTCGCTGCTCCTGCAGCCGCCGCCGCGCCGCCCCGCTGCTGTTCTTCTCATCCTCTGTGTCCTCCTCATCCGAAGGCATGAACTCCAGAGGGTCTCGCTGCTCCTGGTCCTCCGGCCCAGCCTTCACCAAGCCCGTCCCCTTGGCAGGGGGCACTCGTTGCTCTCGGGTCTGCCAGTATCTGATGTGGTGGTGGAGACAGTCACACCAATTTGGGACTTATTATAGATTATATTTCCCTGTCCATTTAGTCCCATCCAATTCAATGGGTTGTTGATCCATTTGAACAGTTCCATGAATTGCTTCCCAGACATATCACTCACCTGGCCAACCAATCAGCTACAGCCTTGTTATCCACAGCCTGGGATTTTCCAGGGTCACCTATAGGCTCCTCTCTCTTTAGGCGGGCATATGGGTGCTTGGAGCAATGTCGGTTGGCATGAGTAAACCGACTACCACAACCTGAGAAGACAACGATACTGATATCAGCCTGTAGTAAATGTGCAGTTCTCCAGAAAGAACTATCATTCAAAGCTGCATAGACCTTAAACCACTTTTCAAGCACCCCCTCCTCACCCTTTTCAGAACACACAAAGGGCTTTTCCCCTGTGTGCAGCCGCTGGTGGGTCTTCAGCTGCCCGCTCTGTACGAAAGCTTTTCCACAGTCAGGGTAATCACAATGATAAGGCCTCTCCCCTGAAAGCAGCAAAGAAGTTCAACACCACGAGCCAGACCACCAGCTCCATTCACAACACTCCTTTGTGTACATTTCATTACCTGTGTGGGTCCTTTTGTGAGCCTGAAGGGATTTCTCCCGTGGGAAAACTCGGTGGCAGATGTTACACCGGATCCGGCTAGATGAGTGCTCTCCTTCGTTGATCAACTCTCTGACAGTTTCGGCTCTGGGGCGACCCCGACGAGTCCCATCCTGATACCGGGAACACCCCAAAGACCAATAAGCTTGGACAGGATAAATTGCTCAATACAACAACATTACTGCAATTTTTTTTTTTTTTTAATTCATTAAAAATCATATAGTTTCTACAAATGAGAAATACAGATCTACCTAGAGTAAGTATTCCTGGTAGATATATTTTTAATAGCTTCATTGCTTGTCACAGTCAAGTTTCGGAACAAGGTTCAGCATTAAATAATGGGAAAAAACTTGCAACCTATTATTTTACGATTACTTAAATCACCGCACAACATTTTCCCGAAAGGTTAACTCCCTTTTTGCACGGAGCAAAGGAGAAGCGCGTTTTAAAATATGCATCTCACACACCCCTGACTGCAACCAAATGCTGACGCATAAGTAGAAAGCAGTCTCCCTGTCTCACACGGAAGCCGCACGCACCCGCACCCCCGCATACACCGTGCTGACTTTTGGCGCGCGCCGCTGACGTCATATCTGGCCAGCAGCTGCTACAGTAGGAAGTGGAGTTTAAAATCCATCATGTCATACACAGAGCGCGGGCATTTTTTTTTTTAAACTAGTTACCTCTGCTCAAACAAAAGAAATCTTAATCTCATTAATAAAAACAATTCCATCGCAATTTCATAAACGTCACAATTTATTTTAGCATACATTTGGATCGCATAAGGAAACGATCATTTTGATCGATGAGCCGGCAAAGTAAAAATGTAAATTTACTTCAAGAAAGTCAAGTAGCTAATCAATTTATATACATTATCATGCTGTATTTATATTAACCTCTTTATTTAGGTATAATTTCTAGCTTCCTACTTATACAAATTACATCCATCATTTAAATGACAGCACCAAGCCCTTTAACTGTGAACACATACCCATCCATGTCACACAAAAATTCTCAATACAGCTAATACAACGAACACACCGAACGCAACTATTGCTGTAAATATATACATTTATAGTGTTCCGAGCACTATACCTTCATGTGATCAGGACATGCCGACGCGTCTCCATCCACTCCCGTGTTACTCCCAGTGGGGGAAGCGGCTCCGTTCATCGGTCCGGGACTGAGAGACACATTGTGGGCGTTTTCCCCCCACTTCCAAGGGTACACCATAAAGTCGCTAAATCCCGGACTGGTCGGTACCAAATGCTCAATGTTCTTCGGTTTTATTGGCGTGGTCTTAATAACCGACACCAAAACTCGTTTTGGAGAATCGTCACAAAAAACGACTTGAGACGGTTTGCTTTCAGCCATAGCCACAAAATAAAATAAAACCACTAAAGTCTGAATCCCTACGTATGACACGATACGTACCAAATTCTCAGACAATTAGCTAAACGGCCAAAGAGCCACTAGTTACTGCCCCTCCGCAACTTCCTTTCATATAAAAAATATGGATGCCCTAACAGATACTCCAAGGAATTTGATTCGATAAGACGCTACAAAAGAAGGCACTTTGAACGCAACCACCTACCTAAATAAGCGCTATATAATAACCAAAAGGCGCATAACCCCTTACAATTCCTTTCCGTTTCGGAGTGCAAACACTAACTATGGACTGTACCCTCCCAGAACTTTTCCCGCGTTACAATTCGCGCCCGGGTACCTCGCTGACAAATCGACGGCTAGAATACTGAACCACGTTACTACGTGAAAGGAAACTAACCTATTGCACGAACAAAACCTCGAAATGAGCCTACCCAATGGCAGACAACCACCAATGAAGGCAGACGTCCATTTTACGATTATTGGTCCGGATTTTTCCAACCAATTAAATTTAAAAACTTACAGCGCGGGTCGACTGATGGACGGCGGTATGGACCAATGGTTGTGGAGCAGACGAGAAAAAGGTTTGGCAAAGACTAATTCAGCCAATGGGCAAATACGTCTTTCTATGGCCCTAGCTAGTCGTTCGCCGATGAGGGCCTCTCCCGCGCGCACTTTTAACGAATTGAACACATGATTTTGGCCAATTTAAAGGGAACTAGGAACCTGGGAGGGGGAGCATTACGTAATTAAACCGCCAACCTAGTAATGAATCAAAGAGGGCATTCATAGAAACAAGAACGTTAGTTCTACATTATTATTTAACGAGCCTTTGAAATAAATGCAGTGCGACATCTCGGTCTAAATATTATAAACGCCTATCTTCCAAGTAAAAGTCTAACAGATAAACTAAAGGGAATTCCAATCAGATTATCAGGTCAGGCTGTATTTAAACCGTAGGAAAAAAGACATTGTCAAAGGTCCAAGGTGTTTTGCGGTAGTATTTTCAGCTAGGAGTTGGTTGTTTCTGGGTATTAAAATAGGTAATTTAAAGCGTTATTGAAATGTACCATAGCGGGTCTTGGCACAATTTGATGTGTTTATGAAACGTGGATCGAACATTGTTCCTGGAGTAGAGACCACGTTGTGTGACCGGGGCTGCCAGCTCACGCAAGAAATGTTACGACGAACATTTGTCATTCTATTACAAACCTAAAATCAGCTACTTGGAAAGTGTTGCAGGAGTTTTCAAAACCGCAGATTATGTACAAACTAATAAAACTGTTACATATGTGAAATGCGTGTGTAATCATGTGCCGACGTGTCAAATCGAAAATCTCACGCCGGCCAGCCGACCAATTTCTGCAACCAGGTGTGAGACACCTTTACGAAAGCAGCCGTCCAAGCAACATACCTTTAATTGGCGTATAGAGGGCGATACATTTAACTTTAAATAACCCGATATAAATGTATATGTAGGGTATTGCTACGATGTTTCAAGATTTATTGTCGCGTGTATTTGGAAAAAGTGAAATACAATTGAACGGTAGTGCGATACACGGCAAACAGTGCAATATAAGAATAAAAAGGCATGGTAATGCATAAATAATTAGTGTTACGTAGTAATGAGGTAGCTGTGTGGGATATCTAAACAATAATAAAGTGCAGTGTTGAAAAAGTGCAAGAAATGCATAACTTAGTCAGACTTACAGTAAGTAACATCACCAAATAGAACGAATTGTGTTTACTTGTGAAGATCACATTTAATTTGTCATCAGCTGAAAGTTTGCCCGCTTCACACATTGCTGCCGCCCCTTTTCGGGCCCCCGGAATAATTAGGGCGTGGTGTCGGGCTGCGTGTCGCTGTAATAAGGTGACGGGCCAGCGGATGTGACCCTCCCCAGCATCAGGACCTGCACGCGCAGCCGGAGCACGCAGACTGGACGATGCTTATAACCGAAGCGGTGCTGTTGGGCTCATGAAGAGCAACAGATCTCGTTATCCGGCGAATTAAAGAGGGAAATTGAAGGCGTTGCTCTCCTATACAGTGGTGGCCATAGATGCGATGAAAAGCGGTTCGGTCATGGAGCAGGACGCGTTCGGCTGTACCGTGATGAACCGCTTCGACCATCTCCTCGACGATGATGCCGACCCGCTTGACATACTCCGGGAGGCACAGCAGGAGAAAGCGAAGAAGAAAGAGGAGTTAAAACGGGGGAGTGAGGGGAAACCTGGAAAAAAGGGATCCCAGAAAGATGGAAAGACCCCGTCGTTTTGGAAAGGAAACTCGCCTACAGTGACTGATGCCACGGGTAAAGCAAATGGTTTCGTTGGCCAGTTTATTTTATATAAATAGCGATAACTAGTTAAACTTTGTTACTTTGACAAATGGCTAATTTGGGGCAGCTGCGTCGTTTTAGTTTTGTTGGCTAGACAGCAAACTGATTGTATAGTGCCTTCGTTATTGCATAGTGGTTATAAAGCCCAATTGCCTCCTGCTGGCACAAATCTTGAACTTGGTACTACAAGATTGTAAGCAATGCACACGTTTAAAAGTGTGAAGCAGCAGTGCTGGCCGCGCAGGTAACGCAGAGCCGGGCTGTTTGTGTTTCACTGTGTGCGTGTGTGCGTTTTCCCCCTTGCTTTCGTATGTCTGCTGCTTTTCTCCAACCGCTTTCGCCCAGTCATGCGGCGCAGCTGCTGACTCATACGGTGAAACGCTGGCTGCGTCTTTCCGCCAGGCGGCCCTCTGCGGGTGCCGGCGGCCAATGCTTCTCTATTTTCTAGTGAAATATCGGTTTTAAATGAACATCTCAAGTAACCAAAGCGAATGCTTTGGGTTGTTGGTGTGGTTTCGTGCAGTCAGGCTCCATGCTTCTGAATTTTGGGGTAGGTTTGGTGTAGCGGCGTGGTGTGTGTGTGTGTGTGGTTATTCTGACTGTCGGTTTCAGTACGGAGTGGCGTCGTGGATCTGATTTTTAAAAATCAGGACAGAGTTTTGGCTTTTGCTTTTAGACATTCAAAAATGCATTTTTTTTATTTGTTTGCTTGGATTAAGAATCTCACTTTGAATATCTGTAAAAAGTAGGCTTGCATTGTTAGAACAGCATGAAATGACAACATTTTGGAAAACATCTAAAATGTTGGCTGGTATCTACTTGTCCCTTTTTGTTTAGGTAACAGGTCTTCCTATGGCCGACACTTCCAGAATGAAAACAGGGGTGTAGTGGAAGTGGAGAGGGGTGAACGACGCCCCGTCTTTCGGGAGCAGCGGTTCAACGTCATGGAGCCTTTGCAGGAAAGTGTCTTTGACAAGTATGTGTCATGTTCAGCTCGGGGAGTCTTGCTGTGTTCTTTTATGGGGTCTGAAGTTTTTGCTGCCTCCAGGGTTTGAAAGGACCACTTAAACTCAAGTACTTCATACGATGGTTACACTGGGTGATTATTAATCCATCAGTCTTGCACTTATCCTAAGCAGAGTTGTGGTGTGTGAGCATCTCAGGCAGCCTAATTACTAGGATGGCGTAGACACCTGATAGGATGGCATTTCACCCTGTGGTCAGTTTAAAGGTCACCATGGCACATGCCTTTGCACTGTGAGGAAACTTCAACCATGCAAACTGCACATGTTGCAGGGGATGGACTCAAACCTCAGTGCTTCCCATGAGCTGTTGGTTGCATAGCTCAGTGTTTCCCAGTCTGGTCCTTGGGGATCCACAGACAGTCCATGTTATTGGACTATATGGCAGGAAGCTCAGAAGGAGCAAAACCACAGACACACTGTTGGTCCCTGTGGACTGGATTGGGAGACGCCATCTTGGCTAATTCCTATCCAAACTGAATCTGTCTGAGCGACATGTATAAGCAAGGCTGTTCCTAAGACTAGAATCTATAAAGTTCATTTATCAGCTACAAATGAAAATTCCAGTTTTTAAATGTGACTTCATAATCAGAATCACCCATTAACATGCACATAAAGGGGGTTGAGTATAATTTGAGACTCTGACCTGTGTAGGTGGATGTGGGCAGCCTGTTGTGCAAAAGCAGCTACAGCTTTGCTACGTGTGCATTTTTTCTGACCCCCCCCCCCCCCCCCTGCCTGCTTCCTGTCACACAGGCCAGTTGATAAGTTCGAGAGGGGTAACTGGGACCGTGCCAGGGCCCGAATGGCATATCCCAGGTACACTGATGGCTTCGACCAGAGAGGCAAGAGGCAATTCGAGCGCCAGAGTGGCAGCATGCAATCGTAAGGTTTTATAGTCTCTTCTGTGGACTTGTCTGTCTGTGTGAAATAAGCAGAAAAAATAGTGCTGAGTTCCTGTTCCTTAGAAATGGGTAAAAGCCCTGATCCTGGAAGTCTGTGTCGTGATTTGGCGTCTCTTGGACATGGGTTAATATTGAGTTCTTCACAAGGCTAAGCTTATAATTTTCACACCCCTGTGTGCCCACGTTGTGTTTTGAGAATGTAGCATTTACCTGTAATGATCCATTTCTAAATGTGATCTGGCAAATTAACTTGCTGACAAGCTTGTTCCTTGAACATCTTTGCATCCTCAGAATATACGTTCAGTCTGTTAATTCGGCATCAATACGAATGGGGGGAGTCCGAACCTCAGACATGAGTGCTACTTTGTTCCCGTGGTGTTCCAGTGGTGTTCGACCTGAGGAGAAGCGTGAAGGAGGTGGACCACGAAACTGGGGTTCCATGAAGGATCCAGTGAGAGGGTAATGAGAGCAAATGGGCATTTGGATCATGCTTTGCCCATCTGCCCTAGGGCATTTTTGGGGAAGATGGTGGCACAGGAGGTAGTGCATTGTTTGGCAACTGGAGGATTGCAGGTTCAAGCCCTGGTTTCTCCTGACCCCATCAAAGTGTCCTTAAGCAGGACGCTGAACCCTAAATTGCTTGGTGTGTGCAAGATGGCGCCTTGCATGGCAGCCTCCACCATCAGTGTGTGTGGATGGGGGAATGTCAGTCATGAATTTGTAAAGTGCTTTGAATACTGTGTAAAACTGCTATATAAATGCAGTGCATTTGCAATTAACCACTTATTTAAATGCTTATTGAAGGTATTGGAAACGGTGGTTAGTTATCTAGTATTATGGAGAACAGCCATGGAAGTTGTGCTCAGTATATCTTGAGTCTTGTTGGAAAGCCTTTTGGGCATCGTTTAGTGAAAATGAATTGTAAATCTGCTGAAACACTTGACTAGCTAGTTTTGTTGAGAGAGTGACTGCTTTTTCTGCAGGTTTGGGGTGGAATTGACTCCCCAAGAGGACGCGGGCGACGTTGAGTCCCAAGGAGCTGCAGAAATGTCTGGGGAGAGCCAGTGAGTGCACTGCCCTTCTGTACACCCCCAGCAGGAAAATGCAATAACTCCCCACTGACAGCACCGTGTGGCCTTTCAGCACCTGAACTTCTCTGCCTGCTGAACCATAAAATGACAATAGGAACTCATGCTGTGAATGAAATGGAACTATTTGGGGGAAGCAAAGTGATTCATGGTCTGCTACAGAATACGTTGTGGCAATAACAAACAGAATCATGAATATGAAGTGAACTGTGCCTGAGACTAGCTGTTGCCCAGAGATTTCAGATGTAGCATAGCATCTATATGTCTCTTGTCAGGGACGGTTTTCTTTCATTTTGACTGTCTTTGGGCTATACCAAGGAAGTGCGATGTGACAATGTAACCAGTGAATACAGTGTAGGTACTGTTTTGGTTCAAATTTATGGCAAACTACCTTGCCTGTGTGACTGACTGCATATGGTTCAGTGTCCTGCCCAAGCAGGCTGTACCTTGCCTACATCTTCGACTAGTTGCTGTGTCCCTGTGACCAAAACTGATTTGATTATTGTGGATGTTGCTGTAGGTAGCTGCCTTAGCACAAAGACTGTAATGTGATGCTGCAGAGGCGAAGGTTTTAGTGCAGCTGGAGAAGCTGTCTTTGGTCCGGGTGGATGGATGAATGGATGTCTGCTGGTGTCATGAAGGTTTTTGTACCTATATAAATACTCAATCTGAGCTTCATATCACTTGAATTCAAAGAAAGGATAAATGGATATTGAATAAATATTTTGGGTATAAAAGTTACTTAGTTTGTACTTAATTTTTTTGAGCAGTGTAATTTGTAAATTAAAGGAACACTTTTTAGTCAGAGTATAGCATCAAGTCAGTAAAATTTCTGGGATACTGATCTGGTCAGTTAAGGATCAAAGTGGGTTGTTAATCAGTTTCAACTGCTTTGGTGTTAATGAAATTAACAACAGGTGCAGTAGAGGGGCAACAATGGGACGACCCCCAAAACAGGAATGGTTTAACAGGCAGAGGCCACTGACATCTTTCTCTCCTCATGTTTTCTGACAATTTTTTCTAGTAGTTTTGCATTTGGCTATAGTCAGTGTCACTACTGGTAGCATGAGGCGATACCTGGACCCTACAGAGGTTGCACAGGTATTCCAACCCCTACAGGATTGTGCATCAATATGTGCCATTGTCAGAAGGTTTACTGTGTCTCCCAGCCCAGTCTCAAGGCCTTGGAGGACATTCCAGGAGACAGGCAGTTACTCTAGGAGAAATGGACAGGGCCGTAGAAGGTCCTTAATTCATGAGTAGGACCAGTATCTGCTTCTTT
>JABFDZ020000044.1:28367810-28381604 GCA_019775955.2 Pollimyrus isidori | reverse complement strand
TGATTAGAAATATATTTCAGCGGCACTTGAGTTCAATTTGTACACAAGCGACAAGACTTTTGTCAGGGACTGTATATGAATAAATATCTCACTAAAGCTAACTAAATTCACCATCATTTAAAATTTTATTGAAGGATTCTCCTTTCAATTATCGGTCCAGAATCACACAGCCCCCTGTGAACTTCTCACCAGAAGTTATATTTTATTACACTAAAATCTTTACAATTTTGTATTTCTCTACTTTGAAAGATAGTTGCACCTGGGCCAGCAATGAGGGCCCCTCCCTGCTGATGGGGGTCCCCTTGGAAGTCAAAGGCTGGGCTGGTCATGGCCCTCCAGATGCTCTTCGCACTGCCGGAGAGCAAGCTGGACTTGACGTGGGGGCTGCGTGTGGCTGAGGGCGGGTACACAGGCACAAATTCAGCTGCAGGCTGGAAATGTGGCTGACAGCAGGAGTCAGGCAGAGAAATGCAATAAAGGGACAAAACAGTACAAATGCATAATAAATCTTCTCAAATTTCCCAGGCAGCAGGGCAGATCCCTGAATGGGCTCCTATTCAACTGCAGGACAGACATGCATACACACAGACTAGGGATGAGTCTCCATTTGTGAATATTGAAGAATGTGTATAAAAAAAATCTTAAAACTGAATATGAAATTAGGTATTTAAAAACATTTTTGTAGTAATGTAGGCCTATTAGTGTTGTTTTTTAATTTTATTATTGAATTAGTTTAATAAGTTAATGCGTTTTTTTTTCGTTCTGAAGCTTAAAGTGTTGCTAAAATAAAGCTGCTGAAAAAGATGTCATAAACAATATTGTATGCTACCGCACTTGAGCTACCTCTTTAGTTTCATTTCAGTTTCAGAGTTACCTTTAATGCTTTAAGTTATCCTTTTGCAGCAACTATTGCTGTCTGATATTTGTAGGAGGCCTGGACATTGCACGATGCTATTGACATCACATGTTATGCACATGCAGTTGCCGCATTGCAAGGACCATGGTAATCACCTGGTTTGAGACTATTAAGAAGTTATGCTAAAGGATATTTCTTCTAGCACAGGAAGTAAATAGTAGAGCAATCAGGATCATCAAAGACTCGTCTCACCCCAGTAACTGTGTTTTCCAGCTGTGAAAATCCAGCAAATGCTTTAGGAGTATTACGGCAAAAACAGAGAGACTCAGGAGGAGCTTCTATCCTCATGCCGTAAGACTCAGGACATGACACCAGTAGTAGTCAAATATTATACAGCAGTTACGTAAACTGCACGGGCGATCGGCTTCAATGCGCACTGCACTTTGCACAACAAACAGCTCATGCGTTACCACTTGCCACTTTTTTTGTATATGTTGTATATTTTGTTAAATTCATTCTTTTTTCTGCACTTTATATTGTCTGCACTTTTTTACTCTGTTTTCTCTTTCCCTTTTTGCACAGTGTTTGGATCAGTCAGGGTTCATTTCACTACGTGTTGTACGTGTTATAACTATGTGTTTGACAAATAAAGAATCTTCTTAAATCTTAGCAGACTTTGCAATTTTAACGATAATTACTTTACAGTTTTTTCTTTCATATGATCACTGTATGCACAATTGTAATCATTCTTGTCCTTGCTACTTTAAGTGACTCATAGACAATTTAACAAAAGCAAGGGTTTGCACAACTTATGGCAACACCAGCGACTTACTCGATGATTTAGTCCACGTTTCAAAATTCAGTTTTTAGAGTGAATTAGAATGACTACTATCCATTTACCTTTCCCACCAAACACAGATTCTATTGGTAGATAACAACAAGTTATATTTGGCTATAGTTTATTTTGGGTAAATGTTCAACTAATGTTTTTGTTTTATAAATACTGCAAATATGAAATATTGCAACAATTAAATTTCACACATCACAATGTGAATTTTGTCCAATATAGTTCAGCCCTATTTTGTATGTAAATAGGTTAATAGTGTTAAAAGTGAAGAAATCGCCATTTGCCATAACCGCCCAAGGCACAGGCTATTAAACATTACTGCGCTTGACCTACCTCTTCATTTCAATTTAATTTGAGTTTCGTTTTAATTTATTTAACTTAGGCCTACATTTTAATGTGATACATTAGCAGTTATGAGCAATATCTCATGCTCAATTCTGACCATCCTTAAAACAGACAGACTCATTGACACATTGTGTGCTTTTTAGAGATGGTACCTAGCTGTCTGCATCTTTTTGAACAGTGTGAGAGGATTAGCGGACGTAACACGAAACCTCTAAGCATGAGGGGAAAAAACAGTCTATACACAGAGATTTGGCTGCAGGTGCTATACACCAGTGCTGCCCCAGGATATCAGCCCTGTATGGAAGGTTGATTATACAGGATCAGCTCTTCTAGTTATTATATATTGGTATCTCGGTTCTCAAACTTAATCCGTTCCAGACTCCGGATCGAATCCTAAAAAGTTCGAGATCCGATCAAATTTTTCCCGTAAAAAATAATGGAAAACCAATAAACTGGTTCCCAGCCCACCAAAATTACACCTAAAAATGTATTTTTTTAGCGTTTAAGCACAAAATAAATAGGATAAACAAGAAGAGGATTTTTCTCACTGGCTTCCAAAACAATAAAGATCTTATCCCAACATTACCCCTGTCCTGCCCTAATCATCCGCTCCTTTCTTATGCCACACCCCCTCGTTAACCTCTTGTGGGATCCCCATGTGATCAGCTGTTTCTGGTTGTTGTCATTAGTCCTCTGTACTAATGTATAGCCTTCATTTCAGTTTGTTTTCCCAGTCCGATCATTGGGTTCATTCAACTTGCGTACAGCGCTGGCTAAAAGCAACGTATTCTGATCCTGACGCAATGCATTATGATTCGATCCATTGCGACCTTTCATCCGGCTGCACAAACTGGAACCGCCTCCGTGACGACAAAACTTTGCCATTATTGGCAGTTTAGTTACACGCATGCCGTTTGTATCCCAGGCAGTTCCGATGTGTATTCTGCAATTTCTACCGAATATCATGTCTAGCAGTGAGAACTAGTTTTCAGTTTATTTCAACAGGTAAATTAAGTTTAAATAAATTACATAAATGCTCTAATAGTATGTGTAAGGTACTGGTTTATATATTGTTAGTTATTGTAATATTGCTTTATTTGGTTAATTGTCCAATCTGTGAAGAAGGCATTCAATTAAGAATTGCACTGAAGTATGATTCATTTCCTGGCGCGTACAATTTATATTAGGTCAGTGTTCATGGTTCAACTTTTGATATTCAGATCGAGTTCTAGGGTAAAATTGGGTTGTTGGACTTTGAAGAAATTCGAGTTCTAGTGAGGTCGAGAACCGAGGTACCATTATATTATTATATTGATGCCAAACCCAAAGCCCTAATTGTAAACGACTTTAGTAATATTCATCTAGATGAATGCTTATTTCCTTAAAGGGCGATGGGGCTTCAGGAATAATTTCCCGATAGTAAAATAAATGATGATTCATGTCAGTACACAATTTCAGCGCGTTTCGAATGGTACAAAAAAAGTCCGGATAACCCCAAGTACCGCACACTGCCACTCGGTTACCTGAGTGGGTAGCTGATTCTCCTCTCTTCATCCCCAGCTCTTTATAAATGTGTCTCTCAGGATCAACATACATTTCATGGCGATACTCTGTCAGGGAGCAGAAAGACTAAAAAATTGGAAATAGAAGTAAGTTTCATTCCAAGTGCCAATCACTTTTGTCATAATTCATAGACTAACCTAAGTACAGCATAACAGCTTCTCTAAATTAGTAACTTGTGGTTTTCATTATACTGCAATTGCTGCCCAACCTTAACCCTACCTTTTTAATTATAATTAGGCTAAATTATATTCTATTTTTTATAATAGAAATTTGAATCATACCAATAAGTTTCAATTAGGTAATGTTTGATTTCCATGCTTTCCTGATTTCAGGCTATATTTTAATACCTGGATATGAGCATGGGAGGACTGCCCAATCACCACCAACCTCACACCAGCGTCCTGGGAGAAACAGAAACAAGTATAATAAATCTACATTTATTTAAATCGGAACTCAGTTAACCTGAACCATGTTTAATTTGTAACCATGTGTAGGCCTACAAAATTTCAGTAACCTTTCAGGGCGATTATTATACTGTCACCAAACGTATACATTCCGACGCATCAGATAAATGTTAAAATAATACTTTAACAATAAACAATGCATAATATTTATGTGGGAGAATTACCAAAATCAAATTCTTCCAGTCCTTACCGTGAGTAAACTTGAGGGTATTTTGGCCAAATCCTCAACATATTCTTTGCAAGCGTAGCACAAGAAATTCTAAAATAATAATAAATAAACTTTTATACAGTTAAATCTTACAGAAATTATAAGAGACCGCGGTTCATTCGCATCAATCCGCCGTGGACTGTAAATACGCTTTCAAAACCCCGAAGTGTTTAACTGCACGTAACATTATTACCATTTTACGAAGGTCGAGGAAACTAGTTACTACAATAACTTTACTTCCACAGTTCAATGACATCAATATTAATTCACACTAAATACTTCTTCAGAAGATGAGAATCATATTTACAATTACGATGTTATACACTCGATCCAGCCCCACAGACCAGCAACTTCCGGTAGAAAATATATACAGGCGCGCTTTTAAAGTTATGCTGCAGTTATTAAACGGTTCACGATACAATCTTTATCTCATGGTTGTCGCAAATCGGATTACATATGATCAATTTATCAAAGTTACTCACCCTAACAAAAATGATGATCGTTTTCTTGTCGTCATATAAATCTTTGAATAGAAAACGGCCACCGTGTCGATCGTAAACTAAATAATCCTCGACGGCCGAAATGTTCACGTTAAACGGAGGCTTTATCGTTGCCTGCTGGTTTCTGACAATTTGATGTATTACTGGGGGGTGGGTAGCCATTATATTTTTCTGGGTTGCATTAATTCGCCCCCAAAAAAACCAAAACAAAGCATGGCAAACATACGCAGGTTTTGAACTTGCTGGATGCTTAATGGTTCCACGAGCTCCTTTCGGATTCTGGGATCCACGCCCACTTTCCACCAAAATACTACCCTGATTTCGGCATTCCTATTTAGCACTCACGGCGACTTTGTATTTAATTAAATGTTTTAATTTTCATTTTTATTTATTTATTATTAAATAAATAATATTTATTATTTTTTGTTTCATTTGTAACCAGCTCCTCTTCAGTAATATAGACACATCAGCTGTTCCTGTTATTTCAGTTCATGTTTTTCCGATCTGTTGATTCACTGTTATGCAACTTTCCCATTCATGTCTCAGATGAGAAAAAATGGCGTGAGTGTGAGTTAAATATAAAACTTACATACAGTGAAAAAAACTGTATTTATAAGTTTAAGTACGAAAATCACCAGTCAGTGAATTTGCCCATGATAATATGGTATTAGAAATATGTAATTATTAAAAATAATATCTTTGTTTCACTTAATTAGTAGTAAGTACTAATTGTCTTTCTTATTATGTGATAACACAGGAGGAATCAGCATTAACAAATCATATCAGCATAATAAGACAATTCAGTAAATTGGGCAGAATATTAGAGTACATTGATTGTGCGCTACATTGACATATTCACAATAGACATAGGACAATTTTCATTAAAATCCGAAAGCCCATAGGGTAGGCTGGCTTTCTGCACAGAATCACTTACTTTGGTCATAAAAAATGCTGTTTGAGACATTGACTGAAATGTGCTTTAAAACCTTTAGCAGTTTGGTTGTCAGAGTGCAGGCATGAACCTCAGTGTAACTACTGCAGAGTAATGATGTTTGAAAGACAGGTTAGGTTTATTTTGGAATCATTACCAACTGTTAGGCTGTGATGGATTTTATTAGCTTAATAGTTCCTTGTATGATGATTTCCTGTTTTTTAATGTAATTATAATTACTCACAAGGTTCCTTTATTAAAATTTACTTAAGCATCTTACCATTTAAATTTTTTTTTACAAAGATGCATGGATGCTTAAGCGGTTGTGCTTAAACACATTAGTAAATGTTGGGGGACCAATGGTATGCACAGCTGAGTCTTAGTAGCGTAATCATAAACATCCTTGTTAAATCATTGACCTAAAACAATTCTGTCCACAATGTGGAATCTTTACATGACAATATCTTCATTTATATGAGATGCTACAAGAAAAACAATAAATGCATTAAATTAGAATTAGAACTATTGTTCTAGGTATTTATTATTGTGGAAGAAACATGATACAAAAGTTCAATCATTTAAAGTTCATTCTTCATTATTTTTCACCTATATAATTATATTATCAATTTCACTCCCTCCAGTGATTTCAATTTGATTTTGGCATCTCCAAATTGTCCATAGTGCAAAAGTGTGCCATGTGATATACTGGCATATTCTCCAGGGTTCCAATCCCTTGCGTTCTACTGTCCGGGCTACAGTCCCCATGCCCCACGGGCACTCTATGCTGGATAAGAGATTGGAAGATGGATAGATTATAACTATGCAATATCAATTACTATTAAGTTGCTCTACAATGCTCCTTCTGGTAAATTATGTAGGCCTATAGCACTTGTACTGTATTTTTATTACTGAGATGCTTTAACTATAATACCAATCCATAAGGAAGAGTAATGACGTCAGATTGAAAAGAAAATTAATGTTCTGCATGTCCTTGAATATTCTGACAAACTGCTGTCTGAAATACCAAGAGCATTAAATAACGATGTATTTTTTTAAAAAAAACAATTTGTCACTGATGTTCATAATTGTTGACATTCAAAACTATGATGGTTATATTGAAAAATATATAATACCTGACCTTGTTTGTAAAGGCAGCAAGTGCCAATTCTTTCGAAAGTAGAAAAAGTGAGTTCAATACATGAATAGGAAAAAAAAAACATGAATTACTGATTCACTTTACTTCAGGGTAAGAATATAGTTTTACTTATAAACCAACTGATGGACTTCGTTTATTGACAAGATGCATGGGTTGGTAAATAAAACCAGGGCTGTACGATGACAGCTATCCTCCACCAATCGCTCTGCGAACCTGCGTTGAAAATCTTGAAAACTATCCAATGACTGCCGGAGCGGGGGCGGGACTTCCTCTCAGAGCTTTATTCCGGAACTCCTTGTAGTGAAATTAGAGGCACTGTTTTATGTATGTGGTGCTCCGTAAATACAGATACTGGGTTTCGTGTTGAAACTTCGGGACAGCCGTTTTTTCCGACGCCTACAAATGAGATCCCGGGAAGAAGGTGGTCAGCACGGTGCCAACTGGTGAGGAGACGCTGTTGTACACTGGTTACAGCACCAAAGCTCGCAGCTAGCTAGCTGTCTGCTTAGCTTGGCAGTGAGGGGCATTTTACATTCGGTGTTAGAAAGTTTCCTTACATGTTACTCTTTTACTACTTTGTAAGCGATGCAAGCTGGCCCCTTGCACCTTTCTAGTATTTCAATAGCTTTTCAGATGTTTGAATTCTATAGTTTAAGTACCCATTAGGTTGATATTAGCCTTATTTTTCTCAATTTCCACAGCTGGCTTGTAATTTAATAGTTGTACTGTAAATGTAGATGTATGTATTTCTGTCAAATTGATGGCATCTAGCCATTTATTAATACCGTCCCTCAAACCTGTTGGAGATTTAGTAAATACGGTTACAGGATCAGTTTTCCAAAAACCAGACCTTTCAAACATCACGCAGTGAAGCGAGCTCCTTCAGATGCACTTTAGATGGATATCCTTCCCAAGTTTGGGGAGCTCCCTGTCATGTGGTCGGAAGAAATAGAAAATTAAGTGGCTCCAATATAGCTTCTTTATACATGTACGTAGTGATTCCATGATGACACTATATGATACAGTTTCTCCCAAATCCTTCCTATTGTGACTTTGCCCTTTGGGTGTCCGCATGCCATTGCTTTAAAATTGTTGTAAAACTTTCTTGAGATTTCAGTGGAATCCAGTGTATGGCCGAGTGGTTCAACCCTTGTAGGTTCAAACCTTGCGCATAACGGCATGAGGTTGTTTTTGGGGCATTGGTGGCATAATGGATAGGGAAGCATGCTTGCGAATGAAAAGTTGCCTGTTTGGATCCCCAAGCTGCCACTGAGGTTCCCGGAGCAAGGCACCACCTCAGCTCAGTGATAATAACTGCCCACTGCTATGTCACATATAGGTTACATGCAGAGGGCACATTCTTTTGTTGTGTGCTGGGGTGTGTCAACAATGACAATTAATTACTTAATCATGTTAATTTTGGTCCTTGTAATGTGTAATGGCTATTACTACTTTAAATGACAAGTAACCAAGCGGATCTTCAGTATTCCGTGATGAGGCAGTATCACCTCAAAGTTGAGGTCGACTGATATGGGTTTTTCAAAAGCTGATGTCGATTCCGATATTTAGGAGTCAGGGTCAGCTGATGGTTTTCTCCTCTATTTGCATGGTAAAATATCACACTAATAATAACAAACGATACACAAAATTTCTCAACTTAGCATTTATTCAATACTGACTTGTGTAAATTTAAATATAAACTTAAATAACAAAAACACAATACAACTTGTAAACAATGTAAACTTATAAACAATAAAAATAGCAGCATCAGAATCTCTTTAGCAGCAAACTCCTTCTTCAGCTCCCAAACTCACCAGCCTGCTGCAGATATTGCACCAGGCTTTTCCTGGAATTGAATTGATGAAATACTGCCATACAGGATTAGATTTTTGTTCAGCCATCAGACAGCACTTACTAAAACAGTATAAAAAATGCAAGGTTAGCAGTTTTATTATAGTGCCTTCATCTTCAATTCATTCTACAATTCCAGTATTCCATGCACATAAAAACAATTACACTCTAATACATTTTGAACACTTAGTTAAGTGCATCATGGTATGTTTAGTAGTGTACAAGGCCTAAAACCTTTCAATGACATGTTATTTATGTTATTAGCAGACAGATATCTTACAAGTCAAATTATTCAGAGTCTAACGATTGCGGAAAATAAAATAAGATAACTTTGTCGCATTACACAACCTTGTATGCAAGGACAACATAAGGTCCCTAGTGATTGAGAAGTTGTTGACGTCTATCCATTATACGGGCTTATACATGTTTAATGAGGATACTTACTGCGCAAAGTCGTGCACTTTTTGTCTAGACCTCTGACAAATTGTTCGAATCGCCGCTCTCAAATGCAAAAAAGTTGCACAGAAGGACTATTGTCAGCATCAGCTCAAGTGAATGCTAACCTCACTTTCGAACAAACAGTTTTCTCCACCATGCATTGTTCTTAGCAGCTCTGTGTCTCCGAGGACGGCGATGTCTGTGATCAGGGCAGAGTAACGGAACTCTCACATGCTGCAGTGTTTGTGAGAGCTGCCTGCTCTGCTCCACACACACACACAAAAACAGAACTGATAACATCGGGCTGATATGGTAATAATTAAAATGTTAACAATTAAAATGATTTTTAGCGATTAAAAAAACGTCATGAGCCCACCAACAAGCGCACAAAACTGTCAGAATCAATGATCCTTAATGTTACCTGTAAGCTACAGTTGGTTGAAGGCTTATTATCATTACCCCAGTACCTGACAGCGTAATTCGCGGTCTCCTTCTAAAGCTTTCGTGTTTTCTTTTAAAGCAACGTTTCATAGCAAATCAGTTAAATAAATAGGTCATTGAAAGGTCAGAATTTAAGCCTTACTGTATTCTCTCAGGACTCTTCCAAAACTTCTGGCTGGGGTCCTACACCAGGCAGTATGGGTTACGTGTTCCACAGCAACAATAACACTGGACTGCCCGTAGTCGTGCCTGTCTGTAAATAGGCATAGTGCACTCGGATATCGGGCAATGCCGATACATTAAAAATGCGAAATAACGGCCCGATATATCGGCTGGCCGATTTTTCAGTCAACCTCTACCTCAAAGACCATCTTCTGTGGTCTCAGATTTTGGGGAAGACAGTAGTTATGTAAGCACAGTGCAAAGCTACTCTCACCTACAGAAAGGGTGCACATTAAATGCCAAGTTCCCTGTGGATTGGGTGAGGGACATGTCTTTACATTTCTGTCATTTGGTTATATGTTGTAGCACTGTGTCTCTGTGAGCATTGTGGTCTTACACCTCCTGGGCTGGGGCTTTGAGTCCTGCCCCGTTCTATAGTATATGAGTGCATGCCGTGTGATGACCTGGCATCACATGTAGCATGTTCCCCTGCCTTATGTCCTGTTTCGCTTCGGGGAGCTTTAGGCTTATGGCTGCTCTGTGTCAGATAAGCATGGAGGTAGGAATTTTGGATTAATTTATATATCATTGATGTTTGAATCCCTTGATGTCAGTGCGACCAAATTCCGTTTATTATGTTGTGCATGTGTATTCAAGGCCATGTCTGTAGGTGATTGTGTAGCTTAGCAGTCCGTATTCCGTATTCAGCTCTTGCTTCATTTAATCATTTGTTGTATGAGTGCTTAACATACCTATAGATAATCTTTCTTAAATGGATAAATGGTCATATTAGATATGTTATGGTGCCTCTATAGACTCAGTCCATTGAAAATAAACTTCACCGACACTGATTCTTAGAGTGCAAGTTTCATTACATGAAAGAGATTTCCTTGGCTGTCTGTGGTAACCCAGATTTTTAAAATAACTAGCAGGACTGCCCAGTAACCGTGTACTAGATAAATGACTGGAAGATGGATGGATGAAGGGATAGATGGATGGATGTACAGACACATGTAGACAGAAAGTAAGACAGACAAGTTGACAGACAGACTATTTAGCGCAGTAGAAAATTTGGTTGCATATAGCAGCAATGAAACAAAGTGATTCAAAACCATCAAGACTAATGGCAAAAACAGTATACGTTGGGAAAACAAGGTCATACACAGTGAAGACATGTAAGCCTCTATTTCTTTATTTATGTACCTGCGTTGTCTATATATACAGTTATGTTCAGAGTCATGGTGTGTTTCTAAAAGCTGCCTAGGCACATGTCAGGGCTGGAGGGGAGGGCAGGCATGTCCGGAGGAGGCATTGTAGTGCTTGAGGGCAGATGACGGAAAATCTCTCCAGTAGGGCTTCTTTGCACACCACGGTGGAACGAGCCAGTGGCTAATGGTGCTCCGTGAGAGCACCCCATGGAGCAGATGGGCAGAACTGTACAAGATGTTATCAGATTCTCCATTCTGTTCTCTGCAGCTGCCTCCAGTGAGTTCCAGGCCTGTCCAGTGATGGCTTTCCTCGTGAGCTTGTTCTGGTGATTGGCATCACCTGAACTTTGCTTGGCTCCCCAGTAGACCACTGTGTAGAGAATGTCATTGGCCACTATGAACTGGCAAAGCATCTCCAGCAGAGATTTGAGCGTTCTCAGATAGTGAGCTCTGAGCTGGCCTTTCTTGTTCAGTGCCATTGTGTTTGTCCACTCAGTCCAGTCTGGTGACACTCCTGGATGCTTGTACCACAGCAGCACCATCACTTCCGTTGTGGATGGTGGCTGCTCTCATGGACTCTGCGCGCTGTTAATCCACCAGTTGCTTGCTGAGGTTGAGCTGCAGTCCTCCACTAGCCTCTTTACTCTGACTCGTCTTTATGGTCGATGCACTCCACAATGGAGGAGTCATCGGGAGACTTCTGTGGGTGTCATGAGCTGGTGTACTGGCTGTCCGTCATGTCAGCGGTGGTTGTGAAGGGAGGCGGGATGGATTCCTGAGGCGCAGTAGTGTTCCTCACCACTATCTCCAACACAGTCCTAGAGCGTAACATATTGTTGCTTGTTGGTCACATGTTCAAGAAGACTGTGGGGACATCTAGCTGCATTTTCCTGCGCTTGTGCCCCAGTTGGACAGGTTGGATGGTATAAAAACCACTGGGAAAGTAAAATACCATGATCCTAACTGTGGTGCTGACTGTGTCCAGGTAGCTCTGTGGAGTATGTGTATCAGAGCATTGTCCACACCTATGTGTACTTGGTATGGGATCAGAGGATCCATGTAGTCTGTGACTGGCAGTCAGAGCTGTTCCAGGAACAGTCTCCCTAAGGTCTTCATGGTGTGAGTGAGAGCAACTGGCCTATAGCAGCCTTATAACTGGATTGTGCAAAGCGGTACCATACACCTTGTGGTTGAAACCGGACTTTGTACCACAAAGACATACATTACAGAAATTTGACATTTCCAGATGTTGCTGTATATCTGGGTTAATACAGACCCATTGTACTCTGATCGTTGCAATTCTGCAGCATTGTCCCTCTGTGCTGTGATTCATATAACTACTGTTATGCTCTTGAAACTGGACTGACTTTTGTTTTTCTCTGTTTAAATTGTCTGTCTTCACAATGTAGAACCATCGTGAGTTTTCTATATGGGCCATCTTCTCTCGAAAAATGGTAATCGCCTGAAGAAGAAAAAGAAGAGGAAAGCGCAGAAGAAGAGCAAGTGGAGGGACTGCTTCCTGCAGGGACCGTGCATGCTCTGCTTCATCGTCCACGGCAACAGTGAGGACGAGCATCTAGAGAGCAGTGCCGCCCGGCTGGCCGAGCGCTACACCGCGCTGAGCTCGCCCGAGGACTGCGCCCGATTCCTGTTGTCACCCCCGGAGCTTGCCATCTGGGAGGGCCCGGGCAAGAGCCTGCTGTCTGCCGTTCCCGCCAAACTCATCACCCCCCCGGTGCTCTTCTGCGGCTCCGTGCCCTCCGCGGCCGGTGACTACTCCGACATGGTGTGTAAGCGCAAATGCGGGGAGCTGCGGCGCTCTGGGCCATGCAAGCAGCCCCGCTGCGCCTTCCAGGAGGCCCCGGACAGCACTGGGGTGCGGGATACCCCCTCCGCCACGGCGCACTGCCCCCTCCCTCACTGCCCCCTCCCTTCCTCCTCCTCCCCCTCAGAGATAGAGGCAGGGCACAGTGCGGGCGATGCAGGCGGCACTGTAGCCGTCCTCCAAGGCGGTGGCTCCTCCTCCTCTGCCTCCTCCTCTTCCTCAGGCTGCAATCACGAGTACGTTGACACCCCTGTGGAAGGTCGCGACTTGGAGGTAGCAGACACCCCCAGCATCAACCACCTGCCGTCCTCCATCCTGCTGAAGGTGAGTGCGACATGCCGGCCGGTGGGCTTCTCCGGCCAGCCGTCCTCCTGCGGGGTGCCTGACCTGCCATGGCAGAAGGACAGGCATCTCCATCCCAAACGCTGCCGGTTCGAGACCCAGGGGGCCCTGCTCCAACACCTTTGGGCGAGTTAATTAGCCTGACTTCCTCCAGCTGGTTATGTTTGCGAAGCAGCTGTTTGGCTAAAAGGCGTGAGATGAACAACAAACGATCACAGTAACTGCAGATGCTTTATCAGCTCAGCCGAAGATGAGAGTTGTTTGGGCTGGTGTTGTCACCTCGCTTGGCGATGCCTCTCTGGTACCCCCTCCCGCAGGTCCGTGGCCGGGGAACGCAGCGCCTCGCGTGTAGTTCGCCCTTCCCCCCTTTTCTTCATGAGGTTGTGTCCATAGTTTGGTTCACTGAATAACTTTGTACAAGGACAATAAAAGTAGAAAATGCTGCTGACTATTATCCTGAAAAGCAGAATGAACTCAGCACAGTGGTCAGTGGGGAGTTTCTGCCCTGAGTGTGTGTCTATGTCTGGCTGTTTGTGTGTGCGTGTGTGTGTATGTCTGGCTGTTTGTGTGTGTGTGCGTGTGTGTGTCTGTCTGGCTGTTTGTGTGTGTGTGCGTGTGTGTGTGTGTGTGTGAGAGTGTGTGTGTGTCTGGGTGTGT
>JABFDZ020000044.1:28314648-28329356 GCA_019775955.2 Pollimyrus isidori | reverse complement strand
CTAACCCTGGACGTACAACTTTGCCCCACCCGCCGCTTTTCCTTTCTTTCTTGGGGTGGGTTCGGGTCGGCGGTAAAATTACCCGGTCCCCCCCCCCCCCCCCCAGCATCTGGCTGCTGAAGCACATGGGGGCCTGTCACTGGCAATCTTCAGCGCTCGCTTCAGCATCTTTTGCAAAGCCTGGCACTGGTGTCTCTAAGTGTGCCCCGTGTCAGTCACGGAAATCATTTCTTTTCTTTACTTTTCATCTGTAACTCATGTAATCTAGCATAGACTCTTAGCTTCCAGGTCCGGGACTTGGCCTACAGGTTCCTGTCCTACAGGGTGTGAGCTTCTGGTGCCGTGCAGCTACTAGCCTTTGTAGCCCCTATAAATATCAGTCCTTGTGGACCACTACAGTTTTTTAGTGGAAGGCTACTGCTTTGCTAAACTGGAACAAATGTGGCAGGAGTAACGTGGCAGTAAATGGGTGTTTAACAGTGACCCCCAGGCTGCCTGTGAAAACCTTTAATTAGGACAGACTCCTCAGCTCTCCAGTAACTCTGGAGGACTTTATGCTTAGCAATCATTTATTCAGATTTAATTGTTTGCCTTTTTGTTTGTGAGCCTGCTGTTAATAGCCCCACCCCTCATGAGCCACGCTCTGCTGACTGGTACAGACAGGTCATTCTCTGTCGAAGCAGAAGGTGTTTGTAGGAGTTTGTCGTCCCCCCATGTTGCATGCAGGTCCCACTGCTCTGCTTTGTAACTTCACCCTGACCTACATTTTGGCTGACTTCTATTCCATTTTCAATGTTCCTTCTGGGAAGCAGAGGCATGACTGATTTACCTGACCCCCCCTGCCCCCCCAACATTGCATGTTAAAGCGGTTTGTGGGAACACCAGAACGGCAGTGGTAGGCGGAGCTTTGGCCTTCCGGGCCGGTGCCACAGAGCCCCCCTGACCTGCCCCCTGCAGCGGGGCACGTGACGCCCCTACCTGCCAGGTGTGGGCGCTGGGCTCTGGTTGCCACAGGCGAGCCCCCGGATCTTTTGGCTTGCCCCATGCGCCGAGGCCCCAGTCGGCTGCCTCCTGCTGCGCTGCAGAGCGCCCGTCAGGCCGGGGTCATGCACCTGCAGGCGGGTGTCGCTTTCCGACTCCTTATTAAATGGATTTTATTCCAGTGTGTTAATCCTGCTGAAGAGTGTAAATTAAAAGTGAGGAGCCACTTCTCACCGGAGATCTCCTGCGGTCTTTGTTCCGCATCTTTGTTCTGCAGTCTCACTCCTCAGCTGAGTGCGCGTGTCGCTTTAAAACTCTGCCGCCGCTTGACCAAACCCCGATTCCTCAAAACGTTTTCGTTGGAAAGTTTCTCTTTCCATCACAGATGACTGCAATTGTGCAGTCAGCCAACCTGACGGGGACGTGACAGGCAATTGAAAATTCTGTGACGGGTATTGGCGCGAACTGGAGTGGATGGGTGCCGATTTTTCATTTGTCTTTTTTTTATATTTTTTAATCCCTCGTGGTTGCTCTCAGGCCCACAGCATGTGACATCACGCCACTCAGAGGCTTGGTGTTATCAGCCACTCCTTAACCACAGGGAAAGCTTCCTGTTATTTAAAACACCCGTTTAATTAATTCCTTGCGCCGTGCACAGTTCGCCGACACGATTTGCCTCCTTCAGCTGCGCCCCTGGATGAAGAAGCATTCCTCCGTGGCCTGGAGTCTCCTAGAAACCACGCAGAAGTCATTTAATGGGGAGCATTGGCTGTGAGAAAGCTGGCGTGGCACGGCGCTGCTTGCCCGCCGCCCTCATGAACTGCCCCCTGTGCCGGCAGCCTCTAAATCCGCCGTAATCGAAAAAGACAGTGGCCGGCCCCGCCTCGGACACTGGCCGGCCGTCGGTCTGGTGCTGAGCATTAGCTCGGGCTGGCCACAGCGCCGCTGCCTCTAGCCAGCATGAAGCTCCACTCTGCCTCTATGCACCGTCATAGGAAGCAGAAGTATGGGTGACACTTGGGCCAGCCAGACAGACTCCCTCACGCCGGATTGGCAGGTCCCGTGTACATGGAAGCCGGCAGCCAAAGTGTATCTTGTGATTATTACTGGTGCGGGAACAGTAATAATCATGGGATAATTGTTACATATTAACCTTCGAAAAGGGTGCTGAAATGAACATCACGCAAGTTTAAATTGCCTATTACTTTTAGCGTAATTAAACAATGCACTTTAGTTATTTATTTTTTTAAGTAGTGGGTCTAAGTTTCACTAATGGGAGTTTGTACTAATTGTAATGACGCTGATAGCGATAGTTTCGTTTAGTTCTGTGTACCAGTAAAGCCTGTGTGACTGGCGGTTGCGGCTGTGGAAGATGCATTTCTGGGGGGGTGGGCTGGAGGCGGGGGGGACCGTAGCAGAATGGGATGCACAGCTTTCTCTGTCTTCCCACAAGTCTTTGTGTCTCGAACATTCCCAGCCTAAGAGTGCGGGGGAACAGGCAAGTGCAGAGCCCAGCACCGCTGCTGGGGACTCGGGCATGGTGACGCCGTCGCTCACACACCTGTCACTGAGGCGGCGTGACAACGAAACAAAGCCTGTTCCAGGGGCCGCATGGTGACTTTGAATATCTGGGATTAACATCAAAGCGACTGCTGTTATTATCAGGATGAATAAGACCAATATAATGAATAGGAACTGAACGGAATTCCTCTCATTTTTGAGAGACTTTCTGTCTGTCTATCTGTCAGATAGATTTTAGTTTTTGTGGGAAACTCTTCGCTCGCACCAGGAACCCCATTGCGTCGGTCTCATCCAGAAGTCCACAGCTTCAGCCCGACATAATTATGGAGGGCTGCAGTGATCACTTTCTGTTCCTTTGCTCTTCTCCCTCTACATCTCTCCATCTCTCCTTCCCTCGCTCACATCCGCAACAGCCAAGCAGATGGTATTTCCCTGACCCTCCTGCCGCCCCCTTCGTGGGTGCCCCATGCCGCCCAGTGCCCCTGGTGAGGACGGGCACGCTCTGACACTGCGGTGGGGATTAACCACCCCCACAGATGGGGCTGCCTGCCTTCCCCAGTGCGCTGCGAGAGCTCGACTGCCTACATGTAGCCACGAGACGGGGGCTAATGAGACCCCACTGACAACAAGACACGCACCTTTTTAAAAAAGGCAGACGACTCACAGGTGGTAAATATCCTCCCCGGTGTGGGTCCCTGCGTTTGCCGCATGCACACCGGCAGACATGGAGCTGCACGCTTCAGCGGGAGCAGCGTGAGGGGGGGGGGGCGTCGGGAATGCAGGCTGCGTGCGTTCGGCTGGCTAATGAGCGCAGAGGAGAACGTCTGACACCGGAGCACAGACGCTGTTTCCGGCGGACAGTCGTTCGAGGTGCAGATCACTTCTCTTCCTATTTAAGCGTGATGCCTGCCAGGGCCATCCGCCGGGCCATATCGTTAAAATGATTTATATTGCGCAGTTTAAAGTAACACTTTGCTCGTTAATTGGTGTAGGAACGCTCTGCGTGCCTCTCCCCGGTGCCGTCACAGAGGCTTTTAAGCATGTCGGAAATATAAAGCCACAAAGTAGTTTGATTTCCGTAATACGTTCTTTGAGATGAAATTGATCTGTGGGGAGTGTGACGTGGGGGCAGTTGGAACGAGCTATTTCTGTTTTGTGTCTTATTTATGATCATTGTCGTCGTCTTGAAGGCCAGGCAGCCGCTTTACAGGAGTGTTCTAGGTGTCTTTGTTTGGGAACAGTCGCCAGTTTTGCATGGCGTGCGAACCAAGGACGAGACGGCAGATCGATCTTCTCAGGCGGAGGCCGTGGAGCTTTGTGTGGAGCTGGGCGGCCCCCGCGCTGGACGCCGGGGCCTCAGCATACCGGCCAGGGCGGGGCTGTGTGTTTCTCTTACTCTGTCCCCTTCCGCCACTTCACATGCAGGATTGATCCCTATTGGAGACACACCCCCTTTTTGGTTTTATTTTAAATGAGTGCTTTCAGGAGAGGCTTGCCCCCCCCAAACAAGAATTTGCAAAAGGCATAAAGAATAAGTAGCTAAGAGATGGGATCGATGGCCTTTAGAGAGTTGCAGATTCATAGGGGGGTAAATACAGGTGGAGTCATAGATTCGCCAGCTGACAGATGGCGGGGGGCGAGAGGCAGTATTGACGCCAAGCCCCCCCCACACGCACTCTTTGGATAGAAGGTGTGTTAAAACAGGGAAAGTAAATTTTCTTCAGCAGTTGTGATTGTGTAAAGTAAAATGTTTAGGTTCCTCACATGAGGAGTGCAGTTATGATGTTGCATCAAGCCTAACATTGGCCAGATTTTCTGAGATTTAAATTTTTATGTACATCTTCTGAATTATTATTCAGATAATTAGATTTTAAAGCTATACATTTAACAAAATATATCATCCATAGGCCCGTATGTGTGTATACATATATATAATACATACTCACACACTCAACTGAAAAACATGCTGGTGTGTATTTGTAATTAATAATTGTTGGCCATTCATTCCCTCTCCAGCTTCAAAGATAGTCATTTAAGCAGCGGGTCCCAGTGTGATGCGAGTTTGATGCCGTGTGTCGTGTTTAAACTTTGTGCTCTTGACAAACAAGAGTGACCTTTTGCCGAAAGCCTGGGGAACTGAAGGCAACATCTTGATTAAACCAAAAAAAATAAAAAAAACACTTGGTTGTGCTTTGAGGAATCATGGGTAGTCAGTTGGGGGAGGCGGGGGGGGGTGTCTGCTGTTGAGGTATTTCTGTTCAGATGTTTGAGAATAAACACAAACACCTTGTGGACCAAGCTTGATGCTTAGTGTGGCCGATAATAGCCGGGTAATTGAATTTAAAATAAGTGTTATTAATCTTATTCGATTGCCTCACAGCTGCTCATGCCCGCAGTCACAGGGAAGCGTGTATTCCGCAGTGGAATGCCGAGAGGGGAATGCCTTCTCCGTCATCTCTTGAGGAGTGCTGGGACCTCGTGTTCGGGGTGCTGTGCGCTGGGCCTGGCTGCTTGATGCAGTGGAAGGTGCGGTCTATCACTAATGTATGTGGGAGGAGGACAGCGGCACTGGGATGGGGAGGGGTTGGAGTCGATTTCCTAGGTCTTCCTTTGTGATCTTTGTTTTGCAAAAGCCTCATGAACGACCCACTTGCAGCTGTAAACTCTCCTTTGGCAGTTAAGTGTCCCAGGGTTGGGAAGGGGGAGGAAAGAAAGACCTGCAATAAAACTGTGCAGGATGGTTATTACAGGTGTTGCAGGCAGCACACAGACTCGGAGGAAGTGCTGAGTGTGAAGACTTATTGAATCTGCTGGGGGCGCGAGGAGGTCCTGGGTCTGGCCGGTTCTTCTCTGGCTTCGGACCCAGTTCTGTTGCGTGTTACGGCGAAGGCCAGCATCCCCCTGACCTCCACGGTCGCTGTTAGTGCACAGCTGGTTTATCCCGCTCTGTCTCAGTTATTGGGCCACACCCTTGTGTTGGGGTACCTTCTTCCGCCCAGTTAGGCTGGCTTTCCGTAGCCGCTTGGCCCCCCATGCATCCTCCCAACGGTTCCGGGGCCCCTGGTGCCAGAGGCTCTGCCCCAGGGCCACTCCCTCTCCATTCCTCCAGCCAGCCTTGGTTAATAAACGCTTCTTAATTAGCCTGTGATTTATAGGCACTGCTGCCACATTTTCATTATTATGGCTTCCACGAAAAAATCTCAACCCAAATTGGACTGTTCAACCTGTCATGTGATTTTCACTTATTTAATGTCGAGTAATTAGTGAGCTTTTGTCTCACGCACGACAGCCTTCATCATGCTGGGAATTTGTCCCTCGAAGGAAGAATACACTACCCTCTCTTTCTCTTCCTCTCTCTCCCGCCCGCCTCCCCTCTTCTGTTGGCATCTAATTTTTGACGCACGTTGCAGGCTGATTAAGAGATTCGGTTTGGTGGCACGGCTGGGGCTGGATTGACGGCGCCGCTTGCCGGGTGCCAGGTGCCCGAGGGAGACACTGCCCACCTATGCGCATCTTTCAGCTGCGACCTCTTCCTGTTTCTTAAAGTTTCATCAATCGCTCCCGGGCGCCCGCTGATGCTGACGTGCCTCGATGGCTGGGCTCCCTGTGGCGTGCCGGCTGCAATGGGGGGGGGCGTGCCGCTTTTCTGCCGGGGGCCCCTCCTCGTTGCGTACCACTCACCGCAATTTACCCCGCGAGGGCTGGAGTCAATATTCACAATTAATAAGCAATCTGCCCAAACCCCCAGCATCAGATGGGGAGCAGCATGGAGCAGGTGATGCTCTGCTAAATTCCATTATTGACATCAGTTGTCCTTGTTACTTGGCAGCGCTGCGTTGGTGGGCTTGCGGTGGGGGTGGGGGCGGCAGACATCGCTAATCTGCCCATTACCCGGAAAATCATGTTCTGAGCTGGGCGGAATGGCCCCGCTGTCCGCCAGTCGTGTCCGCTAGACATCCTGCCCGAATCAGGCCACCGCTGGAGCGGGGCTTTAATTTCCTGCCTGGAGCTGAAACGGAACCGCCGACGTCCTCCTGTTAAGAGCCGCCGTCTGTTTCATGGGGAGGGGCCAGGCAGGCAGGGGCACCCGCTGCCGCCTGTGTTCAGAATGTAGGAGTGAGGGTGCGGCGTGGGCCAGTCATCTGAGTGAAAGGGGCTGGGAAATTGTTTTATCGATTTCTCTTTGGTGCACTCTTGAATTTTTTATTTGATTGTCCTCCAATGAAATTAGACTTTTTATTTTGTGGGGGAGTTACTTTACATCCAATCCATTAGGGAGGGGAGGGTGTGGTGTTCAGGGAGGAGGAGGTGTGATGTTTGGGGGGGGGGCGGAATGTGACGTTTGGGGAGAATGGCGCGTAACGTTCAGGGGAGGAGGAGGTGTGATGTTCGGGGGGCTGTGGTGTTTGGGGAGGATGGGGCGTAACGTTCAGGGTAGGAGGAGGGTGATCTCGGTATGTTCAGTGGATGTCGGCCGGCGTGGGTTTTGTATTTCTGTGTTAATGATCACTGTGAGGGAACCTCGTTAATGAGGCGGGGAGCTGGCAAGGAGACAAACATGGTCGGTGGGTGTCTGTGGCCCCCATGTGGTCGGGGGTGTAGGATCTTGTTTAGTCTGAGCATAGAGGCTAACGCTGGAGCTGAGCATGTGGACGGGTCCTGCTTGGTCTTGTGGCCCTTCGGGGGGGTGTTGGGGGCGGTCGGTGGGCGCTGTCTGCACTTACTGGCTCACCATGAATGATGCTGTTACTCACCTGCCAGCTGAATACGGGTCCTCCGCTTGGGCACCGTCCTGTTATGGCGTATTCCTCTGGCACAGTCAAGTGGGGCTGCGAATTACTCTACTGAAATAAAAACAAGCCAGCTGTTATTACACTGTATTGACATTCAGAAAGCTGTTTATTAAACAGTATTAATTTGTTTTATTTTCTGAGTCGGCCGTATCCCTTTAAAAAATGCAGTAATTGTGTTGAGGACTAGCACAAGGTCAGTGCTTTTTACAGGATCACCCCTCCCAGCATGTGTGTTTATTATCGTCAATGTGTCATTTATTTGATGAATTGACAAACGGAGCTCCCCCCACCCCCCAAACAGCCTGACCAGCTAAAATGCCCTTTCTGAGCAGAAGATGGCAGATGAGCTGTTGACATCAGGAAGATGGCATATTGGAGGAGGCAGTTAGATTACAGTAAAGAGATCCTGTGCCAGACCTATAGAATGTAGACTCGGGCTGTGGGATCTCAGCAGGGGGTGCCTGTAGAGAGGGGGCAGGCATGAATCACCCTGTAACCTCCTTACAGTGCTTGTCTGAGGCCTTCCTGCCCCCCTTGGAAGCGAGCGGCACAGCCATCTCCTGATTTATGGGGCCGTCGGCTGTCATGGTGTCTCCATTCTGGATTAAATTGGGGGGGGGTTAGTTGGGGGGTACAGTTAATTTCTGTTGATGTGGCTCCTGCTAATATTTACCCTCGCGATTGTAGATACATCACCTTCATTTACAGGGGGGGCCCTGGTGAGGCAGGGGAGCCACAAGGCGGATGGAGGAAGACGCGTCGATCAGAGTCTGCCTGCGGTGTACCGAGGCCAAATTGAATTTTTAGCATGTCCTGCCCCCGTTGTGGACAGGACACCCCCCCATATCTCGCATGCCCCAGTGAAGGAGGAAAACCAATTCATAAATTTAGATACTCAATAAATTTTAATGGGCAATTCTCGTGGCCCGTGTTTGATCAGAAGTCTGGCATTATGAATATTATTTTCCGAGCAGTGGCCGTACACGGTCAGGTGGGTTTGAGAACCCCCCCCCGGCCCTCGCTGGGCCCCAGGGGGAGGGGTGCAATTGGCAGGGCAGTAACCTACATGCTGGACCACATCCCACACTTCACCCATTAAAAAAAAAAACATACCCCTGCCTTTATTTATTTTTTTCATCTGGAAAGTTTTGCTTCAAGGGGTTGCGATGCATGAGTAACGCGAGGGGGAGGAGGGGGTATTAAAATGACTGATCAGCATTCCTGCTGCGCTGACACTTTCTGGAAATGGCTGCCAGTTATCGCCTCTCGTTACGGCTGGCAGATAAATGCCCGGCGAGGGATGGGCTGCTGTCTCATTGGCCGGCTGCTCTCAGGGCTTCCTTCCCCCACCCCGGGAGGGCTCTACATGCACTCTCAATGATGGGGAGGGGCCCCTGCAGCTTGGTATCCTGGTCACCCCAACGCGCCCTAATTGGCCACACCAGGGCACGGGCATCACCACTTCACGTCGGGGTCCTGGGGGCCCTGGTTAGGCTCCACTGAGGGCCTCTGTTTCCCGTTGGCTGTCCTGGCGGCCCTGGTTAGGCTCCATTTGCATTTTGCCTGACCATCCCTCCTCCGTCCATCACCTCACTGTGTTTTCTCTCTGTCCTCTGCTGTACCCCCCCCCCCGCATTTCTGTCACCCCCACTCCAGGCTGCAGGACACGCTTGGTTAGTTTGCTCAGGAAGCTTCTCCTCCTTCAATATGTGCTAAAGCTTGATAATTACAAGCTAATTGCTTTATCTCAGGTAAAAAAAAAAAAACCTTGTTAATCCTCAGTGGTTTTATTTCTGTGTGGCCCCTGTGAATCACCATTAAATGCGGAAGGTCAGCGTGTTAAAACTGCAGCGTCTCGCTTCCTCTGCCAGGTGGAGGATGTGCTTCCCTGGACCGGCTGGAGGCTCCTTCAGCCTGACTGATCACACCTTCCCCGCTCCAGGCTCCCTCTCCCCTGACTACCCATTGCCGAAAGGGCTCCCCCCCGCTTTAAACAGGCCACTAAAGTTTGGTCCCTGTCCATCAGAAATTCTGATTCTTATGTGCATTTGTGGTGCTTGGGTAGGGGGGGGGTCCCTGAGCTTTGAACAGGATTGGGGGTTGCTGTGGGGGATAGAACTGGCATTCTCCAGGGCTGGGAAGCAGAACTGGCCCCGGGTCCTGCAATCATGCTGTATTAGCTGTGAATGAAACCCCAGCTATCGATGTGCCAAGGGCAGAAATATTGGCTGCTTCAGCTCCAGGCATCAGGTTTTGTTTTATTTACACGTGTGTGGTAGTACCTGCATGCCGTGACCTCGGGATGCCGCTTGGTGCCCCCTTTTAGTGATACAGGACGTAGGCTTGGGTTATAGCAGAACGACGGTTAGAGCTGCGGCCTTTGGGGAGTCGTGTGATCTGTGTGTCGTTTGGAGACACGCAGCTACAGGCCGGGGCAGATGAGTGAGATGCGACAGCACCGTCCTGGCGATGATGCGGCATGCGGCCGAAGCGATAACCACGTGCCTTTAGGGAGCGGCGTTCCAGCTGTGGCTGTCCATCTCCGCCAGTGTTTACGCTTTTCCCAGGACGAGGCGGCCATCCAGGGCCCGGTGTGCTCCATCCTGCTAATCGGGGTGAGCGCATCGCCTGGTTAAATATTTGGAAACTTTGCAGCTGTGCAAATTGATTTATGGTGCCAGAGGTTTACTTAAAAAACATAAATAAATATATGAAGCCTGTAGGGTATTATGTTAAATTAACATTGTATGCATTCTTTTATTTAGAATTGGGGGGAGGGTACAATAAAACAAACAGGTGAGAGCCCTTTGCGGATGTGGCAGGGCCGGGGCACCGGCTGTGGTGTCTCTGGGAGCCTAGGATGTTCTTGGGGGCTTAGGGGGGGCGCCAGAGGGCTAGCAGATGGGGGCGCTGTCTGCTCACCCCCACTTTCTGGCCAGCAGTGGCTGAGTGTGACCACACACACCTTAAGTCATACTAGTTCCATTGAAATCTTTCAGTCTCTCCTGTTCATAAAGGTAATCGTGGGTGTTTTTTTTGGGTTTAGTCACGATTTCGGAAGCGCGAGCTTCTCATCTTCTAGCAGTACCGGGCGGAGCGTGGGGCGGGCAGCGGGCCCCGCTTTCCGAGGAAAGAAGGTTCTAGAAGGGCCTCGTCTCCAGGCCGACATCATTGCTAGTCTTGCAGGCAGCGTTTCATCGCGGGGTTATTGCAAATTGAATTACCGGGCCGCACTTGAGAGCCATTTTGGGTCCTGTCGGAAAATTGAAGCGGTGAGAGGGTTGATTTGAGAGAGTCCCCACTGGCCGGTCTCCGCTCTCTGCTGCTCCTTATTAGAACAAACGATTTTCAGACCTTGCAACTGCTGGCAGGGCCTGCTTCTCCCTCTAATTGCAGTCTGATTTTTTTTTTTTTGTCCGCGTGCATTTGTGCACACGTGTGTGTGTGCCTGCCCATGTACCTGCCTCGAACTGTAGGAGCAGAGCCCTCTCGGGTATGGCTGGCGGCCGCCTGCGTGTCAGTGGGCCAGGTGGGCCCTGACCAATCTCCCCGTCATAGGAGCCAGCGTGATCTTTGGGTATGGAGACATCAGAGGGAGTATGTGGGGAAGTGAAGCGCGTGACATGTTTACGGCTGAGCATGCCATGACCGTGTGTTCACAAACTGCACACGTATGCGGGATTTGCCCGGCATTGGTGGCAGCGGTCTGTTCTCGGGGTTGAAGTTAACTCCTCGTGTGCCACCAAGCTGTGGGAGAGGGTCTGTTCGACAGATGGGATGCCCAGCTTGGCATCTCTTTGCTCGTATTTACACAGTGGAACATAGCCCCTGATTAATTACATGATCTCTCTCCCACGACGCTGAGGGTGATGGGGATTGGGTCACCTAGAGGCCGGAGGTCACCAAGGGACACTCAGGGTCCAAGGACTGGGGGGTGACTGCGGCCACAGCCATAGTGATCTGTCTTATATTCGCTTGCAGGGCGGTAAGCATGCGATGGGAGGGGGACGCCGGCTTATTCGTCCTGATCCTCATTGACAGCCGGACCGCACTTGGCATTCAGAGGCCCCCGCTGGCATGGCATGTGGTGATACACAGCAGCTTCTTACAGTCACGGTGACTGTGTGTGCATGTCATGGGGATTGGGGGGGGGGGGGGCGGTAAGAAATGGCTTTAGAGCAGAAAGTATCGGGGCAGGGCAGAGCTCACTTTGGTATCGGACCACTGCGGCGTAAAAGATGAAAAAAGTGAAATGTAAACTAATTTCTTTTTTTTTTTTTTTTTTAAAAAAAAAGGTTACAGCCTTGAAAGAGCACCTCAAACTTTTTGTGCGACGCAGATTCATCAAGTGGCATCTGAGATATTACATTTGTATAATTTATATTTAAATTGAAGCTGAGAAATATGACAGTGGCTGTCTTTGGCAATAGTTCCGTTCAGCTGATGTGATCTCTGCGGGCGTCATGTAGGGCCAGGCCAAGCAGGGCACACTGGGGTATGAATGCCCGCTGCTGCCCCCGGTGCCGTACTCCAGGTCACTGCGACACAAAACGCCTGATTTATTTATATGTAAAACGTCGACATTCATAGCTTTTAGAATTTTAAATAACGGCGAGAATATTGTCATTCTGACCTTATTAAAAATTCAGCATCTGTCGTCAGCGTGGCTCACGTTGGCTGTTCGCTCTGGGTGTTTTTGTCTTTGTCTGCTGTGCAGCATTAATCTGCCTAACAGTACATTTGTTCTGCATCACCTACTAAAAAGTGTGAAGAAATCAGATGTTTTTTTTTCTGCTCCTTCACCTTTTCCCACCTGAGAAGGCGATGGTGCTTATGGTGCATAATTAGTGGCTTGTGGTCACTTGGGGTGGGGGGGTGTGTTAGTGGATGAGCCCCCCCCTGCTGGAGCTGGCCGTGTTCGCGTTCACCGCCTCCTCGTCGCTGGGGGTCCCTCTTCTGTCCAGCTGGCTGCTTGTTCTCCAGAAGCTGACCGGACTCGCTGGGCTCTCTGCCTCCACATTCGCCTTGTGATTTCATTCGTTTTTTTCTCCTTTGTGTTTCATAACAGAGTACCACAACACCAGACAGATTTTTAGATTTTTTTGTTTTGTTTTTTTTATCTGTTTTTGTTTTGCTCAACATTTGTCTGTCTTTGAATTTAATGATTAATTCTGAAGGCGTGGGGTCCACAAAGGTGCTCTCTCTCTCTCTTTCTCTCTCTCACTCACTTTCGACAACCTGGTGATTGGAATATTAACAACACGACCCGTCTGGTTGCTTGGCTTACAGGGTTGGATCTTTGCTTGTTTTGAAAGCAACGGCAATGAATTCTGACAGCAGTTTGGCATGTTTCCATGGGTGAACTTGAGCAGGGGAAGGTAGCTTCAGTGTTATATACGCTAAACGGGCCGATTTTGAAGCGTTTAAGTACTTTAGTCATTTAGCAGTTTCTCACTCCCCCACCCCAAACCAATTCTGTAAATTATTTGCTTCTTTAAAATATGCTTTATGTACTTTTAGTGTGTGTGGGACTGATTATTGTTAACAGGAAACATGGGTATTATGCTGATTCTGTTAATAGAACGTCCTGGTGCATTATGGGAGTGGGGGGGAGGGTTCCAGGGAGTAGGGCGATGACCCTCTGGAGAGCTGGGGGGAGGGTGGGGCTCCCAAGCGGACGCTTTGGGCACCCCAGAGAGGCCCGCGGGGCATGCTGGCTTTGGGGGGTCTCGAAATGGAGACCTCGCCCAGGCCGAGGTATAAATATCAGATCATATTGGTTGGGGAGGAGGTTTCCAGACTGCTTGGAATTTGGATCCTCCAACTGCCTTGGGGAATGCGGCTCTGGGGTGCATCCCACACCGGCACGCCGGGTGTTACCCTTATTGCTGCTGCGTACTGCCTGTTTGATTAAAAACACCGGCAGGGAGCCTGACCTCCATGGCTCCATCACCTTCAAAGAAGCATCAAGCACATCAGCTTCTCCAGGGTCATCGGGACAGCCTGCCCGTAGCAAAACACACAGCAGTTACCTAAGGCGCTATATGTTTTATTCAGTCAAACGATAAAGACAGGAGTGCCTTTCTCGCATGGCCTGATATCTGCAGCGTGTTGTCATTGGCATGGGCCAAACTTTAATTCTGCTTGTATTTTTCCTTCTCCTCCCATTCGTGTCTATGCTCGTAACATTAGACCTTTTGGAAAGATTCTCTGAGTCGCCATCAGACAGCTTTGGTTATTGTGTCCTGGGTTCCTGCACCGTTACACCTTATTTATCCTATTTTTACTTATCTTCTCATTTTGGTTTATGGGCAGGGCGACTTAAGCTGAGGTTGGAGCAGAGAGCAGTGCTGAGGATGCAATGTGCCACACGTGGGGAATAACTGTGCCCTCTCTCCCCTCTTCCCACTTTCCCACAGGTGACGGACAAGTCGGTGCAGGCCTTCGCAGAGCACTGTCCACAGCTGCAGTTCGTGGGCTTCATGGGCTGTTCGGTCACCTCTCTGGGAGTCATCCACCTGACCAGGGTGAGTGAGGGGCAGGCCTGGGTGTGCAGGTGGGCGAAGCAGTGGCAGGGTGGAGCCTCGAACCTGGGTGTGTTGGAGGTGGGTAGGTGGGGCCTTGAACCTGGGTATATGGTAGGTGAGTTGCGGGAGCCTTGAATATGGATAGTTGGGAGGTGAGTGGGTGGAGCCTTGGGCCTTGGTGTGTGGTAGGTGGGTAGGCGGCATTGTTGTCATCTTACGTTAAAGTAATTAGTTACAGTTACAAATTACTTCTGCCAAAAAATAGAGTTAGTAACTCAGTTACCACACTGTAAAAGTAATTAGCTACTCAGCAACATAACTGGAATTATTTTTTATGTTCTACAGTGCTATTATGTTCTATAACATCTTTAACGTCAAAGATGTTTACAATAACTGATTGAAGAATAAACAGTATTTTAGAACATTTGGTATTTATTTGAACTTAGCTTGCAGCCTGCCATATGATATACCTAGAAATAAAAAACATAAAAAATAAAAATTGAAAATAAAATTCAAGTGCAAAATTAAGACACACAAATTCAAACTTGGGTAAAAAGAAACAAAGGAGAATCTAGCTTTTAAGTACTGCAGTTACTCTGTACGACACAAAAATAAATAAATAAACAAATATCTTACTCTTAAATATCAGTCACAAAATGAAATATTGAAAATGAATAATGTTAACACACTTTGCATTTAAGTGCAAAACTGTAAACCTGGTTAAAAAGAAACAAAAGAAAATCTGGCCTTTAATTAGTGCAATTATCTGTATAATATTGCACAAGAAACAGAGCACTATTCAACTATTGAATATTCAGTAAAGTAATAAAAATTAAATATTGAAAATAAATTCAGTTATTCACACACTTCGCAATCAAGTGCAAAA
>JABFDZ020000044.1:28286543-28304066 GCA_019775955.2 Pollimyrus isidori | reverse complement strand
GACACAGTACCAAAGGAGCCCAGTCTTCATCTCAGCTCACTGGACAGCGTCCATGTCTCACAGGGAGCACCAGGACTATAAAGACTTGGACCCTCATCTTTCATAAAGATATCAGGAAGGCCACACGCCCGTTTAAGGATCGTGGTTCAAGAATCGTGGACCCAGAGATGCCCAATGTCCTACTTGGGGGATTAGCTTTAAATAACTGCTCAAAGTAGTTGGCCCAGTGGGTCACAACTGCAGTGTCATCCATATGGACCGTTGCATTGCCTAACCTGACTGCATGTCTCTGAGGAACAGATTGAGCTGTATGCAATGCTTTGATTCCTCTGTAAACAGGACGCGGGTCATTTGATCACAGATGGTGTTAGATGAACCTGTGAGCATGTCACACAAATGCCTTCTTTTCTGGCCCCAGAGCCCTCACAGCAGTCTCCTCAGTTCCCAATATAGACTGGAGTTGCCACCAAATCATGCTTTGCAACGCATCTCCATAATATCCATAGGTGCCCTATGAGATGAAACACCTTCTGGGAACACCGGCAACACCAACACAACCTCAACACACAACCAGGAATATCAATATTTATGGACCGATTTTTTAGGCGCAGCCAGGACGTTGAAGGTGTCCGGAAAAAACATCACAGTGGTCCATTTGGACTCACCCGCTTCATGGCTGCACTCAGGTTCTCACCCCTCAGGTGGTTTGTCATGTGATGGGTGCCACAACGCACTGTATCAGTGCATGATCCCTTACCTCTCCTCTTACGTTTTTGGTGCGTTTGATTATTTCTCTCCAAGTCGGAACTCGGATGAAAACGTCACGAAAAACGTCACTTACTGTTGGAAACACGCCTCTTTTACGACGTTGAAGACAAGATTTTGTTGACCAAGTTGCCCCGTGATGTAATTTCAACATGGCGGCTTACACACTCAATCGTAATTCTATTCTATAAATCTTTAAAAATGTTTATTTTGTTAAATGTATTAATAGTTATACATGTAACTGAATTTAGAGAATACCATATCATGACCGTAAACAGTATCCTATCATGCAATATCAGATTTTTACCAGACTTGTTAGTGTCTTTGGTTTGTTTGTACAGTGGTACCTCGGTTCTCGAACTCCGGATTGAATCTTAAAAATTGTGAGTTCTGGTCAAATTTTTCCCATAAGAAATAATGCAAAACCAATTAATTGGTTCCCGGCCCCCCAAAATTACACCTACTGTAAATATGTTTTTGTTAGCATTTAAACACAAAATGGGATAAAACATTTTTTTCTTAATGGCTTCCAAAACGATAAAGATCATATCCCTATGAATCATATCCCTATTGCTATGAATGTGCTAAAATATTTTTAAAAGCTTTTTAATGTGGTTTGACTAGTTTGTGTTTCTTGTTTGTTTGTCTCTCGGAAAAAAAAATCTCATTCCAAATCTGCTAAAATATAAAGCAACAACATATGACATGAGGTAGCGCGAACGGGAGATTGTCGGACGTGATGTCACTCAACTCGTTTTCTTCGAGTTCTGAGAGAAAAACAAACGCATCATTAGATAACCGCATCGACAAACGTTCACATACACGTCTGAATTCTTGCTGAAGCGTGTCGTCGTGTTCTCTCTTTCACACTCGTCACAGTATGGATAGCTTAGATCTGTCTGATTTGATTTTATGTTAAAAGGACTTTTTTGTTTCAGTTCAAGATGTAGGCCTAGCGCTTGTCACGTTGAGAGGTGCATAGAAAAAATGATCGTGTGTAATTTATCACGGTTATAGGCGGGTAACGGGTGGGATGTTAACGGGCCCGGGAGGGTGTGGATTTAACTTTGAAATAATCACGGATGCACGGGCGGGTAACGGGCAGGTGTGGTGCTCTGCTGTGTGGGTGAGGGTCACCAAAAGTGGACCCGTGCAGGACTCTGTCTCACTCCCTGGAACTCTGTGAGTGCCACGGTGCCAGGAAATTATGCACAGCCATCTTCTGGTGTCCACCCCATGGATCGAGCGTCATCTGCATCTTCGTCCATGAGGTTCAGCCCCGTGGCTCCTGTGTGGTGAGGTGTGACATGTTCACTGGGGCCCAGAACCGGGATCCCCGTGAGGTGAGGTGCGACGTTCACAGGGGCCCAGGACTAGGGCCCCCATGTGGTGAGGTGTGACAGTTTGACAGGGGCCCAGGACTGAGGCTCCTGTGTAGTTAGGTGAGGTGAGGTGTGACATGTTCACAGGGACCCAGGACCATCATACACACAGGGGACGTATCATACACACTGGTGTCCATGACAGCCTGTATGAACCCAACACTGCCCGGTGCTGTGTCCCCGTTCTGAGTCTCCGGCCTAGTTCCTACCTTCACCTTGGCCCCACGCAGCAGATCACCTATTGTCCAGCGGACCCTTAAGGTGTTGGGGGAAGGGCCGCTTTACCGTGGGGGCGGGGTGGGAAGATACGTGTGAAAACGGGCTGAATGAGGGAGGAAGGGGTGTGTGTGGAGGGGGGTGGAGAGGCTGATTATTTAAGGATGAAGAGATGATTAATCTTCTTCTCCAAAGTGGGCCCATTGATTGGGGCGTAATAGATGGAAGCAGGAGGAGCCGCCTGGGAGAAGTGGGCCCTAATGCAGCAATTTGCAGGCTTGTACATTCGAAACACAAGAGGCAATAAACCATCTGGGTGATAAAAATGACACAATTACATGAACATTTTCAGCTGCTAATTGCCAGGCCCCTTTCTGCATCTGACGAGCGTGTGCCTTCCATCCTGCCGCGCTGTCGAACCCCTCCGCAGAGGGTGCCGGTGGCCAGGTGGGGGCCATTTGGGCCGAGGCATGTGGAGTGACGTCAAAAACGCCGCTGACGCACGGGGTTGGGAGGGGGTGTGGGGTTGGGGGTGCGGGTGGCACTGGGTGGCATGTCGGTGGGCGGCGTCCTACCTGGTCTGGGCCGGCAGCTGGGCCCTCAGGCACTCTGTTATGCAGAAACGCCATGAAACGGGTGCCGTGCTGTGGCTCTCGGCCTCATTATGCGGGAATAAAGACCGTCGGCACCTTCAGGCATTCTCATTGTAAAAGTTTTTGTTGCCCCTTAATATTTGCTTTGAAGAAACTGTCAGCCGACTTCAGCGAAAGACATTAGCTAATGTCGGCTATTTGACCTTGGATGCAGTATGACTGTATAGCGCTGTATAATATAATTCCTTTTCAATTTCTTATATTTGTATTGCTTGTTGTGGTACCGAATGGTTGCATTTGCTATTTCCCTCTAGGATTGTAAATTTACTGACTACTGTGAAACCCCATTTTGTACAAAGTTTGTACAGTTTCTCGACTAGCTGCTGGTAATTTTAATAGGAAGTATCTAATTGAAAAATGGTTTGAAGTTAAATTTGACCCTAACGATAAGCTTTAAGTGCCTTGTACTTGGTTTTTCGTACTTTTCTGCTGTTTTTCAGGATCTTTGATCTTCAGCTCATTGAACAAGAGTGGTCATGCCTTTTATCGTTACATGTATGTAGAAAAGACCCCTTTTGATGTCCAGGGAGAAAGTTCTGGCGCAAAGGAGAGACCTTCAGGAAGCCAGACATAGCTAATTAACTTGACAGTGACCTTCCTGTGTCGTACTGATATTGGTGACACTGCTCTCCTTTTGTTGGCATGTTATGAGTTGGAGTAGATGACATCTGTGCCCTTTTGTGACCTCTGTGTCAGGAAGCCTTATGTAAGGTGGAGGTAGGAATATTGGATGTGAGGCTCAAAGTGAGATGGGAACTTCTGCTGTTCTTCATGAGAAGAGCTTTTTTTTTAATTGTTTACTGCATGTTTTGCTTATATGTGGCTCACCTTCAGACCCCCCCGCCTCACTGCTGCCCTGCCTGTAGGAGTGTCCTGAAATCATCAAAATTCCAGCAACGCCATTTCTGCTAATTGACTGTAATTGCGAGTGTAATTACAGTGCCCAGGTTTATTAGAGGTACTGAACCCTTTCAGTAATTAGCATCAGGCTATTTTTTGAGCTCAAGGGGCCCCTGTATTCTGTGTTAGCTATTATACGCTAATGACCCATAAAGATTGAACTACTACGGCGATTTCGGGGGTTTGCGTTATTTGTCCCAGAACGTTAATGTAACCCTATATTGTTGCATTGACGGGTTACTGCCAAAACAGACGGATTTCGCAGTAAAAACATTTAGCCTGTTTGCAGTGTTAAACGCCGGTTTGGATGATGTCGATGGCACACGGGGAGCAGTTAAATTCGACGTGATGGCTGGAGCGCGTTTGAAATGAAATATTATGATAGTATGGAATGGCTGTCGCCCCGACGCTCTTGCTGCATGGAGAAGCGAGGGCAGCGGCAGCGTGGACTGGGTGCTGGAAGATGCTTGATGCGGGTCACTTCTTTATGACTTTGTCTGTCGCACTCTGGCCATCTTAACCCAACCAGTACCTGTCTCCACCCCTTTCTACCCTCCCAGCTGAAGAACCTGAGCAGCCTGGACCTTCGGCACATCTCGGAGCTCAGCAGCGAGACGGTCATGGAGGTGGTGCGCAGCTGCCGCAGTCTGAGCTCCCTCAACCTCTGCCTCAACTGGAGCATCAACGACAGGTAGGTACCAGAGAGCTGGGCCCTCGACCCTTGGCCCCTGACCCCAGAGAGGGGAAAACACCACTTTGCTTATTAGAACCTCTTTATACTGAGTCTCCTACAGTTATTACTGCCCCCCTTCGTTTGTAAATTTCTTATGTTCTTCTTATTATCAATATCAGTATTTTTTCAGTTCCAAACATTATGCAAGTAAATGGCTGTTGCTCACCCACTTCCACCATCATGGTCTGTATCTTTTTAAGGAAAAAAACGTTTAGAGTCTGTCGGGGCATTAAAATATGAATGTGGGAGAGCTGTAACTATTGTTGGAAGGGGGAGTGTGTGTGTGTGCCCACCCCCCGACGCGCCTTTGAGGGAAGGACCTGCAGTACAGCAGATACTTGTCAGCGGACTGACTTCCAATCGATTATTATGGTTACAGCAGGCTGTTTTATTAAGGTGAGATATTTGCCTTCAGAGCAGTTAAATGATGCAGGCGGGATCCTGTGAAGGTAATCGGAGATCCGGTGTGGCTGGTGACCCTTTGGTTTTCTGCCCCTTTTCTTTAAATAGTTCCCTTCATGGTTTTCTTCCTCATTCTAAGCCAGGTTGCATTTTTCTTTATTTGTCTTACCTTTGACTTTCCGTTTAGGCAGAATCCTTATCCCCCCCCCACCGTTGAGCAGTAATGAAGATTATACCCATCCCATCCAATGGGGACAGATGGTTGCCCATATGGGGAAGGAGGGGGCAGGCACCATCTAACAGGAACTCAGGGACTTAATGACCTGTCCTATCAGCTGTTTGGGGGGGGGGGGCAGGGGGTTATGCAAACCTTTAAATCTTTGTGTGCTGCTGGGTTCCATCAAGGTGAGATTTGAGGGGGGAGGGGGGATTTAATTGGCAAATGCACTGAAAAAAGAATCCAAATTAAGAATGTTTGCTTTTCTGATCGCTCAACAGCTTGCTGTTTATTACACTGAGTAATGCTTTAATTCCCGGTACTGAATTCAGATATGAAGATGGCAAATGTAGGAGCTGCTGAGAGATGGAGAGGAAGGTGGAGGTGGAGAAGGATGGTACTGGGTGGAGGTGGAGATGGATGGTACTGGGTGGAGGTGGAGATGGATGGTACTGGGTGGAGTGTGGAGATGGATGGTACTGGGTGGAGTGTGGAGATGGATGGTACTGGGTGGAGTGTGGAGAAGGATGGTACTGGGTGGAGTGTGGAGAAGGATGGTACTGGGTGGAGTGTGGAGATGGATGGTACTGGGTGGAGTGTGGAGAAGGATGGTACTGGGTGGATTGTGCTCTCTGCAGCTGCACCAATACACCGGCCCCTGGTCTTTCCTGCTGCCTGTTTCTCAGTATGAACATCTAGATTGATCTCATTTCATGCATGGACAAGAACCACATGTTCTCCATGCTGGGAGGGGGGGGGGCATCTGCCCAGTGCCGGGCCTGCCTCCCCCCAATCGACGTCGCGCACTAGTGGCCGTTGGATCGCCTGTGGCGGTATGGCAGGGTGTCCCTACAGGGTGCCGGGCGGCTGCGTGCCCCCCATGAACAAGCGGCGGGTGGGGGGGAAGGAGGGGTCTCAGCCGACCCCGAGATTCCAGACAGTGGCTTTGGAATAGGCAGTTTTTAATAATAAATATCTTTCACACGCAAATTTATAGGCCGGCAGGGGCTGCCCATTGCGTCTTGGGGGCCGCAGGTTCTAAAGCGCGGCTGGATTTACAGCGTGCCGCAGGTACCTCCAGACCCACTGCACTGTTCTTCATGTTTATTGCTTTGTGAAATTTACAGGGCACTTCAGTGACTGTTATCCTGTAACAGCCGTCGCAGTTTCTAATGATGAACCAGATTGGGGGGGTGCTGGTGATAGCAACAACAAAAGTTGAAGTCTTACAGATTCTTCTGGGGGCTTTGATCTATTCCTGCCCCTAACCCTGTATCAGATTTAGATTGATTCCATAAAATACGGTGACTTTTACCGAGGTGGGTTCTGATCCGAGTCAGCCTGGTGGGTCACCTGGGGAAAGCGGTAATTTCTCCCGGGCTGACGGCTGTATATTGCGTCGGCGAGTGTTCAAGGACTGCGAAGGCACGTGGCCGGGGGATAATCTGCCTCACTTCTCTGGATGTGGCGCTGAGGGGCAGGCGGGGGGGGGCGTGGCAGCGGGAAAGAGCAAACCGAGCTCCCGGCACCGTGGTGAAATTATGCCTGTTTCGGAATTGGATCAGGAGATTATCCGTGCCGATGGTCGTGTCAGCTCATTTTAAATTTCTCCGGTTGCCACCTCTTAGTATGCAGGGGCTGCGGGGCGAAAGCCGGCAATCGATGCCCCCTTCCGGGCCTGTCTCCACCTGGGCGTCTCTAAAGCTCAGACTTACTCTGCTCCCCTCCCGTAAATCGCCTTCTCAGATGGGGAGGTGCACCGCAGGTCCGTCAGAGCCCCCGTCAGCCGGGCTGCGGTTGCCGCGCTACCGCCTCCCCCCCCCGCCTCCAGATGCACTCTGAGGATGAATTAGCAGTGATGTCTCCTGTCCTTGGCTTTATGCTCAGCTGCTGGCTTGGTTTCTATGATTCTTTGAAGTAGCTGCATCCTTCTTGCTGAAAAGCAAATCTGTGCGTCCCCTGGTGCTTAGAAAGGCGAGGGAGGCACTGCACCTGTTATAGCGCTCAGCTGAGGGTTCGAGTGTGAGGTTGCATCGGTCCCTGGCGCCCGGCCTTCTGGAAGCCACTATGCTGTCCAATGGCTATTGATAATGATCTCTCACCACCGGCGCCGCCCTGCAGGCGGGCTGCGTCCAGGCCGAGATGCGTGCTGCCCTCTCATGGGCTGCTCTACTTTTATGTACTTTTATGTTGTTTAACAGTTTAACTGTATCGGTTAAGAGTAACTGCGGGTTTCTGCCTCTGCGGATTGCCTCTCCCTGGGGGGCTCGCGATGGCCACACCAGCCTTCGGAGTAAATGGATGTTGAAAATTGTCCCCACCGTTCACAGGAGGTATTTCAGCCTCGATAAGAATGCATGTGGAAAAGCGTCCCTGGGGGGGGCAAAGTGTGTGGCCGTTTTCTTCTTGTCTTTTAATCATCTCTCTCGAAAAATATAGTGGCAGTATGGTATCTCCCCCCCCCCACCGGTTTTGTGTCTGAGTGCTCATTAATAACGTCACAGGCCTTTGTTATGGCTGCTGAGATTGCAGTGTGTGTGAGTTGGAGCATCAGGTTTGGTCACTGCTGTTGCTGCCTCCCCTCACCTCGGGCTTTAGAGCGGCTTCATGAGCGCCCTGCGGCTTCCGCAGTTGGCTGTAACTGCTGACTGTCTCCATATGCAAGCACCCAGTATCCCACTGCTTTTTGTGTCTGTGGGCAATGTCAGAAGTAGAGTTCTCTTGCCTTGAAAAGAAAACGTCACCAAATGAGAATTGTCTCCCCGGATCTGGCACTGATGCCCGGCTTCTGAAGTCGAGATGAAGATCAAGCCCCGGGCTGGTATGCGGCCGTCTCAGGGGCTTGAAGGAGTCTTGGGTTGTATGGGGGTGGTACTACTGCCGAATGCGTTAGTTGACCTCGGTGTATTGAGTCAGAAGCTGCAGAGCCGCATTCCTAAATAGGAGAGAGATGGAATGGCCCTTGTCAGTGTGGTTTTCCCTCCAAGATCTCAGTCATGTGACTGTTTTTTTTTTTTTTTATTGCTGACATCAGTGAAAGATTTTGTGAGAGGTGAACATATGAATGGAAAATTACAGCCTTGTTTGCGCTCACTGTGAATAAAAAGGCAGAAAGACACTAAATCTGGTGAATCCATTAAAAAAAAGCATTTTTACTGGATTGTGCTGGCTGAATATGGGGAACGATGAAGGAGCCATTGATGAAGTGATTGCCAAGGTGCCCTTCCCTGTAAAAAGCACTCTGTAAAACCTCTTACACACACGTCTGGCTGCGCTTCCTCTTCCTTGGATGTTTGATTGTTCTCTGGTGATTTTTTTCGCCATTTTAATAGTTGCTCTTGAAGGATATTTATGTATGTCTTGCTTCCATTTGCAGGTCAATTAAAACCTGCATTTGGCCCCGCCCAGCCAGAGTTCATTTATAACAGGCAAGCAGGCAATATATCTCATGGCTGAGGTCGGTAAGCGTTCCTATAAATCCCCCTGTGGCAGATTTAGGGGTGTGACAATCTCTCGGCCACCAGGAGTGAGTTTCCCCCCTGCCCGGCAAGCTTGGGCTTCGCGTCACCATCAGAGTGTCCCTTCCTCTTCTTTACGGCTTTTGTTGTGGGCTCCACCTAGGCCATGTGCCCAAAGCGTCGCAGCAGATGCGCTGCCCTGCATATCGATATGCCAATCACAAATACCCACCCCTGGCAACCTCGCTCAGGCTCCACACAGCTGTGTTGCCGGCTCGCACGGCCCGGTCCCGATCGGATCGGATCGCGTCCTCTGAGAGGAGCCTGCTTCCTGAGTTTTGGATTCGGAGCCTCCGGCATGGTGGACGGGCACGGTGGACGCCCCCCGTGCCGTGCTTGCAGACGGCACCATGAGGCGATGTAATGTCATAATTGGCTGGTGCCCCGCGCCAGCTGTGCCATGCTTTTGGAGCGTGGGAGCGACATCATAACGCCGCTGATTAATCTCTCCGATGTGGCTTTTCCCGTGGGACGCGGCGCACGCCCGGTCGGAAATCTGGCCCGCTGCGGGGGCTGAAAACGCGCCAAGGCTGGAGAAGCGGCAGTGCGGGGGCTGGCGGGGAGGCGTCGCACACTGGAAGCGGATCCGGCTTCGCTCGGCCTGCCGTGGGCCGCTCTGCTCCCGCTCCCGGCACACTGTGAAATCCTCCTGTATTATTTCTGTTCCGTTTTTATTTTATTTTTCAAAAGCCACCATCGAATCATTTAGCAGTTATAAGTCTGCCAGGCCGTTACATGTCGGGCATTTATTGCATTGAAATAAAACATAAATAAAAAGAGACACGGCCGACCCACGGAATATTAAGCGAGCTTCTTGAAATGGTCATCGTCCATGTTTCATGTTTTATATTTATTTAGGCTGCAGGGCCTTGCAAATGAAGGCATTGGATGACACCCTCAGTGTTGAGTTTTTATTAAGCATTATGTATGTATATCTTTACCTTTCAGGTTTAATCTGGGTGATGGAGACCTTGTACTTCAGTCATTATGGGGGGGGAGGCTAGCTTTTAGTCTATTGGCCCCAGGCCGGGAAAGCTGCTCTGGCGTATATGAGGTTGTTTATTGAGGCCCCCCCAGTGCGTGCACGGTGGGAGCTGTCGAGTCCTCCTCCATTCTCACTCTGCTCTTATAGTGGTGTTTAAGTGTAGGTGCTGGAGCCCAGTTTACCCCCATCATGCTCAAATTGCTTTGCGAATCGGTGCTTTTGTTTTTCCTGTGTCCTTACCTTACGTTTTTACTTTTTTGTGTGTTTATTTTTTTCCCTCCTTCCCGCTTATGTTTTTGACAGCGGGGAAGGGGCAGCGAAGGCCCGAGGATGGGCGGCTGTTCGGGGAATGAATATGTGTGTGTGAATGTGTGTAATATAGAAATTGCAGAAAAATTACAGGGAGTGGGGCATGTGATTTTGTGGAATATGTTATGGTCTTGCAGGGAGGCATTGACACCTGGCCGTGATCTTTGAGCAGAGTGATGTTATTGCCAATTGTCATACTTGCCGGGGAGGAGCTTCTCTGACCCCCCCACCTCTGACATCTCTGGGAAAGGCCCCCACAGGCAGGACAGCCCTCCTGAGCTAAGGAGGAGCTATTTGAATATAAGAAGGGCACAGGAAGGTTTTCCTTTTTGTCCTGTTACAGGCATACTAACTCTTCTGATTGCTTTTCTTCCAACCCCACCCACCCACCCACCCGTTCTCCCCTCACTCTAACAAATAGACGTACGCTGCTTCATGTCCTGTTGCTACTACAGTTGTTTTTTCCTTAGTTTTGCTATGCGTTCCCCGGCCAGTAAACCAATCCTGCTGAGATCTGTGATTTAGCTGCCAGGTGTATTTATGGAAAATTCAAGCTTATTTCAGAATCTCACTGTCATTTCTCTTTTTATTTAGGGAGTCTCATCGTACCAAATGGAGCGCTGCAAAACATTAGAATTCTATTCAAGCGAACGAGTGTAACAGAAGCGCTTCCCCGTTGACAGATAGTTGGAAAATGTGAGAAATTGGACGTGAGTAAATGGCGGGAGGAAACATAGCGAAGGCGATCACTTCTGACGGCGCCTAGCTGAAAAAAACGAGACGTTAAGCATCCTTGTACAGTTATTAATTTTGACTAACGGCCACTGAAGCCTCACTTTAATAAGTATTGACGCTGCTACGTGTGAAGGTGAGGTTGGTAAACTGTTGGAAATTAAACTTCAATGTGCTCCATCCGGTTTCTCTTGCGTCTTCATTTCTCTGGCAGTTTAGCCATGTCTATGAGGCATTTTTTTGAGCCCTAACATGCAGGCAGACAGACAAGTGACTTTTTTTTTTAAATTTTATTTTATTTATTTTTTTTTTCCCCCTTTTTCACTTCCTCTATTTCCCCTTGACTATTATATTATTACTGGTTTTGAGCACAGATTGGCTTTGTTCTCAAGGAGAAAATGTTAATGTATTCTGTCAGCCAGCACAGTGCCGTGGGTTTGCCGGTGTGGGACGCCGACTTGCGGCACGGAGGCCGCAGGCTATGGTCTCCCGTGCTGTCGCGCTAAAAGCGGGGAGGGGGACCCTCCGCCTCACTGGAGTGAGCTGAGATGCTCCATAATCGCCTGTGATGCCGGAGCGAGTCTGTTCACAAGGGTGCCATTTTAAGGGAGAGTCATAAAGCCCCAAGCGTATTCATGCAGTCATTGCAGCATTCGAGAAGCCATTTAAATACACCCTATCTTTCTTTTTTGCTTGTCTGTTTGCCCATTAATTGCACTTGGGAGGTCACAATGCAGGCTGGTAGTGTTTTTGTGCTGTTTCCTCGTATTTATAAAGGTGGCACCCTCTGGACTTGGGTAATGACGTGCTGTATGTACTTTGTTCGGGAGGTCTGTGGCTCTGCGGGCAGTCTGCGCCTGCGTGCGGAAGGTCATCGGTTCCAGCCCCATGGCTGGCAGACTAACCAGGCCACCGTGTGGCCCTTCAGCAAGGCCCTCCCTCCCCACTGCTTTGGAGGTACCGGATGAACCCAAACCTCTTCTGTCTACTTTATCTGTGCCTTACAGGACAGCAAAATGGGATATGAGGAGGCTGAAGTGTTGTTGTTGTTCCTGCCTATTCGCTGGGTATAAGAACATTCTATTGTTGTTCTATACTGTTTGAGCAGCAATACCTTCCTGAGTTGGAGGCCCAGGGTTATTATTACAAATTACATTATGTGATGCATTTTTTTTATGCTTTTCATCCATAAAGAGCTTAACCCTTATTTTTTTGTTGAAACGCTGCTTATTTTTTTGACCGTTAAAGGTCGGAGCCTTGCCAATCTGGTAGACTCGGTGACGATTTGATAAACAAAAAGAATTTCCAATAAGGGTGAAATTTGTTGACATTTTCAGATGACAGATTGTTGGTTGTTTGGTTTGAAAATCACTTTTTTCCATGGCACATTGAAGGAGACATGGTATGTTTGTTGACTGAGTGTCAAAGTGTGTGTGAAGGTGATGGAGGTGTGTGGTGTTATGGATTTTTCTGTTGTGCTCTCCATAAATAAAACACCTTCAGATATTATTTACGCAACTAAGGCAGATACACACCCAAGAGTACCTCCTACTTACTGTGAGTCCACCTTTAGCAAACCTTTAGCGTGGCCATGCAGTGTCTGGAGATGCATTTATGATTACACAGCTGTGGTAAAAATTCAGAGACCACTCTATATGTTTATACAAATCTGCATTTCTTACAGTACATCCTGTTTTAATCCCGGTTCTGATGGCAGAAGACTATACTGAGCGGCAGGTTGCTTCAATGTTCAATATGAAGCAAGTTCCATAAAGCGAGGAAGAAGCCCTTCATTAATGAGAAACAGGGAAGAACCAGGCTGCAGTTTGCAAAAAAATGTAGTTCACACAGACACACACCCATAAATTGAGAAATGAGTGAAACAAAAAAAACTGCTGCAGTCTTTTATTTTTTTCCACTGCTGTATGCGGACCACGCAGGTCACGTCCGCTCCTTTTCTTGCGCATATTGAAGTTTTGTACTGTCTGAAATTAAATGACTATCCATCTGCATAAAAAAAGAGTGACTTTATGATTCTTCCAATTCCAAGGACAAGCAAGGATATGCTGTGGCCCCCATCTGTCATGGATCTTCTGCAGATCATGTCTTCCAGTCTCTGAACTCTCAATGAAATATTTGTGGGTTTAATGGATCGGGGACACATGGCGGTTTGCCTTCAGTGTTTGAAAGACCTTCCTCTTAGTTATTAGGTTTTAGCCTCATCAGAAGAAGGAAAACAGCAGCCTGGTTCAGGTATATTTAAGTGCCATTTTCAGATCAGCTCTTCTCAGTCCACGTGGTATTGGTTGCAGTTGAGATCATAGTTGGGCTTCCAGGTCCCAGTCTTTGACAGTCCTGGTCTTTTTTTTGGAAGTATGTTTACAATAGTAAAAGAAAACATCCATCCATCTGCAAGATAATGCGAGTAATACTGTGATATTTATAAAATAAAATGCAGTTGAAACTTACCGGAAACAAACTACGGCCAAGTAGAACTTATCTGCGTCCAATAAGTTGGTGATGTTGAAGGAAATTGTGCCAACAGACATAAAGCGATGCTGACAAGCCACATGCTTTTTCTCAGTATCATCTCTGTGGAATACAAAATACTTCCATACAGCGGAAGGCAAATATGTTTTTTGTGACCAGTTGTTTTTCAAATTTATCCTCTTCACTCACTTTTGTTAAATTTCTCACAAATGTGCCACATAAAATTTCACAGAGTTTTTGAATATCTACTCGATAATCTTGAAAGGGAGCCATCGTTATAAGTGCAAAGCTGGCTGAGTTTCGTTTTCTATGATGGAGTAAAAACATTTTAGCGTATCTTATTAACCCAGCTGACTATCAGATGCCATCCTTGTAATGTGACAATTGCATGCGCAAAACATGCGGTGTCAATATTAATATTGCACATCGTGCAGATGTACATCCATTCATCCTGCTTATCCCGATCATTTTCCTTTAAATCTTGAATCACAAATTATAATTGTAATAATTAAATGTGCAGTTAAATATCTAATTAGCTAACGGTTACTTAAACACCTGAAGCCAATTAAAATCTAAAGCTTAGGATGAGATGCAGGTAATCAGCCAAATAAAGCTAAATGCTGAGTGTGATGGCCCTGTCTCCTAACGGCTCAATCATGGGAGGAGGCCACGCATGGGCATCTTGAGTGGGACTAAGAAAACGCCATTCAGCTGATGGTCAGCTCGACAGCCCTAAACAAAAGGCTTGATAATAAAAAAAAAACACTTGGCACCGAAGGGGAATGCCGTTTCACTTGATGTTTCATTTTCTGAGATCAATGGCTGTCTGGTTGCAAGATTACTGCGAGTTTCTGGACACATGTGAAAGATGTAATTCACCCACTGACAACCAGTATTCTTGTTCACTGATCCAGTGAACTCCCCCTCTCTCTCCCTCTCCCGCTCTCTCTCTTTCTTAGCCGTTGCTGTTTTTTTTTTCCCTTTGTTGGTTTTCTCGCACTATGGAAATTGCCTGGGCTGTAAAGTGGGATTTGACCCCAGCTAAGTCATTTTATACGCATCACTTCTGGGGAAGCTCGTCTGGTCACATGACCTATTCCCCTTGGTCACCCCATTCTTGTTTTGGTTATAAATATTGTTTTGGTTGTAAATATTATGATAAACTGAGACCAAAGAGTCAGACCATAGTGTGTGTATGTATAAATAAAAACAATACTGTCGGTCTCTTTCGTCGTATTTTATCACTCTGTGCTCACACTAGCGGGTGTATTTTCTGCAAACCTGGCTCTCAGAATTCAGAGTCCACTTGGTCACCGGTCAGGCGATTCCACTTCCTTCTGAGAAGCCTTTCATCCGCCATGGAGGCACATTAATATGATAAAATATAATGTGAAATGTATGAATATAATGTGAAAAATGAAGCAGAGGCTAACTGCGGCTCCACTGGCGAGGCTTCAGAAGGAATAAATCCTTCGAAATCCAGCACCGAGGAGGTTTTATAATGGAGAATCAGCTGTAATGGGATGAAAGGCCCCCAGGCTCTTCTGGAAGTTGGGATCACGGGCCACGCTGAAGTGCTTCCTGCCTGGGACCCCCGCTTTCCGCCTTTGGGGGGCCCCATGTGGCAGGCATCCATAGTTGCTGCTGCCTCTGGGAGATGGGCTGGCCAGACTACACACACACACAAACACGTTCTGTATCCCTTACGACAGACTCTCCAAACAGACTCGGGTACACACCAGGTGAAAGAGAAGCGGGACTGAGAACATGCGCGTTTTATCTTAATTTCCGAGGTCAGTTTGATGAATCAAGTCTTATTTTGATAAATGTTGCGTTTCTTCTGGCTGCTGTTTGTCTTGGCGACGTCTGTAGTGTAGACAGGCATCCTGGCACTCACTCGGTTTAACACTGCTTTAATTAGAGGACACTATTGAAGAATTGAATATTAAAGCAACTCGCTATTTGGGAAGCATGGCAGTGGAACTCTTAACGTGAAGGCGCGGGATGTATTGTAGGAACGATTAAGGAAATGATTCAGAGTTCCTCGGCGTAGAGGAGAGAAAACAAACACATTTTTTCACTCAAGGAGCGGAAATGAAAGTCATTTTAAGTAGGAGAATTGGATGCTTAGGACCCCACGGAGAGCTTGGATCTTGTGTAAATGATTTAGAGGTTCTCTACGTGCCATTAAGTTCATATGGAGATGCGAATGGAGAGTCTCCACTCTGGTTATCTGCCAGCTAAGTAGCTCCCCGTGGTATGTGGAAGGGGTCTTTAAAGCCGCGCCGTTCACAGCGTGCTGGGGTGAGTTACTGCGGGAATGTCACTCCAGCATCAGTATCCACTCCACGAGTAACATTTACAGTATAAGGATAAATATATAGGAGACAGGGTTTACACTTGCAGAGTGGACCCTCCTCCAAGGGTCTTCTCTCCTGGTCTCCTTTCTGGGCCTGTTCTTAGGGCTGCTCCCTGGGCCTCCTCTCAGGGCCTGCTCCTTGGGCCTTTTCTCTGGATCTCCTTTCTGGGCCTCCTCTAAGGGCCTGCTCATTGGGCCTTTCTCTGGATCTCCTTTCTGGGCCTCCTCTCAGGACCTGCTCCTTGGGCCTTTTCTCTGGATCTCCTTTCTGGGCCTCCTCTCAGGAACTGCACCCTGGGATTTTTCCTAGGGCCTTCTCTCAGAGCCAGCTCTGTGCCCACTGCCTCTCCCTCATAAATAAAGGATTAGCCGTCTTGTCATTCATGTCCCTCGGGGTGTAGGGTTGTAATGCCAGGGCCCAGCCACTTCGGAGGATGACCTGCAGAGTCCCTTTCTGAGTTTGTGACCCATCTTGGTGTGGCAATGGGTGCGGAAGCGGTTTGTGGGCAAAGATGCTGATGTGTCAGGGGAACTGGATGAAGTCAGTGGATGGAAAATGAGTATCGTGAGGCGGCTGGCCTGCACTTTAAAAAAAAGAAAAAGTGATTTCAAAGTATTCTCCACATTGTTTATACAGCATTAATTTCCTGGCAGCCTGGCCTCACCCAGAGTCAGATTGCTGCTCCTTTCACTCAGTGAGGCATCAGAATAGCCTCCGGGCCGTTTGGCTGCCCGTCTCCAGTGCGGCGTGTTTTCCCAGTGCGACGCGTGCTGAGTCACGGCCTCCGCCGCTTCACCACCGACTCTGTGATTAATATGCGGCGCTCTGAGGCTCGTAGAGGTAATGACTTGTACGATGTCTGCTTTATTTCCACGGTGAAAGTCCTGCATTTGGGGCTTGAAAGCTGGGGGTGAGTTCTTCATTGCCCGCTTTGTTGTCTCCTCGTTATAGGGTGTTAAAATGTGCTCAGGTCAGCTACTGGCTCAAGTGCTAGTTCAGGTTAATTCTATACACGCAGTAACCCTTTGGAGAGTTATAATAAGTATTTGCTTTGACTTTTACGTTACTGTGCCCCCCCCCCTTGGTAAGATCATTATTTCAGCTCTCTTTCTGATACCCTGCCTCATCGGATCCCTCAGACGTGAAAGCGTATTAAGGGGAATCCCCTGGGAAAGGCATGTATCTTCTTTTCTTCCTGAATTTCTGAGGGGACAAATCTTTTTGTGGATTGTGGAATGGCTCTATGTGATATTAAACATTATTAGAGTTGTGGAGGAGCAGAGGCTGGGCTGTGGCTGTGATCATGAGAGGATGTAACATAGTTTAATGGCGCGTCCTCCCCGCCCTGGTAGGGCAGACGTGGTCTAACCAAGCCTCACATATTGTTTATGTGATGCCTGTAAGTGCAGTCCAGTGCACTTGTGCATTGTGTCCATGGACACGCATTATGGGGTGTTGTACGGCACAACTCTTATTCCCTGCTCCTCGCGTCTCAGAGGCGGAGGTGTAGTGAAACGCGAGCGAGCGGCTCAGCCTGCCCATTCTGGCAGCCCACTGGGGAGGGGGGGGGCAGGGCTGCTGAGCCCATCTGAGCTGGTCCCGAGCCACGGTTTTTGCTGAGAGCAAATGTGCCCCCTGTAGGTAGAGCCCAGTCCCAGTGCAGTATTTTATAACTGATAACGGTACTATGAAGCCCTTGATGCAGTGAATGCACTGGTCTCTTTACTGGTAACTGTAATATGAAGCCCTTGATGCAGTGAATGCGCTGGTCTCTTTACTGATAGCTGTAATATGAAGCCCTTGATGCAGTGAATGCGCTGGTCTCTTTACTGATAGCTGTAATATGAAGCCCTTGATGCAG
>JABFDZ020000044.1:28235060-28246678 GCA_019775955.2 Pollimyrus isidori | reverse complement strand
GTTCCGGGTATCGCCCCTCCCACACTGTTGGCTTAAACTTGCCTTGGATTGTGTAAAGCGAAACCCCCCCCCCCCCCGGAAGCAGCCTTTGCTCTTCTTCTATCCGGTAAAAGCACCTCGTTATTCAACTCCATGCGGCACCCGCAAAATCCACTGATGTTTAAGCCGTTTGACCCAGTGTGTTTTAGTCAGGGCTGTAATAAAACAGACAAGATGGTCTTTGATGGCGGAATCAATAAAATTATACATAATAAAAGTCTGTCTAAAGGCAATCTCAAATTGTATAAAAGGTAACAAGTTAATCATGTGAACAACGTATATACTTCTATAAAACATATAAATGTATGAATATGAAAATTTGATTAGGGTTTACTGTATTAGAGTATTGGAATTTTGGATAGTTATGCACTTTAATGTCTGTATTTCTTCTGTATGAGGAAAAAAGGACCAAATGGAAGGAATTGCAGACATCAAGTAAAACAAATGTGAACAAAAGGGCCTGACATCAGTTCATCAGCATCTTAAAGGCTGAGCCTCAGCTTCCAGAAGGGACGGCTTTGAGAAGCGGTACACTGAACATGCTGGGGTGGGGAGTCTGGTGACACGATATTCGCCTGATGCTTCAAATCCAAATTAATTACCCGCTGGTGAATGTGTTGACCAGCTCTAGCCGGGCCTAGTTTGGCTAGTGCCAGCAAGCTCCTCCTCCATTGGCTGAGCCCCCCCATCAGAAAAACATCCGGGCGTTTGGGGGGGGGGGGGCTTTCCTCCTTTGATTTGCCCTCGGATGAAGTGATCCCGGGAGGGTGGGGGCAAACTCTCAGATGTGCTTTCCGCTAATGTGTTCTCTGCACGCACCCTCATTTGCACAGCATACGTGGTTCTTACATCATGTTATCTCCAGATTAGCATGTGTGTGCTAAGAGTAGGTCAACGCTTTACGCTATGTGGAGATTTTATTTATTCATATGTTTAAGGGGTATAAGTATGTTAATGATGTAGCTGTGTGACTGGTTTCTCATGGGCATCCTGTTGCACTGCTGCCTGTTCCCCTCCAGGCCTCCTCTGTGTTTCTGGTAACTGGCTGCTGGGGATCCGAGATCCCAGAGCCAAGAGCTGAGTGTCCTCGCACAGAAGCAGGCACAGGTTGGTGTTTCGCCAGGTGGGGCAATTTAAGCATCCATGATTCCTTTGGTGGGGGGCCGTGGTTCTGCTCAGGGCTTCTGTGGCTTAACTCGCCACTCATTAGCCCTGCCAGATCACAATCCAGCCCCCCCTTGCCAATTTCTCATTGGAACACTGGCGAGCACCAGGGGACACGGTGGCTTTGGAAGAGGAACCACGCAGTGATTTATTCCTCAATTAGAGGGTTTCTCTTGGTGGGGCTTTTACGGCCCGTATGCTGAGCACCAACTCATTACAGCACAGGGTGTCTGCCGGGGCCCTCAGGCCGGGCCCTCATGTCGAGGTGGCTCATTTGTACCGTCGCATCTGGTGCCGAACCCCCAGCTGGTGTCCAGCAAGGTCTTGTACGCCTGAAAGCAGTGGGTATCAGGACAAGAATGGGCAGGCCTCTCGTTTTCTCAGTCGAATTCGTTTCTGAGTGTATTTCCCTTGAGGGGGCTGGGGGGGGCGGGGGGTCATCTGAATCATCTGAAATCTCATTTCCCTGGCTGGCGCTCTGTTATTTTGTGTGGTGTTTTGTCCTGAAATTAGGTCAATCTTAATAGTGCCGTGTTGTTTCCACTAGCTGTTTCACACGCGTACTTTCCGATTTCCTCAGATTGGCCATTTCAAAGGAACCTGCTCTTTTCACCGCTCGCCTTGTGTTCTGGTGCAGTCGAGGTCTGAGTCAATGGCCAGTCTCTCCAGATGCAACTGTCATGATGCGTCCAACATGAGAAAAGTGTGTCCATTTTATACTTATGCACCTTTATCTGTTGATGATTTAGCAAGTCTTTTTTGAAAGACCAGAAAATTCATGATGTATCTGACATAGGACTTAATATCTGCCGATTCCTGGGCAGCCAGAACTTTAGAATATTCACACTTTCTATAGTGTGGAAGTAGCAAGTTTCCCGTGTGTCTCCTCTGGGTGTTCCTGTTCCCTCCTGCAACCCAAAGACCCTCTCTTCAGATTGTCTCTAAACTGCGAGCGTGCGTGTATGATGGACTGGTGTCCTATCCTACGTGACCACTGCCATGTGTCCTGGTTCCTCTGCAGCCATGACTTTATAGTATGACTGGATGGATACATGTGTGTCTGAGGGGTCCACCTACAGCTCCAAAGGACTGTGGGAAACGGCAGATCATCCCTGTCTGACAGAATTCGGCTGATCCAGTCAGTCATGGTTTAACACTCCGCAGCTACTGAGCTCTAAATGAGAATTATGCTGCTGATTACATTTAATAAGCATGTTCTACAGATGTCAGTCGAGGTGACGATAAGCGGAATCCTTAAAACGTTAGCATAAGCCAGTCACCGTAGTGATCGATTCCGGTCAGGCTACGCCTCACAGTGACCGCTCCCGGTTCCTTCGAGGGCTTTTTGAAGTGACTAACGCACAACGGCACACAAGCTGGGCTTGCTGACAAATCGTTCTCCCCATGCCGCCTTCCAGCCTCTGCGGGATCTGTGAATTATTTTCCTACTGCTTGCATACAGCCTTCAGCTTTTTGTCAGGTAGAGACCAGGTATCTGAGTATAGCTTTTTTAACCTCTTTTTTGTGAGCTTTCCTGCAGAACATGGCATGGTACGGTTGCTTGTTTTGGGAGCTGCTGTGATGCTGGGTGAAAGCTGTGTTTTTACCATGTTGAATTAGCAGGGAGCTGCAGTATATTCACTTGAGCTCACAGAGGCGACACACTGCGCATGCTGAGCGGGCTGTTCCTGTTATTGCCCTGAAAGTGCCTTTCATGAGGGTCAGACAGTGGGCCCTTAGCTAATAGGTTCTCAGCTGTTCACTGGCCAGAAACTTAGCTCTAATTCTTGCATGTCTATGTCCATATTCACCTATGTCCATTATCTACCAAATGGCACCAACAGACTGATGCAAAGAGGAAGGACACACCAGGCCTTGGTGGGTCGTCCTGGCAACCCAGAAGTGAGGATGTGGTGGATCTTTCACATAAGAGTGACACGCCCAAAACAGATTGCACACATTCCTGTGTGTGTGCGTGCGTGTGTATCGCTCCGCCTCTTTGAACTGATATGGGGCGGCTGCCACAGCATAGCCTGGCCACTGAGAGGCGATGGGGCCTCCTTTTTTTGCGGAGGGGTTTTGAGGCATGCTCAGGAGTGGCATATTTCCTGCTCTTGTTTTGGGCAGCGTGCTGTCACAATGCAGCAGAGCGACCAGTCTGCCAGGTTCCACGGGCATCGTGGGGCACATCGGGAGCCCCTGGAAAGCCCGAGACAGCCTGGCTCTGGCACACCTCCTGCCACTCCATTGCATCTTCACTAGCCGTCCCCTCACCCCACAGCGTGCATGGTTCTGATCCGGCTCCTCACCGACATGGTACCGCACGCTCCGGACCTCCTCTGAGAGGCCGATACCTCTTCTCTCCTGTGTCTCCTGTAATTTGTTTGTGCTCTAGTACATGGGATACATATATTTATTTATGTTTATTTATTTTAGATCCGCATTATTGAAGGGAACCGAAGATCAGAGCAGAAATATGCAGGACAGCGAGGGAGACGTACAGACCCGCACTGCGGGAAGGACATGCAGACGAGTAAATAATGGGAGGCTTTAGATTATACAGGCTAATCCTTTAAGTCCTTTATGTTCAGCTGGGCTAAGCCCCTACACAAGCTCCCTGTTGATGCTTCGTACAATTAGTCTGTATCTTGATGCTGGGAATGTTTCTCTACCTCGGACTGCTTTCCTTTTACCCCTAACTTCTCAACTTAAATATTCCTTGTCTTAATGCTGGCTTGCCTGGGAGTGCACATTGCAGTCCATCCAGCTGACTAATGGTCATCATCTGACGTGGGCGTGGCCTGACTACGGTGGAGGGGGGAGATGTCGGCTCAGCGAGCCCCCTTTTGCGGTCGGGTCTCGCTGATTGTTCCTTGTCCCTCAGTTTTAGTTCGATGTAAGCATGCAGGGATTTGGTTTCCTGCCCGAAATGGCGAGCAGCCTGACCATCGCTCAGCGTGATCCCCAGTCAAAAGGCTGCCTTTGTCTCCCTGTCTCCGGGACGGATACTGCAGGCTAATCGCTCTGGGAAAAATACTCATCCGCTCTTTCCTTGTTATTTTTAGAATGCAGCCATGAAATAATATACTTCATTATACAGTCTTAGCTGCCTAAATGGGAGTGGGGGGGCACTGGCATTGTGTGAAGCTCTGTGAGATGTGAGCTGTTCCTGGGTCAGGCCTGTTGGAGTGCAGCTACCTGCCTGCCTGTTGGGGTCAGGGGGTGGGGAGATCAGGTCAGCCTGCTCCGCTGCATATTGAATTGGGAAATGCAGTGCAGTGCCCTTGTGAGGAATGGGGTGCTTGGCAAGCCCTTCTAACATCAGGTGGGGGTGGCGGGTAGGGGTGGTTGGCTTCCAGGCATATTTTAGGCTGCTCTTCTGTCTGTGACTGACAGCCGGCTCACACGGTACCTGGGGAGCGGACAGGAAGTGGGAGGGGGGTTAAGCGTTTGCTATTTAGGTAGAATTAATTAGTTTTGTTCTGCCTGGGACTTCCTGCCATGGTGGGCCTCAGATCAGCCCCTCGGCAGCGAAGCTCACCTGCGCCCAGGCTGCTCTGTCATCCTGCACGGCCCCAATTTCAGGAGATGTGCCAGTGCCTCTGATCAGGGCTGTGCCTCTGAAATTGAAATGGGCGAGTGCGTGTCTGCGTGTGCGTGCGTGCGCGCGTGTGTGTGTGTGTGTGTGTGTGCGTGTGACACGCATTAAGGGAAACGATACGGCCTACCCTGTCCATGCCTCCGTCCACTGAAGTCGAGGACAGGAGGCAGTCTGGGCTCCGATGATGGGGCCTCAAACTAGGCCGCCGTTGGTGGGCGATGCTCCAGTTTCCTTCCGTGCTACTGCGGTCACTGTGGGAGGTGGGCCGTTTGGTGTGAGTTTGTGGCCCGTCTGTGTCGTGCCCTGGCCTGGTTCTGGTGGGTGGTTGCTAATCAGCGACCTCTCGGGACACACCTGCATCCCCAACCCATGCGTCTCCTAAGTTCAGTTGGGCCGTTGAAATTCAGTTGGGCTGGTGAAATTCGTCCTTTCATCTCCTCACCCTGCTTCATGTTCTGTCTGCCCCAGCCGGGCCCAGCTGCCGTGCCCTGGATCGAGTTACTTAACTTTGAATCCTTCAGTAAGACGCACCCGCCGTGAATTCAAGTGAAACTCCAAATGGTTATCTGAACACGCGTACACAAAGGCTTCTTCTGACATGGCTGAGGATTATCTTAACAAGGATTCCTAATTCTGCACGCTCACTGATCCTGAGAAATTCCTCACATCTGCTGATGGAACCACTATTGCATGCCGAATGGTCTGCAGCTGGATTCTTACACCGCCCAGCATCTCCCAGGAACCCCCGGACGCAGAGACAGACCCAGTGTCGGATGTCGGTGCATCTGACGGACGAGGGCTGAGAAGGCTGCTAGGTTCTGTCGCCCACGTCTGAAGGACGTACCTTCTGAGAAGAAGATGATCGATGGGATGTACAGCCTCCTTTCTCTCTGCCTAAATTTGCTCCGTGGCAGCAGCAGCGGTGTACGGGCTCCTGTGGGTGTAGCGGGCGCAGGCCAACCTCGCCCCCAGCAAGGTCGCTGGCGTGCTGTGCCGTGCCGCCGTTTGCCGCAGCCAGATTGCGACCGCTGGGCCTCAGATGCATTCTGACTCCGGGTGAGACATCACTGTGTCTCCCGAGGGCCCCTATGCTCTATTCATTCCCCCAAACCAGTGCTCTGACTTTCCCGCCTGTTAGGGTACTCTGATGTGATCTGTGGACATGATGCAGGCGGGGTGTGCTTCACCAGTGAAGGCGGCGCCATTCTGCTGGGAGCCCTCTGGCGAAGCTCTCAACCCCTCCTGGATGTCATTTTTAGGCCGTTTCCCCCGGTCTGTGCTGAGCCTGCTGGGTCTCCTTCATAGTTATTGTGCGAGAAGGTGAATTTACAGGATGGGGGCCTACAAATCCCTGCATCCGGGTGAAGCTCGGAGGGTAAACAGCGGACGCCCTCTACAGCAACGCCACCACACCAACAAACTCAAGTCTTTACATCTGGGATGGGGTGCTGGGATAGATGAGTAGTTTGTGATGCCGGCGGTTGTATGGAGGGATAGAGAGTCAACTCTGCTGTTTAGCTTTCTCAGACTCTGCTGCGTCTTCTGGGCAGATTTTCCGATAAACAGCAATTCCCACTTTCTGCACGACGTAAATAGAAAAATAATAATAATAAAAAAGAAAAAACAGATGGGGCTCGGGAATTGAGGCTGGGTGTGCAGGCGGGTGCAAATTGCAGCGAGATCTGAGGAGCCAACAGGGGCTGAGGAGGAGGAGGAGTAGGGATGGCCGTCGCAGTTCCCTTCTGTCGGAGTGCTTTAGGGCAGACAGCTGCTTTCTAAGAGGTCTCTGGGATTTGAAGTTTCCTTATTAGAATAGATGTGAAGGCGTGGGAGGCGGAGAGGCCCAGTCAGTGCTCCGGGCTTTGGAGGGAGCGCTGAGCCCCAAGCCCCCCAACCCAGCGCACGCCTGCCTGTTTCTGAGCAGAAAGTCATTAACTGGCATGTCCTTAGGCTGCCTTTTCCATGCTGAAGCTTATAGTGAATGTCTTCTCTGATTTAAGGACCCCGCCGTGTGTCGTTAATCAATATGAAATGTCCTGTGTTTCGGGAAGGCCTAAAATTAGGGCAGCCCGCTTGTATGAGCAGTGGCGTCCATTCTTTTGCCTTTTGGTGCAGTGTGCAGTTCCACGGGTTAGGCTTTGTTTTCATGTCTGGAAGGCCGTGGGTTCAAATCCCATAGCTGGGAGAGTAATCATATTGCTGGACCTTTGAGCAAGGCCCTTAACGCCTGTTTCTTCAGGGATACTGACTGTTCCTGCTCTCTGATCCCCATTTGTACATTGCTTTGGAAAAAAAACATCTGCTAAAATACGTAAATGTAAGTATAATTCCGGTCTCTGCTTTCAGGCTTTTTTTTGGGTGTTGTGCTGTTTTAAGATTCCTGGTATCAGATTTGGGGTAAGAATCTGCTGTTGTACCCTAAAGCGAGGTGTGTAATTGAGCCTGCGTCAGTAAACTCCAGGCTGCGGCCAGAAATGGTGGAAACTGCGAGAGACGGGAGGATCGATGCCGCTTTGCATGGTGAGAGCGCATCACATGGGAGCTGCCTTTGTCCACAGCGTGCAGGCGAGGGAGGATAGTCGCAATGCATGCGCCTGCTTGTCTGGCCGCAACGCGTTGGTGTTGAGCAAGTCTGGGACTGTCAGTACTTTTATATGGTACATAATGAATTGGTTAATGAGCTAATCTATTATGAATAGTTGTCCGGTTTTCGTTGTTTTTTCTTGAGTTGTGAGATAATGGTCAGCTTTTCAGTGACTTGTTCCTAAAAAGCAGCTTTTTTTATTACGAGAACTTATCAGAGTGCAATAGCCACACAGTTAAAATGCAGTGAGATGGTCAGTGTTTGCACGAGAGCTGTGAGTGGAGATACGGTGTGCAGTAATTAGGGGGTTAGTACGTAAATTAGTTCTCCTCCCTCCCAGACTGTAACCCCGCACCGCTCTTGGTGATTCATCGCTCGCCTGCCAGTCCCTAGTGTTCTGTCTTCCCCTCTCTGTCCTGCAGGGGGCATCTGGGGTTGGATTTGTTCCTCATGATCTCCGGGTGCGTTTGCTGCTAAGAGGCCTTGATGACTTTTTCATGCTCCTTGGGGGGCGGGGTGTTGCGAGCTTGTTAGCGAGACATTTGGGGGATGGAGCATGAACCAAAGCCCATTAGGGTCCGTGGGAGGTGCCGGAGCCCCATTTCGGGCTGCTGTGGCCCGGACTTTAGTGAACCTGGCGTGGTCTGATGTGGGATTGGTCCCCACCGCACACGGCCTAATTTCAGCACAGACCCTCTGCCAAACCACAGCCTGTGTTCAGCGCAGGCCCAGATGCTGCTGTTTGGCTGTCTTTGGTGCTGGCCTTGGAGCCGCAGACAGAACCTTCCGGGAAAAATAACATTTGTGACACTGTCACCAGACGTCAACAAGGACACGGGGAAAAAACACTTCTAAAATTAATCTAACCTATAGCAAAGAGTGCTAAGTCCTGGTGTGTGTGGTGTGACTGTGTGTTTATGACCAATTGGAGGGTCTCGTTGAAATATTTCTGGGGGGGTAGCATTTTCAGAGCCATATAGGCTGTACACGCTCTCATGTCAGACGTGTCCCACTCACTACATACAGTTGGGTGTGGGGTCTCCGTTGCTGGGACCCATGTTTTGTGTGCCCCCTCCTCTTGGCTTTTCCAGGGTGGTGCCGTACTGGCCAGAGGCCTCTGCTGCTCTCCCTTATCGGGATGACTCGAAGGGGGGGGGGGGAGTGGTTTATCTCCCCCGCAGCTGTCATTGGTCCAGTCTGAGCCACGCGCTCACATCCCAGCATGGCGTGATGCCACGATAGCTCCAGGCAGGACGCAGATACCCCTCCATCGATTGGCCAGATGAATTATGGCCGGACGGATGAAATGCAGCCGTTGGTGCCAGAAATCCGTTCACCCGAAATTCCTGTTAGAGGCGTGTGTGGTGTGCTTTATCATTCCCTTCTGGGACCTGGGGTTTCATGATTGTTGCATTAATCCCCCCCGCACCCCACCGACAAAAATAAGTGGGAGGTGGGGCCATAGGACTTTCGCAGGGCTGTGTCGTGATCTGCGGGACCGTATGACATGGATGTTCTTAAAACACCCCGTCAGACTTAGAGTTTTCCTCCTGTCCCTCTCAGAGGTTTCCGGAATGGCCTCTGGCTTTTCCCCTGGAGGAGCGGCTGGTTTGGGGTGCCCTCAAGCTGTAACACCGGGGACACCCTGCCGCTCCTGTGTCTCCACGGTGACAGCCATTCAGGCGCGCTGCTCAGAATGGGGTGCCTGTGCCTTTAGCTGCCATCGCAGAAACAGCAGCTCACAGCACATTGCACCATCTGGTTTTTAATATCTATGCTTTGTTGTTTACAAGGAAAATGGATGTAATTAACTTATGTTTCTTCTTAACATTCCTTTGGCATATCTTTTTTAAATCCGTTGGGGGAAGTTAAGGAAATAACTTACTGTGCTCATTTTCATTGTCGTATGCCCCTTTGCCCTTCCAATCCATAAAACCATTAATAAAATCTATATTGTGTCTCTGCTGTGCTACTGATAATATTTGAATTTTGGGAGAGTAAATATTGTGCCGATGCAGGAGGGATCTTAAGGGATCTTAACAGAAAATCTCAAATGGTGTGTTCAATTCGTAAAATCTTCTTATAAAATCCTAAATGTGTACGCAAATGTTTGGTCTTTTGTCCGCACAGAGGGAGATGGCATCTTGTGTGTGTGTTTTTTTCCCCGTTAGATTATCTTCTTTTTTCTTTTTGTTTAGTCCATTCCAACAAACCCCAAACCTGCCGTGAGGAAATTGAAACCAAAGTTGTTTTCCTGATACAGTGAGGATTACTCTGCCAATTCGGCACTCTATGAAACTAATCTTAGCATGGTAAGTAAATGACAAGCCGTTGGAACATTGCCTATTCCCGGAGTCCTTTAAGAAATCCAGTTTGGTACCAAGATAATGGGATTTCACCCCCCCCCCCCTGCCGCACGTCCCCTGTGAGATGCCATCTCTGCGGTTGTGATGGGGGTAAGGGGCTGGGGAGCGTGGAAGTGGGTGACCTATGCTGTGCTTTTCCCACCTTGCTGCCAGGATAAAATCTCCTTGCTCGCTCTCGGCACGGGATCAAACGTGGCTCCTCGGCGGTTCGTCCGGGATTCCGGCCATTGGCTTCCGCGCGCGACGCGCTCCACCGAGCCAGGCGACATGTGTTTTACTGAGTGCCTGACGGCTTCGTGTCACCGCAGTTAAACGCCTCTCCGAAGTGCTGCAGCCACGATCGGTTACCAGCGAGGTACACAGTGCCAGTTTTACATATCCGTTTTGAAAAAATGGGGCTCATATTTTTAAATTCTTCTGTAATACCTCATGAAATTCATGTAATTTTAAGTGAGGCTATTTCAGAAACCTTTCCTGTTTTTGTCAGGGATTGCACTATAAATTACATTAAAGACTTTTAGCTTGGGTAATATGATTTAATGTTTTCTTACGTTAGTTTGTAGCTAGCTAATATCCTGGGCCTTGCTGTGGCGATGGTTAATTTGACAATACATAAAATTGTGGTCTTTTTATGTCATTCGAGTTTGTTAAAATCGCACGTACCGCCCCCTTTGCAGCATGCGTCCGGATGCGTCCTGGTTTAACAAGTAGCTGCCTTTTTTTGGGACTAAGACTCAAGCGAGCTACAGGTAATTTAGTCATTAAAGACATTTTGAGGGCAACGCATTTGACGCTACACACCCAGCAGGTGACGGACGTTGCTGCCTTGCATGGGGTGCTTAACCTGAATTTTCGCCAGGAAAAATCATAAAAGGGTGAAATTTACAAAGGGTGGCTAAATACGTAAGTTTTAGTGGCTAAAGAGGATATTAAACAATTAAAAAGCAGTGCAAATTACAATCTAAAGAGGAGCGCGAAGTAGGGCAGCCATTTGGTGAACGTGAGCTTTCACCCCAAGGTCGTTTCTTTTCTTTTCTTTTTTGTTCTCCTTTTGTTTTTGCTGTTGAATAGAGGGAGAGCCGGGTGGAGGTCTGTTCCCTTCCCGGGGCTCCGGGGATTGAGCTGCTGTCCGTCTGAGGCATCTTGCTAGCACGCCCTCATCCAGAGTTAAAATGGCTGCAACGCGTATTTGCAAAAGCTCTGAAGGTCAAGAAAATTGTTTTCAGCCACCCCTCCATATTCACATATATTATGTATTTATTATTTTCTCTGGAAATGGTTTGTTAGTGTTTATTCTGAAGCAGCTTGGCACTGTGACGGGGTGAGATTTTGAGCGTTATTAGTCTGACCTAATAAGGACTCTTACTCTTCATCTGCTTCAGTGCACACATAAGGTGCACTTTGTATCTGCTAAATTGACTAATTAATATATTTTTGAAAGTTTGTTAGCAATTATGGCTTGTTTGTGGGTCAATTAAGGATACGCACAGAATAGTAGTAGATCGTTTTTTTAATGGGTAATAGTATAGATGTTACAATGACATACTTTATTCTAGTGATGTGCATCCAGAATTGTGTTTGGAGCCTTTGAGTTGGTTTAAGGTCTAATTGCTGTCTTCTTTAGCTAATACACACCGTGAAACATAACTGGTTTATGTAAATGCTGGCAAAAATTATGGAAGCATCTTCATATTTGATTATCTTCACCAAAATGCATCACTGCACTCTGTAGTGTGTCAGGGGGTAATGGGTGGGGGGGTCTCCGGGGGTTATGCCTGAATAGGCGGTGCCTAGGGGTGCGGGGGGGGGGGGGGGTAGTGGGTGGGGGTGGGTGGGTGGTTGACGAGAGTTTACCAGTGTGGTG
>JABFDZ020000044.1:28153627-28167695 GCA_019775955.2 Pollimyrus isidori | reverse complement strand
CTGCGCGTGTTCCCCCCCCACCCTCGGGCAAACCCCGGGCGCCCCTGCCCCCGCTTACCCATTCCCCCCGCTTTCCCGTTGGGTTCATTATATCCCCCCCCCCCCCCCCCCCCCCACTGGGCGGGTGGCTTGTAAGAAGTTTAGCTTCCCTTGTGAGAGGAGGCCTGACCCTCTGTGATGCAGAAGACTTCCTTTGCCGTACAGGGTCAGCTCTACTTACGCAGTGACAGGCCCAGACGAGTGACATTAGATTCCGAATCGCCTTACTCGTGGGGATTTCTCGCCTGAATTAAAATTCTCCTCCGAAGCCTAAGTGTCTTAGGTTCCTCTACCTGATGTGGATTAACTAAAGTCCTCGTTCTTAGGGTCATCTGCACCAGGTACCTCAGGGAGTGATTTTCTGATATCAGAAGCTGTTTTCTCTGTGGTTACCCCCAGACCCATCTTTGAACACGTGTTTTGCTGAATAAATTGTATTATTAGTATTATTTTTGCACAATGCCCTGATTCTCAGGAGTAGTGTATAGCACCCAGCATAAACTTTATAGCTCATAATCCTTCTCTCGTCCTGAAATGTCTCCGTCCAAGGTTTAGTCTCACTTGGCTTCATTGTTGGTTTATTTTCAGGCTGAATAACATTGAAAATCACATGCCAGTTCCAAAATTCATGGTGGTGAGCAGGCCTGACTTAAAGCATTTAACGTCAGCCCTCCTCGCATTGAGTTAACCAACAAACCTCTGTCTTCCAAGCAGGTGAAAATGTAATGTGATTTTCCAACAAGATCGAGATGTTTAAGTTGAGCAGTACTCTTTGTGCATATGTCACTCTCTTCCGTTTTTCAGAAAAGCGCTTTATTTCCCTCCTTTCTTGGTGTCGATGAAAAGTGAAGTGCGAATCGGGGGGAATAATTATTTGTTTAGTTTATTTGGCTCCCCTCCTTTCTGTAGGCCCACTGCCACTTAATCAGAGTCAGATTTACGTGTCAAGATTTTTTTTTTTTTTTTGAAGTTTCTGACACGTTGAGAATATACGATCAGTCACTCACCTTGACGTGCTGTGAGTAATTCCTAGGGCATGTTGCTCTGGCAGGCCTCCCTTTGAGCATTGGTGTGCTCATGTCAGAAAGTGCAGGATTTAGTGCACCAGCCTCAGAATGCGACGCCTTTAACTTGTTCCATATGGAGGGCATGTGTGATGGCTGGACTTCCCCCCCTTGCTGCATTCTCCTCTCGGGCAGCTTTCCTGAATTGTCAGCCTAAAGTTTAAGCCTTTCTGTCTTCCTTTTTTCTTTTTCTTTAAAAAAAAAATTCCACACTGAATAGGTGGAAATGAACCCACCAGTGTGTAAATGGCTTCCATTTCTGGGCTTCCTCTAATATCGCTTAGCTGTGATGTAAACAGGCGGCTCTTCCATAGACGCTTCTTTTCGCCACATTTATCTCAGTAGGAGACGTCGGCTGACCTTTGTGTGCCTCTGAACTGGCACTAGGCACTGATAAACTTAACGTATTGCCTGTCATGGCTAAAAGCCTGTAACATGTGGCTAAATTCTTGTCAGCTTTACCTGATACAATTACATTTGTGGCTTGGACCTGGTGTTACAGACTAAAGTAATAAGAATCCAATTAGTGGAATAAATGACTTTTTGTGTCTGTAGGTACTTGGGTGGTGTGGTGGTTTTTCATCGGTTGAGTTGAAGTGTGCTTGATGTAATTACCTTAAAACGAGCTTAGCCTGGGCCATCTTGCTGGTGTGTGGGTTTGTGTGTACATGTGTGCGCCATGTTTAGGGGTGTCGGGATAATAAAGGGAGGTGGGATTCGTTTACGAGTATTTCTGTGAAGCGCGAGTGCCTTGGTGTAAAAGCCTCCCCCAAGGCAGTTTGGTGACATCACACGAGGAAGGCACCAGATGTGCGACAGAGAGACACTGCAGTGGAGCATCGAGGAGGAACGACATGGCCTCTGAATCACAGCTGAGGCCCGCAGCTCTTCGCATTTCTTAAGTCGTCAGACCGGCCGCTTAAATGGGGAATATTACTCAGCACTGGTGTCGGGTTCATTCTGTTAAGCAGCAATGGATGTCATGTGCCTCCACCTAAGTGTTTTATTTGCAGCAGATGTCTGATGTCACCAGGTGAGCTTTGTGTCTTGGCACTGAAAGCCCGCGGTGTCCGGATCGGTGTGATGTCAGGTTTAGCCCCGGCTGCATGCATTTCCTCGTCCCCACCCCCCATACTGTAGCTTGTAATGGAAGCTTCACTTCATTCCCATCTCTAATCTTCCGGCTCGCCCCGGAGTGTCACTGTTCTGAAACAGCATGGAGTATCCCAGGAACAGATCAAAATACTCACTGGCGTTCCCGTGAAGCTGGAGGCCGCCTGTGGTCCGCAAGCAAGGCAGCGGAACCGGGAAGCGCTAAATATTTCTCCATAGGAATGATGGGAGTGTGAGTGGGCACGCCCTTCCATTAGAGTATGTGTGGAATGATCCGGGCCTGGTCATGACCCTGTTGAGGCTCTGTCGCTTAGCTCGGGTGGCGGTCCTGCAGGCAGTGGATCACAAACACCGCCTTTTGTGGTGGGAGGGGCGCAGTCTTTCAGCCAGTGGATTGTGCCCTCGCTCCGCGGTCGGTCTGGCCCCTGTGAGCCGGACGGAATCCTGGCTGTTTGCGTGGGGATCGGTTAGCTTTAACGGGAGCCTTTTCTCCCGTCGCTCATAAAGTACAGCATTGCACTAACAATGCAGAGGTCGTGGGTTCAAATCCCCAGGTGCACTCATAAATAATTGTTCCCTCTGTTGTAAGTTGCTCTGTATGAAAACATCAGATAAATGAGTTTTTTTTTTAAATAAAAACAGTACAAAATATTTAGTGTAGCTGCAAAGTCAGATCCATACGACTGGTGTGGGCTTTGCGTCGCTTTCCCACTTGCCGCAGTGCTGTTTATTAATGCCGTCTGTGCAGCAACGGAACACATTTAATTCTGACCCCAGATGTTTCTTATTGGGATGTTCTGCTAAGATTGGAGACGTCTCTGCGTCTCAGACCAGCCTACATGTAATTGCTAGATGGAGAGGATGTAGGAGTGGTAGTGACCCGGGAACCGGCACACGGCGGATTGATGCATATGAGTGGGCAGGGAGGGACATTACGATGTCAGCAGAGCCCGTGTACGGAGCAGAGTGTGGTGTTCCCCAAGCATACAGGCTGCTGTAAGTAAGGCCCAAACAAACCTCGGTGAAACAGATCACACTGCAGTTGATGCATTGGCGCTTGGTGCCCTGACAGTACCAGGATGTTTCGTGCATGAATCACGGAGGTCGGCAGGACGCGCAAAGCCTCTGAATGCTGCTGATCGGCAAATGATACGTTGTGATAAATCACACGGCTGCGTTTTCAGTGAAATTTGTATGGAGCGTTAATTCTGACATTAGCCATGTCATATTGCTGAAATCCCCTCAACCACTAAATTAGCACAATAAATGCTGTTGACATCTGAAATCATTTAATAGGAAATGTGTGGGTTCAATTAGGAAATAAAGCTACAAATTGATAAACTATATAATGTGGATGCGTGTATTATGAATGTTATGAATGATTAATGTTTTGTGTTTTTATATATGAGCGTATGTGTGTGTGTGTGTGTGTGTGTGTGTTCGTCTGTGGATTATGTTTACATTATGTTGTGGGGCCCAAATGTTCCCCAGAGTGTAATAAAAACTTATGTTGAGGTTGTGGGGACCATTTTTCAGGTCCTCACAAAGATCTGTGAATGCTATCAAAAAATTTTAAATGTCAGAAGTCTTGAATTTAGTTTGGTAGGTTATGGTTAGGGTTAGGGCTGGGTGGGGGTTAAGGTCCGCGTGTTGGGATTAGAGTTTTGCCCACAGAAATGAATGGAGAGTCCCAACGAAGATTTCATTACAAAGCTGTGTGCGGCCGTCGTTGCCATGTTGTGTCCCCTTGGCCCATGGCTGTTGCAGCAGGGTCTCACAAGCCCTTGGTATCACCCAGTGATTTTTGCCTCCATTATTTTCCTTCTGGCACACCAGTCTGTCGGTGGTGCTGAGAGAACAGCTGCCCACCCACTCCTCCCCCCTCTGACCTGTACTGTCTTTAGCAGAGATCTTACTGACTTTTCCCCCTTAACCCCTCCCGTAAGGCCTTAACACCGACATGATGACTCTGCATCTGTGCCTGTTTTCCTGTTTACATCAGCTTGGATCGCCCCCCCCCAACCTCAGGAACACCATGACAGATGATGGAGCAATTCTGCAGAGTGCTGCTCCGTCTTAATCTTCACCCGGAGTTTGGAGGGGGCGGGCGCCCCGATTCCGTAATTGCTTCTTCATCACCTTGAGCAGGATTTTAAGATTTTAGAAGTTGTCCTGGCACCCTGCCCCCCCCCCCCCCCCCGAGGAATTGGCCATCTCTTTGTACTTTCATGTCCCAGGGGGGATGCTGTTGATTACGTCACACATCAAGAAACTGACTTGCAGTGCAAATTTTACCTGCAGGTTAAGCGATTCGCGCAGGTTAGGAAACACGTCAGTTCTGCTCGCCGTGCAGGCCGCAGTCGAGGCCCGTCATACCTCTCATTCCCCGTCCCTAATGAAGTCTGGTGGGGGGGGGGTGTTTCCCAGCATCCCAAGGGAGAGGAGGAATCCAGCCCCACGAAGATCTGCTTATTCTGGGTTTCCACTTTCAGCGGACGGCGTCCGTGTCCTTATTTAAATTGTCGGTGCCCTGGGGAACGGGGGCACCCTGGATATTAAGCTTTGATGCCGGGAAGTTTAAAGACGGTGAGAGAGGAGAGGGAATGGTGTTTCTCCTCCAGACGCAAATTGCACTTTTCCTGCTGTTGGGATTAGTGATCTTCTGGCTTTTTAGCGATCGAGCAGTTCACAGCAAAACCGCCTTTAATTATTGCCCGATTTGGCTAATTATGCGGAATGGAAGTTGAGGAACGTAAAAGCAGGGGTAGTGGTATAGATTTAAAGACCCAGCCTGCCGCTGCGAGGTGTCGCCTGGGCTGATGTCATCGCCGTCGTATGTGTATTTTTTCCGACAGCGGTAAACAGTGACAGTAAATGATTTTTGCCTACAGTCCAGGCTGCCGTGGGCTCCTTCCATCTGGTTGGACGGATGCGATCCGGCTGGGTCATGTGGCTGCAGTCTGTTCCTATCCGGGTGGCCGAGGGCAGCGGCTCCTGTGCACTGGCCTGATCCTCCTTCCCAGAACGAGATTAAGAGGAACTATACTGCTCTGCTCAGTAGCACGGCCCAGCCCTCACCATTGACCCCCACCACGCTCCCCCTCCCTGACTTTATCAAACTTAAGTCAAATTTTTCACTTTTTCCTGTTTTATTAATTAAAGTTGCCCTCTTCACGGTGGCCAGGTCCTTTCTTTCAAAGGCAGTTTCTGCCGCATGATTACATCGCCTGTCAGGTGGGGTGTCAGCTGTGAAAAGTCTCCTTTCAGGTGCCTTTTCTCGTACCGCTGGTGAGGGGAACATTTGTCTCTTTGCTCTGACTCCCCAGGCCCCCATCCTCCCTCCGCCCGCCTGTCAGGGCCGGCTTTGACAGGACGGGTGACGAATGAGAGCCATCCAGCAAATCTGGGTTTGACTTTGCCGACGTGGTGATGTAGTGCAGACTCGGCAGCCGGGCCCCACCCGCGTTGGTAGCTGTCGAGTGCTGCGTAGGGAACCGGCACAATAAATCCGTCCGCAGTGGGGCCACACTCAGCATCGCCGGTCTAGAACCATGTATCTGTGCCTGAGCTGTGTGCTGGGGTCTCGGGCTGGGGGCTGCTTATCTTGCTGGAGGAAATACTCGCGGTTATCAGTGTGGAACCTTTAAAGACGCTTTTTAGGCTGTTTGCAGGGGGTCGTAAATTTCCATTGTTTAACCCCAGGTTCTTTGATGGCTAATCCGTCGTGCACTTTGTCCCAGCATTCCGATCCTCTCCAGGCTGGAGAGGGATACTGGGAGGGAAGCCTGGAGGTCTGCTCGGCCTTAGAAAGATCGTGGGGTTCATGTTCCTTGCGTGTTCCTGACGACGGGCGCTGCGCGATAAGTAGGCATGGTGTTCTTCATTATGCTCTGGGGCTGTCTGTTTAGTTTAGGCTTTCCCACAAACGCTGGCTTGACGCTTGACTCTGCAGAGCGTGCCGTGTTTCTCTAACCCCCTTGGCAGGCAGACGGCTCTGTTGGAGGGCAGATCCGTTGAGGGCCATGTTGTGAACTTCTGAACTGCCAGCCGGATGAAGCCCCTCTTGTGTGCCGTCTTGCACTAACGTCTTCGCTGTAATGTGTCAGATCACATTTTTATTTATTTCTTTCTCTGGTTCCTGTGGACTCTTTATCCCATTTCTTTCTGCGGCGTTAGCACACAGGCGTAGGCTGTAAATCATGTCTGTCCCGCGAGTTCTGTGCGTTACGTCGTCACGTCGTTGAGGCGCTAGTCTGAACCCGCGCTCGAAACAGTCAGTCATCACGTCTCAGCGGATTTGCATGCTCCAGGACCGGACCCGGCTGCCATCTTGGCATTAAGAGCGGCTCCCCATCTTTGATATGACTCGTCTGCGTTTCCGGGGCGAGAGTCGGGGACCCAGCATTTCCTGCAAGAAAAAACGCAGCAGGACAAAGAGTCAGCGTGTAGCTGAAGCTGCGAGCAGAGCGAGAGTACTTACTCTGTTTCCTGTGGCACTTTGTGTGGAGCAGCTTGTATTTTCTTGTGCTTTTACACGTTGCCTTTATCCCGATATGGCCCCTTTACTGCCAGCCCCCACACCTTTGCTAAGCACAGCGTTTAGGTGTCAGGTGGTATCAAGGAACCGTTGTGACCAAAAAGGTGCATTTCTTCAGGATGAATAGGGTATAGATGGCACTGAATTCCTGCAAGATATCAGGAGAGGATTCATGTGCCTGGGATATACATGTAAAAGCTTTGCTGTTTCTGTTTTTGTGGCCTGTTGCACTTGTCCGCCCTGTGCCATGCTGCCACCGCTGTGTACGGTAGCACTGAATAAGTGTATGGTTTCTCATGTAGTCCATGTAGGGTGTTGGGTTGAAGCACAGGCTCGGAGCCAGCGTTGTGGTCTTACATGCAGGTAGGGAGCCAGATTCCCAGCATGCACTCTGTCTAGGATATCTAATCCAGAGCCTCCAAGTTTAATCGTTTAAATATGTTAGATAAGTAATAAAAATAGTAATAGTCATTAGGGGTGTAAATTTTTTAGTGCCACAACAATCCAGTCCAATTACATTTATTGAGTGTATAATTCAATGCATTGTAAATTCCCATCATAATTCGATTATTTTGATAACCTAAATTAAACTCTTTTTTTGAATTCCCTGGGGAAAAAAATCACAAATATTATCATAAATACTCAATTGAAAGTGCTAACGGAATACAAAAACAGTCAAATTTTAGAACATTTATTTTTACTATTATTAAACATGGAGAACTTGCCAGCGTAAAAGTGTCAAAAGGTCAACTACTGATCCGCACAGAAAAAAATCAAATACAAGGAAATGCTACCTGATTTTGGTGGGAGGGATGTGCAATTCAACACCCCAGTCATTATTTATTCAGGCAGAGTGTCGCTCAGGGGGTGAGGGGGTCTGTACCCATGTCCGGAAGGTCATGGGTTCGAATCCCACGATCAGCAGTGTAATCATGTCAGCACTGGGCCCTCGAGCCAGGCCATTAACCTCAACCGCAGAGGTGCCGTATGCTGGCTGACCCTGCACTGTGACCCCCAGCCTTTTCCCTCTTCGGACTGAAGTGTTTTCTAAGTAAATCTATGTAAATGTATTCAGCTTTTGTGAACACTTGGACAATTTGAAATATGAACAGAGGGGAATTTCCTTGTGGGATACAGAGTGGGCACATATAAAGTGTTTAAAAAAAACAAAACAAAACAAAAAATGGAGTCTTGCAGGCTGGATCCAGACAAATTTTCCATCAGCTGATGAGATCTATTTTATTTTTTTTAAACTCGTTTTGCTTTTTGGAAGCCAATAACAGATTTAAACCAAATACATCAAGCCGTGTTTTATGAACTCCCTGTCAAATCATTTATTGTTCCTTCAACATGCAATTAGTGAGTGATTTAGAGCTTTGATTAAGGCCTGTTTTTATTGGACGTGTTTACTCGCTGCTCGAATAGCTAATGATCAAAGTAATGGTCTCTCAGCAGAACGACATCTTTCTTTAAACTTGATGTTAATTTGAAAATCGTTTTTAAATTTAGGCCTGATATCAGTTTTCAGGCCACTGTCAGGAGTAAGCGGAATATAATAGCCAGTTATTAATGCAAAATGCTGCTAGTTGGATTTACTCTCGTATTTATTCATATTTAAGTCAGCCACATGGCCTTTTTCCTGTGGGAAAATACTGTAAATACCTTTAATGGTGGCTTTAATTATGCTTGTTTTCTCACAGAGTTATCATTCTGCTAATATGGTAGCGGTCTGCTAAAACGGTTTGGGTCTCACCTTGTGCAACGTCTTGTGGCATTTAGCAGTGTTGTGTGGCTCCCGGGGCTGATAGGGGACTTAGGTGGCCGATAGGGGACTCTGGTGGCCGATAGGGGACTCTGGTGGCCGATAGGGGACTCTGGTGGCCGATAGGGGACTCAGGTGGCCGATAGGGGACTCTGGTGGCCGATAGGGGACTCAGGTGGCCGTAGGCACAGAGTGGAGGTGAGGGTCCAGGTTCAGGGGACAGGCAGGTGTCCTTACAGGAGTCAGACAGGAGAGAAAGAGTTGGACATGGTGTTCAGCACTCTACTGCACCTTAAATGCCACCCCAGGGAAAATGCTTGGTTGGCCACTTCATACTTTCACGTATTGGATTTACTTCTGAAGGCCATTTGTAGGATTTAGGGAGGATTTTTGAAAAATGCAGTTAATTTCACGTTTGTTGTGCTCAGCCGTGAATCAGTTTAGATTATCCTGCCTCCCTCTGCTGAGCGCCGTTCATCCTGAAGGCTGATTGTTGTGTGAAAGTATCGGCAGAAGGAATTTCAATCACGTCCCCCTCCGATGGGCTAATTATCCATGAGAACATCGCAGGCTCCGGTCCCCTCTTCCCCCGCAGTGCTGTCACGTGTTCCAGGCTGCAGGCGTCGAGGGCCGTTTGACAACGTGTGACCATCTTGGGTTTAGCTTGGCCGCTGCTGAGACTAATTGGTCCCGTGTTGTTGCTCTTTGTCTCGGCAGGTGAACGAAGAGACGGTGGAGCGTTTGGTCCAACAGTATCCACACATCGTCTTCAGCACAGTGATGCAGGACTGCAAGCGCACGTTGGAGAGGGCCTACCAGATGGGCTGGAACCCGAGCAGCTCCACTGCGTCATAGCCACTGCCGCTACTGCCCACATACACAACACACACGCATCAGGTAGACAGATACAGGTACACACACATACACGGATACAGATACACAGTTACACACCAACATAGATATACGCAGAGACATAGATGCACCCAAACGTAACATAGAGATAGATACACACTGATACAAAGACCCACACAAAGGTACAAGCAAATACATGCAGACACACACACATGCATACACATCAAATGGATGAACTTACCAACTGAGCATGCCTATAGATGTACTGCAGTGTGTATGCGGATATACAGGCACGCAGTAAGGTAAAGTGCGGATGTTAGCATACACACACACACACACACAGGTGTCCCTTTGGACACACTGAGATGTAGGTGCTCCGAGACTCCTGCACACAAACCCATCCCAAGGCATCTATTCATCCTGTGCGTCACTCACGCTTACTCCAGCCCCCCACAGACCACACAAGCATGCCATTAATCTTCCTTCTTATACACCCCAGGTTGCTCTTCATCTCTTGGTTTCCATTTTTACTTCCCCGCTTTAAATTCTACATCAGTTCCCACACACGCACGCGACACGGCAAGGGAATGCCACGCCGTCGGACAGCAGAGGGGGCGCCGTCCGCCATCAGGGACGTGCCCTGGCCTGGAGGGCGCCTTCTGCTCCTCTGCGATACGGAGCCCCGCATCCTCATGGACGGCCCCCGCTACGTGCCGAAGAAGCCCTGCGCCAAGTCGTCGCCGTGGCGACAGCAGCGGCAGCTAAACTGGGATCTTCGCTAAATGAACACTTTGTAGAGCTACCTGACTAACTCAGGAGATGCTGTTCTAGGATCAGTGAGGTGTACTACTGTCCTTTTTCAATAGACAGGATTGTCCGCTATTAATTTAACTATAAGACGACATGTATACATTTTCCTAGCCTGTTTAGATATTTGTACTGTATTCAGTTTTAAATGACACACCACATATACACAACCACACACACACACATGCGCAGTACAGATTCACAGAGAAGCATTTCTTTATGGGCATATTTGGGGAGCATGCATTAAACACACTCTAGCAGTAAACATGGGTACACTGCTCAGGTGATGCCCTGCTTCCCCCGTGCATTTGGCTGCCAGTAGGTGACACTCTTATGCAAATCACCAGGGTATTTTTCTATGGGGGGTGACTGCAAGGTGTCACGCTGCCGTCCTGCAGAGGGGATCAGTCGTCGCCATGCTTAGACCGCAGTCAGGTCAGGCCGCAACTCTACCTGCCTATTCCAGCTGCAGTCATTTTTTGTATTGTTACTTTTAAGATCTTGACATGCTTTGTCTTCTGTCTTTATATCCACACCACTGATCCCCAGTCTGCACAGGCCTGCAGATGAGCCTGACATTTTCATAAAGACGTGTTGAAATACCAAGACATACCGTCATAGCACAGTAGTTTGATATTAACTATTTGCGGTAGCTTGGTTAGATGATATATATATTTTTGTTTAGGAATCATTGCTCTGTGCCTCGCCTGCTCATCACCCCCACGCGATGCTGACTCCCCCCCCCTACATATTTGTCCTCCTGTTGAACTCTGATGATATTTAGTATGGTGTGTAATTATGGAAATAAGAGTTCGATCACCAAGCCGAACACTGAAGTCCTTATACCAGTGACCCACAAGGAAGAACACTAAGCAAAACGTTTTTGTTTGTTTGTTTGTCTAACAGATAATTATGACTTTAAGGGCTATGGAAAAATCTATCAAATCTAAATATTATCTGGGGGGTCATCCTTACTTGGGCAGAGGTAGTGAACCCAGTATGACCCTCCTTTGCTCAGATGTTAGACCCCAGGCACTTACCAGCCAAACAGCAGAATTTATTTTTACTGTATGTCTTTGCACGCGTGCGTGCATGCTTGTGCGTGCGCGCATGCTTGTGCGTGCTGCGTGCTGAAAGTAGCCATGCTGTCTTTGTTAAATTACTTGTAAGATTAGCCTTCAATAAAAAAAAAGTCTGTGCTGATCTGTGCCACTGGTTTGCTGAGCATCACTGAGAGACTGACTGGCTCCTTGCAGGCGAGAACACCTAGGAATGCGTTCTTTAATCAAATGTTCCTCTCAGTTTGTGTCTCTGTCCCATTTGTCTGTCCTCACCCCTAGTATTCTGCACTGTTTTTTCATGACTGCAGGTTTATCAGATATAGAACTGACCCACAGTTATAGGTTCTTAGTGCTGTTAAGGATCTATATAGATATACACAGGGTAGGAGCCTTTGCATTAAGCTCCCTGTCTGGGTATAGGCACACTGTCATATGTGTGTGTGTGAATATACCAGCATTATTTGTATAGATATACACAGGGTAGGAGCCTATGCATTAAGCTTCCTGTCTGGGCATAGGCACACTGTCATGTGTGTGTGTGTGTGAATATACCAGCTGTATTTTAATCACCTGAAAGGAAATGTTTCTGTTGACTCACCACAATTTCAAAACATTCCTCTTAGGAATATCTGTAGAGAAATTTTCTGCATAGGGAATGTATGAGCATCAGCAGATATGCCTGACAGAAGGGTTTCGGGGTATTTCTGTATGCTCTGGGTCTTTTCATTTGTTCTTTTCTTAACTGCTAGGGCCAGATTTGGAATAGTTGTCTGACACCCCTTCACAAACCCCTTTGATATATTCATGCTATAAAACAGCAGCTCTTCAGATCTGCTCTTAAAGGAAACAGTATGCCTTTCTTGATATTATTTTTTGTGTGTTTTGCTGTTATATTCATTCTTTTAATTGTGTGATCATAATCACTAAGAAACTTATTTGGGGGGTGGTCTGTTTGAAAATCCCTTTTAGATCTTTTGCTTAGCGGAACACCCGTGTTGTGAAAACATGTGGTGGCTCTTCAATGTCTGAATAAAACCACAACTTGAATCGGGAGGAAGTTCTGGCTCTCAGATCAATATTTTTGAAGAGCACAGAGGAAGCTAATTTAAGAGAAATGTCAGCCTGCTTCCACGTGACCAGCCTTTTACAAACAGCAAAAGCTGTAATTTAATACGGTCATGTAGTTAATGGCCTGAAGACTGGCATTCTCGCTTTTCTTTGTTGTTTACTGTTTTTGTCACATTCATCATGAAGTCTACAATTAAAATACTAAAAATTTTTATGCTGAAATTTACAAGGGGGACTTACACTAGAATTCAGGTGCATAAAACGGCAATAAAAATACATAAAATGGCAGTGTTTTTCCTATTATATAAATTCAGAAAGGTAAATTCAGGAATGCATGCAAACACGACTCTTTCTAAAATTTGCGTCTGCGTGCGTGTGGGTGTGTGTATGTGTCTGCGTGCGTGCGTGTGGGTGTGTGTATGTGTCTGCGTGCGTGCGTGCGTGCGTGTGTGTGTGTGTGTGTGTGTGAGTGTGTGTATGTGTCTGCGTGCGTGCGTGCGTGTGGGTGTGTGTATGTGTCTGCGTGCGTGCGTGTGTGTGTGTGTGTGTGTGTGAGTGAGCACGGATCCACAGCCTGTGATTGGCTGGAATCTTTTGGTGCGTCCTGGAATAGGCTCTAGGCTCACCAAGAGCGCCTGTTGGAAGCGGGCCGTGGTTAAGGAAAATGGATGGATGAAGCAGACGCAGACTGGAAGGTGCTGAAGGCAGTGCTGATCAATCATCAGCAGAAATGCGCTCGGGTCCGGTTTAATAACCTCCTCAAGAACATCATGAGCTGGGGTGGAAATGCCTGGGATCAAATTCTCCGTAACTTTTACATTTCACCTATAAAAATATGTAGGTCCTTATGAAACAAAGTGTGAAAATATATCATGTATGTATTATTTTATAGATAAAATATCTTTTACACATTTTACAACTTCTCTGACTTTCTTGGACGGTGAGCCGAGCTGCAGTGTCCCAGATACGACTGCGAGGAGCGGCTATACGGGGATGAAGCAGGATCCGCTTTGTAATTAATGGGGATAAGAATAGAAATGGGGTGTAATGAGTGGACTGCATTTATTACATTTGTTAATGTGATCCATTAGGAGGTGGCCTACGTTCCCTCATTTTCTCGGTCCTGGGCCCGCGGAGCCGCTGCAAGCTATGTCAGCCTCCCCAAGATGGCTGGGATAGATCCTGACAGCGGACTGACGTGTCCCGGCGCCGGCAAACAGCCCGTCTCTGTGCTGAAGGGCCGACCCGCTCATGGTAACAGGCCCCGCTCTGCGTGCTGGGAGGATGCTGACAGCTGATGTTGTTCGTGGTGCTGATGCATGCCCACCTGCACCTGACAACTTTGCAAGGTAATAGAAAAACAAACATGGCGGATGAAATGGTTGTGGTAGCACTGAGGGGCGACCGTCGGCGGCCTCGTCAAGGATTCCTGGAGGATTCCTCGCATGAATGTCAGCACAAATGCTAAACAGAAAAACAATCTTTGTCATACAATAAAAAATTTTGACCACGGGTTTTTGCTGCCTCAAAAAAAAGAATTAAAAGATCCAGTTTCCTGACCGTGTTCCTTTTCAAGCCACTGAATTGATGGGCAAATTGTCCATTTGTCCATTATTATCACGATACTAACGACAGTATATAAATGGAAAAAGCAGTTTCTCTTACAGGGGATTGTGCAGCGGGCGGGGCCCCCCGCCCCCGCCGGGGGGGGGCGGGGGGGGGGGGGGGGGGGGGGGGGGGGGGGGGGGGGGGGGGGGGGGGGGGG
>JABFDZ020000044.1:28138549-28153527 GCA_019775955.2 Pollimyrus isidori | reverse complement strand
TTTCAATCCACTGAATTTTTGTGAAAATTTTCCATTTGTCAATTTTTAACACTAAAATAACTACATTATATAAATGGAAAAATCATTTTCTCTTAAAGGGGTTTTTTCATCCCCCTACCCCCCCCCCCCCAAAACTGCCAAGCTAAGATTGGTGATTCTAAACAGATAGCTCTGACATTCACTTGGAGGGTTAAGAGTGCGGCGTCCAAACCATCATCCATCTTCCAGACTCATTCGGCATGGGGTTTCTGGACTGTGGGAGGAAGCCCACACAACAAGAGAGACACACAAACTCCACACACACACACACAGAATGGGGGCCAGCACCCAGCCCTGGCGGTGCGAGCCCATCGAGCTACGGAGCAATCGGAACCGCCATGCCCTCTGTAAGTGGGTCCCTGGCAGCTCTGGGTCCACCTTTTCACAGGCTCCAGGCAACATGCCTTTTGCCAATGAGGCTTGTGCTGGGGTTCTTGGTTTGGGGACTGTAGTAGCCTGTTGATCACTGATGTGCTATAGAGGAACTCTGCTTAGAGGTGGTGGTGGGGAGGGGTGGCATAGCACCCGGCGGCCTGCCGGCTACGCTGCACTCCTGACCCAGTTACCTTGTTACTCACGAACGCTCCTACACTGAGATGTGCGGTGGCTACATCCAGAATGGCCCGCAATGCATCCAGCACTTCCCACTCTGCATCCAGCACGGCCCGCAATGCATCCAGCACTTCCCACTCTGCATCCAGCATGGCCCGCAATGCATCCAGCACTTCCCACTCTGAATCCAGCACGGCCCGCAATGCATCCAGCACGGCCCACTCTGCATCCAGCACTTCCCACTCTGAATCCAGCACTTCCCACTCTGCATCCAGCACTTCCCACTCTGCATCTAGCACGGCCCACTCTGCATCCAGCACTTCCCACTCTGAATCCTGCACTTCCCACTCTGCATCCAGCACTTCCCACTCTGCATCCAGCACTTCCCACTCTGAATCCAGCACTTCCCACTCTGCATCCAGCACTTCCCACTCTGAATCCAGCACGGCCCGCAATGCATCCAGCACGGCCCACTCTGCATCCAGCACTTCCCACTCTGCATCCAGCACGGCCCGCAATGCATCCAGCACGGCCCGCAATGCATCCAGCACGGCCCACTCTGCATCCAGCACGGCCCGCAATGCATCCAGCACGGCCCGCAATGCATCCAGCACGGCCCGCAATGCATCCAGCACTTCCCACTCTGCATCCAGCACTTCCCACTCTGCATCCAGCACGGCCCGCACTGGTCACGCTGCCACGCTGGGCTGTCCCAGGTGCCGACCCACTCCCCGGCTTACCCATGGAGCTGCTCTCGACACGGCCCGCTCATTGCGTTTCCTGTCGGGGGAGCGGTCTCACCCCATTATTCTGGTTTTGAAAAAGCTAATGGGTCCATTATGGAGCAGTAAGACCTCTACAAGCTGGCCCTGTAATTATCTCCAGCCTTCAGCGACCGTATGCAGCACAGACACACATACATACACACACCCTCTCTCTCACACTCTCACGCGAGAGCCATCTGTCTCTCTGTCCTGCCACTGTCCTATGCCAGGCCGCATCCATTTCACAAGCTTTAACCACACAGTCCCTGCTTTCCTGCAGTGCTGTCTGCCAGCCCCCCCCATGTGTCACACCCAGGGCTTGTCCTGCTTGCTCGAGCACAGAGCCCACACCTCAGTCAAACCCAGTTCTCTAGTAAAATGTTTTATTTATTTTTTTCTGACCAATGGCTTCACTGCCATTGTGTTTTCCCGCAGTCAGTGATGCTGACTTTAGTGTAAAGATCCCACTGCAGGGTCAGCCTGGGCCCTCTGGCAGTTCACGTCGCTGCTGGTGTGTCCCGACCTTCCCTGCTCCACGGCCTCGGGACGTCAGGTGTGGCTCCACGCTTGCGACTCTGCAAGTGCAGCTCGCACTCGGGCCTGCCGCTGGCTCCCCGCCTGACCACCCCCACTGCGCCTCACAGCCCTTCTCCAAGCGCTGTTAGTTTTAGTGATTAAGCCCGACAGCACTATGGCCAAAATCGCAAAGGTTAATTAATAATAGAACCAAATGGATATCAGATGTGTTGACATTTAATTTTTTTCTATAAAGTTTGAAATCTGATAGGACTGGAAAAAAGCCTACAAAAATCTCATTTTTATGCAAGATTTGATGTTAATATGTAGATTTGGAGGTGGGTGACATTTAAAAGTAGTTAATTGTGCAAATCTTTGTTTTAGATTGAAAAGGTCACCAGCTAGGAACTACTTTCATCATGTGACTCTAAATTAACTTAAAATGGTGGGTGTGGATCTTGTGATTTAACATACCACAAAGCCTGAAGTGTCCTGTTAAGACAGATGATGAGTATTTACAGAATAACCAAAACCTAATCCTCCACCTTGCAGAGAACGAGCCCTATTCTGTGTATTGACCTTTTGCCTTTCACCTGGCAGGATAACTTTGATAATCTTACAAAATAAAATTTCCCGCAGCTGTTAAACTTACATAGCACTCAGAGTTAAGAGCCATCGATTTTATTCTGTACTCTTTTAATAACCTTAAGCGCTAAACAGATCCAGTGAGGCATTTTCAGTTTTGTCGCCTTTTCTGTTCGGCTGGTATTCTTCATTCTGACTTTTGTTATGTGGAATAAACAAAGAGGGGACATTATTTTATGTTATGGAGCAAGAGAAATAAATTTGAATTTTCCGGGGGCTTATATTTATTCCCAAAAGATCTTATTTGCATATTCGACAAAAAACGGTTCTTGTTAAATTTCATTTTTTTGTATACTTATTGTAGTCCTGCAAATGTGTGATTTACTTGCTTAACCGGGTCAGCCTGCCCAAATTACATTTTTACACATTAAACCCATTTATGCATTTTCATGCTTACACAACAATTCAAAAGGGGGTGTATTACTCAGGGGTGCAAATGTAATATCTCACTCCCAAACTCTAAATGTAGATTAACAAATAAGCAAGACTCTAACCTCAATTACAGACTTATTAACTCCTGTGTGTAGGTGAATAATGTTTGTCTTCCCACCCAATAAGTTGCCATAAAGAAGTAATTATGAATGTCCCCCACTGGCCCCGTGACCATAGTGTTCCGGAGCTCTCTGTCTCGTGAGGGGAGGGGTCGCAGGAGACTCGCACTAGGAGCGGTTCTTCTTGGTTCCAGGACGTTCCAGCATTCTCTTTCTGATTTTCCTGGCTGGAAAGGCAGAATGACGCCCTGACAGCCTGCCTGTAGAGAATGACAGCATAGATGGAAGGTGTCCTGTGTTCCCTTCTCATGTTGTTCATCACTAAAGTAGGAGAGAGAGAACCGGGAACACTTTACTTAAGGGCATCTTTTAGTTATAGTTTTTAGTTATATGTTTAATTTATAAACATTCATAATGCATTATGATCATGGCTCTAAATATTTATAAAAGGCGTAACACTTTATAGCCATGATCATTATGCATTATGACTGACTTATGATGCTCTCATCTGCATAATGCATTATAGATTTATAGATACCTTTATAATGCAGTATAAATACATCTTTAATGCTCATACCAAAACATCATATATATATAATTCATAAAGCACTGATTGATAATACATAATACACAGAGCTAAAATGTGTTATGCCTTTTTATAAATATTTATAGCCTTGCTTATAATGCTTTATAAATGCATTATTATATGTTATGAATGTGTTTATCAATTACTTAAGGCCATGCACTTATTAAGGTGTTACCAGAGAATATAACCAAACCTAAATACACTTCCTCCACAGCACTCGCTAAGGTCTACCCATTTCCCAATCACTTACTTAGTTGTGGGGTAGCAAGGGGCCCAGGGTAGGGCTGCACCCTAATACATCCCCCTAACATTATTATGGATACTGTGGATCCCATTGCAGGAAACACAGGGCAGGACATGACCAGGACGGCATGCCAGTCCAATGCACACACCCCTATTAACATGGGCAGAACATGCAAACTTAACACCCTGAAGCTCTGTTGGTACCTGTTGAGGCCCTGTGTCACCCGCGATGTGGTGTAGAGCAGCTTCTTGTTTCAGAATTCACCGAGGAATGCTCAGTATGATTAGCTGGGGAGTCAAGGGCAAACAGCAGCCGCGTTTGTAACACTCACTTGTGCCTATCGCCACAGAGGGCCTGTTCTCTCAGCGTTTCCTGCCCTGCAGTCACAGAGCCATGAACACCCCGTCTGAAGGGGCCACTGGCACCTCCAGCTCAGGAAATTGATTCCTGTGGTTAAAGAAATAATCGCGATCCACCACTGGGGCAATGGCTATTCTCCAGTGTCCCTCGCTGTTCTCCGGGCTGTTCTGTGCACTGGCTACTGGAGTGGACACCCGTCTCCATCTCCCAGGCCTCTGTCTGGGATTCTTTCCCCGTTGCAGACCAAAAAACGCGGCTGACTCCCCCATGTCTGAAGTCACTGGTGGAGGAAGGCAGCCAGAGGTTGAGTAGAGGTTGAGGTTGAGGGTACATGAAAGATGAGCCTGAAAGGAAAGGGAAAAAAGCAATTATGATGTTGGACAGGTTAGCCAAATAGCAAGCCAAGATAATTTATTCCTTAAATGTTTCCTTTATACCTTGTTGAAGGATGATAACAAATTGCTTTCATAAAAGGGACTTAATGCCTTTCGCTGATTCCAGCCCTTTCACTTACCTCCAAGAATTTCTGGGTGAAATTCCCCTATCTGTTGGCTGCCCTGTTGCCTCTTTTTGGAAGTTGGAAGTCGCTTGACGGGCCTGTGTTTTCATTTGGTCTCCGGAGGACAGGCAGAGCTGAACACCAGGTGCGATGTGTTATGTTTTATCACTCAGATCATTTTATTTGCATTGTTTGGCAAAAGCTCACAGTTTGTTCCTGCCCCAGAATATACTTGTCTAATGGTAAAATGATTTGCAGCGCGTGAGAGAATATGAAACTCCTCTGAAGTCACTGTTTTTCTTTTAAAGAGATTAAAACTCTACACCTACAAATCAGTTTGTCTTATTATTCAGAATCACCCAGATATGTCTGTGTAAATTTTCACCCATGTGCAGAATGTAGAAACTGATGCTATCAGACATAATGTTTCAGACCATTGAACATCTACCATTATATCTGCAGATTAAGTTCAACTTCTTACACAGCATGACATAAAGAAATCAAAAGAAGCGCTTATTATTTGATGTAGCTGTAACTGTAATTATTAATAGCATGGCCAAAGAGGGAAGAAACAGGTCTGGGATCAGTTACGAGTTAACTTGACCATTTTGAAATGTATGTGCTGTGATTGCACTGATTCTTGGTTTCCCAGCAGTGAGAGGGATGTGATCTCTGAGACAGGAATATTGCAGAATTTTTGGCGCATGGGTGATAAGGGAGCGAGAGACGGGTGTCTCTGTAAGGCCCCCATTTTGGACAACAAAATTGCGGTGACACCTTCTCTGCTCATGTGGAGGCTTGTCATCATAATAATATCAATTAGCAGACTCTTATCTGTGCCGATTTACACAGTGCGTTATCAGGGGCTTTCATCCACAGTGAATAACTCCACTCAGAGCTGTTCATACACTGATTTAATTTAAACACTGTCTTGTAACTCAATCACAGCTGCCTTGAACAAAGTCCTTTAGTGCAGTATGGCCAGCTCTCCCTTCCCTGTGAAAATACGAGAAAATACATCGCGATACCTAGTTGTATTTGGCAAAAGCTAAATGATCTTTCTACACCTGGGCAAACTCTACAAAGGTAAATAGTTCAAGTTGACGTGGGGACTTTTTGAGGAATTTGGTTACTGCAATTTATGTGTACATAGGTATTAGGAAATAACTGATCGCAATCATGATGCTATGAGACGTCAAGAATCCAAATCTGTAGTGAACAAAAAATATAATTAGCGAAATATGGTCTTCAGTGAGAGCATAGAAGATGAGCTGAGATTATATTTCAGCGAAATATTCCTTTTTCTTTGTGGTTTCAATGTCATTTTTTTGACTCTCAGTCAAGCGGGTCAGTTTTGCTCAACCGCAGTCCTTCCCAGCTAAAGTAAATGTTAGACATAATACTCAAACTGCCATTTATTCTTTTGGGAAGGGCAGAACAGGACTGGCTACATGTAAAGCAGAGATAAGTAAGGCATCAGCCTGTACTTCATTATTTCTGACATTTTGGTCATTGCTGCAGGTTCGGATGATATCGGCTTATGTGTTATACAGGTCTTACTGTGATACTCCTGGAAATGTCAGACCGTACAGATGAGACTATTACGTTTAGTTTAGATGTTCAGGAATAATCAGCCGATTATTTGTAAATTTCTTAATTATACATTTTCCCCAAGTGGCATTTTTTGAAATTGTGCTTGCATCAAAGCTTCACTTTCCTGTGAAGGCGAGTTATATAGCTTATAATGATATTATCATTATAAGCTCTATAACTCGCCTTCACAGGAAAGAATATGTAGTTATTCAACATAATGTACCAATGGGAAACACTGGGCTTGTGGCCTAAGTCATCCAGAAACATCCCACAGTGACGGGAAGCTTGGTTGATAACGTCCTTCTTACAGAGCTAAGGGAGGACAAGCAGCTCTTCTGAGGAGCGGTACGAGCTCAGCGTTCAAAACGGCAAGTCACTGCCCCCCCTCGACATGTGACCGCTGACCTTCAACTCTCAGCCTGTCACCTCAGGTGTTCAGAGTCAAGATGAACAGAAGAACTTTGACATCCTGAAGAATTGATAAGGGGGTCTTATTATTGTCCATTTTGAAGAACTCCAAGATTCCGATGTGGATCAAGGATTATACTCCAGTAAGGAGCAGGAAACTTAATACACTTAGTCAGCATAAATCCTAAAATCATACAACGTCGAGCTTTCATGTTCGTGACGTCTCGTGTAGGCTACAGGGGACCTAGCACTCATCTATATTTAAGCAAGCTCACATCTCTTTCTCTTGTTTTTTTTTTTAATTGAAACACCTTTCTATAGATCTTTGTGGTCTTTGATCTCACACTTATCCCTCTGTTCGTTTGTTGACTGCTTTTGTCTCTGTCTGGCTGTTTGCCCACTGTACTATAACTGTGATAAGATCAGGAGACGGGCAGGTGTCATCCATCAAACCACGTGTGACTTGATTATCACTTTGTCAGACTAAAACCTTACAGCCTGCAAACAACACATCAAAGTGCTGCTGGGTCAAGATATCTTTGCACTGTGGTCTCTGCTCTTGTAGCACACAGTGAATGATAAGGTGTGGAAAGACTTGAGGAATCCCTTTGTTCCAAAAAGAGCTTTATTTGTTAGTAGTAAAGTTAAGTGCATTACCTCGTCTTATACTGCAGGTTAAATAAATTAAAATCAGCCACTGACTGTAACATAGCAATCTTTTAAAATGGGGTTTTACTCTGATGTGAGGGCTATGTGGCTCAGAAAATTCTAGAACTCCTCCCCCCCACAATCCTTTCTCACATTGGTGACTTTCATCCATCCGTAATGCTGTCATTGGCCAAGTCTTTGTTCCTGTAACAGGTGACAATAGTAACAATTATGGAAATGTGGAGTGATGCTTTGTATAGGTGAATGCATAAAATACTATAAGGCTGGTGTAACTTGAAAGAGAAAGAGAATTTTTAAAACTGTAAATTTTCATTGTGGATTTTAACTGAATTCCATTAAAATAAAAGTGGTTTACTGTCTGGATATTTCCTCTATGTTGTGGGTTTTTCAGTGGTTTAAATGCAAGCTAAAGGCTAACGATGCATTATTTGCCCTGTCCTGCAATGTGTTAAACTGCTGGAGGTAAGAGGAGATCAATGCTCTTCATATTTTACAGAAGAGAGCTATCGATCGGGGTGCCCAGTTTTGCGTGGAGCGGAGTTTCATTGGCCCACAATAAAATCCACATTAGTTTAATCAGTAAGTTGCATCACCTGTCATATTGTTCATTTCCAACCTGATAACTCAAAAGCAAAATTCTCCTGGGGATTGTACTGCACTTTGGGCCAAACTGTCAGAGCAACTGTGGCTTCAAGAAGGCGCCCTCAGAAATAAAAAAAAAGAAATGGAGTTGGAAGATCTATGGATGTAAGGAAGACTTTTTAATATGACCACAAGATGTGTTATGTGGCAGGGTAGCTCCGCCTCCTATTAGGGGTGTGGCTATTATTACCCTATTGGATTTGTCATTGTGGGTATTCACATAACTATTCAGGAACTACCTTTCGGGAAATCATGCTTCATCAAACACAATTGTCAAACATTGTCAAATTAAGAGTGCAATTTGGACTCTCATTATATGATGTGGCTTCTTTTGCAGAATTAAATGAAAACATTTAAAAACATTTTATAAATGTAAAAACTAATAATTTTCTTTTACTCTGGATACAAATTGCTAAAGAATAGATTATATAAACTACATTGTGACAGCTAAAACAAAATCCAGTGGAATGACACCTACTGTACCACAAACTCTCATGCAGTTTCTGTAGACCCATTGTCAAGTAAAACTCATTGTGTGTTATAAGGACAATCATTGCATTTTTATAATACTAGTGTGAGTTTTGTGCACTTTGTGTACACATTAGGTACTATGGACCCTCTCTACTAAAGAGGTTATGTGCAGTATTACATCTATGTCCATGTTCAAATGATTAAACAACCATACAAACCCGTTGCTAAGCAACCTTAAAATAATCTTGACATGAAATCCTTTCCAGTTCTTTCTTTCTCTGTTTGCCTTTGCCTTCTCACTCTTGGGCCACTGCTTTGAACAGCATGCCCTCTGTTTCTATACACTGGGAAACAGGTTAGCCAGCTCACCGTCAGCCCTGTACATCTTCTAACATTTTTGCCCCGATAGACTCGATCTGATTTCCGTCCATAGAGTCGGATTTTTCTGGTTCATCATTGGCTGGAAATCGATTTTTATCTAAGCAATGCAATTAGAGCGTTGCAGGCCTGCCCATGCGTGGCTTGCAGTCACATCTGCAGTATCTCTGGTATCTCTTGGAAATGTGTTAGGTAATACGAGGGATATGAGCAAGAAAATAGTCATTTCACTTGACTGCTTGAGTGGTTAAACTGCAAAATCAATGTCAATGGAGCTGTGTAGTTCTCTTTATAGTGTAAAATAGGTTACATGAGGAAAAAACTTTCTTTTTTTCTAATTCATATTCTTCTTCCCTGTGAAATATATTCTGCTTTCAGGAACAGTGCTCCACTTTTTCTCTTCCTTCCTGCACATCTGTGTGTTATTACTGCCTGCAATTTTCTATGTTCCTGAGTCAGATGCTTGTCATGGTGCTGTAAAGGTTTGTATTATTTCACAGACGAAGTCATTAAGAACTGCATTCTTATTTTCTGTTTATTGATTAGCCCTTCCTGTTGTTTTGGCCCTACACTGGAGTGTTGCAGATTGTAATACCCAGTCATCTCCCAGTAACTTTAACCAGTAAATAGTCTTAGGCTGTCTGGAGCTAATGCCAGTTCATCACACAAACACTATGGACAGTGTTGAGGCACCACTTCACCAAACTGCGCATCCTGGTACTGTGGAGAGCAACTTGTACCATAGGGAGAACAGGCGCAGACGCATACGCAGACTGGGAATGGGGTTCAAACACCCAACCTGGAGAAAAGTGAGGCCACCCCGACTGTCCTATAATGTGTTGTGTATTCGCTCATTACCTTTTTGGGGAATGTCCTTCAGGATTCCTTTATATATTCCTACTTGTAACATAAGTGGAACTGAAATGTTTCCTCAGTCCCACGTATGCTAACATAACGAGTTTGCTCTTTGCCCTGTGTGCTGCTGTAACTTCCTTACTGCAACACCGCAGTTATAAATCACCTTGGAAGCAGTTGCCAGCTAAATACAGACATAATAATAAAACCACTTAAAAATACTCGTAATAAGCGGCTATTGTGTTAATAAGAGAGAGGGGCCATTCAGGCTGCCCCGTAAAGTGGTGTCCCATTTTAAAAACACTTTAAGGATGTGGTTTTTATACTTGCCTAAAAGTGGTCCACATTAGTACACTTCGGTGAGTCTCAATATACTCAAAGCGTCCTATTAATAAGTGACCTTTTTAAATACCGTTTCATCCTGAATTGGGGAATAGTACAGCGCACAGAGGATCGTCATGCAGGCTGCTTTTATTCTTAAGCGCTTAGAAGAAGGGCGGAATGATTATGAGAGTATAATCATTTGAGACCAGTCTTTTTTAAATTTAGTAGCAGAAATGATACAAGTGGACCCCTTGCAGGGTGTTAGCTGCTTTGTACCCTGCGAACAGCCCGGAGTAGACTGCCCTAATCAGTAGTTGGAAACTGGATGGATGGATGGATAGATGAATGACATAAATAATATAAATAAAATTGTAACATTGGTCCCAGAAATAAATGGTTCTTTCTATTTTGGAAGGTGTCTTAGCAGTTTGCTAACCTATTAGAATAAAGTTTACAAGATTATTGACTTTCTTGAGTGGGAAAAATTTGAAGAAGTTAAGCTAGTAAATAAATGGTAGTACCATTGTGTGCTGAGGTGGATCTATCACAACAAGTAACTATTTTTTTTTTTGCTGATCTGATCTTTCCGCATTCATTCATTCATTCATTCATCCTTCATCCATTCTCTGTCACTTATCCGGGGTCAGGTCACGGGGGCAGCAGTCTAAGCTGGAATGCCCAGACCTCCCTCTCCACCTCCTCTAGTTCCTCCAGGGGAATACCAATGCACTCCCTGGCCCGCCAAGACATGACTTGCTAGTCTAACAGAAACATATAGAAAAATATTAATGTCTCACCTAATAGTTTTTTTTTGTAAAGTTGTCTGCATCGTTTCCATAGAGTCTAATCCCTTGGAGTCATCAACACCTCTCCTCCCCCCACCCTCCATGTTTTATTGACCTAGATGTTATCCATTGGCCACCATTGTTCTGGAGGAAGTAATGTTCAATTCTGGAAAGGGTTAGCCATTTTGTTTCTGTTAGACTAGCAATGTTTTGTTTTGCTGTTATCTAAATCCCTGTAGTGGACCAAAACCATGTGGAGTCATGTGACCAAAGATCTGCACGGACCAGGTCTGTTAATACATGGTCCCCACACTGTTGCACTTGCCTTTATTGATTTAGCTACGGTGGCCTAGAAAGCCCATCCATCCATCCACCTTATCCTGCTGGGTCGTGGGGAGTCTAGAGCCTGGAGCCTGGAGCCTGGAACCTATCCTGGAGGCAATGGGCACGAGACAGGGAACAACCCTGGACAGGGGGCCAGCCCATCACAGGGCACATTCACACACCAATCACTCACACATGCCCTCCTACAGGCAATTTAGTACACATGTAACCAGGCGGAGACTCGAACCTAAGGCAATTCAAAATGAAAAGACGAACATCTAATAGAAAAATGCACTGCAAAGCGACAAAGGATATTAAAGTTCATAAGGCACTTGTAAACACACTAGAAATTCGTAGACGCTACACAAATTCAGAAAACACTTTCAACAAAATAACAACACATGCGCCACGTTTTACAAGTTTGTTGCAAATACAGAAAACACCTGTAACTACGGAAACTGGAAATAGCCACAACAAAACTTTAGTGTTTTCTGAGGACACTTTTCTCGTACTTCTCAATGGAGCCAGTGGCAATAATTTTCAAGTGAAAAGCATGTTTGCTAGATTGCTAGAAAAACTTTATTATATTAGGAAAAAGGGTTGTGTGATATGACTATATGTATCGGATGACGAAATAAAAATGTCTCATTTCATAATATAGCCTGTCCTGTATTTTGTGGTGTCGCAAAAGACATTGTCTGAGAAACATTTTTTCGTCATTTGAATGACAGTTATGGTTACGTGCCTCATGTGATGGGACACTTGTGTGGAATTTTTTATTTGTAATACACAGAAGACAATACACAAATACCATGATCTACAAATATTTAACTATCCACAAATATGTATTTTAAAATTTGTGTTGTGTAAAATCATCCACAAAAATACAGAGTTATTTTTACACGTGGAACATGTTTTTCACATTTGTGGATAATTTCCAGTCGATTTGCGGACCAGGTCACATTTGTACTTCCCTCCTATTTATTTACAGATTTTGACACACCAAAGTTTATTTTAGGTACAGAAAAGTATTGTGAGGGAAATCAAAACGATTTAAAAAATATATTCTCACCCAGACCTCTTAGGACTCCACATATCGCAGCTGATTTGTAGAATAAAATCACAAATACATTACTATCCACATATATGTATTCTTAAATTTATGTTCTGTAAAATCATACTAACAAATAGTGTGATTTATACATGTGAGAGGGGCTTTGCACATTTCTGGATCACTTCCCACCTATTTGTGGATCACGTTACATTTGTGACCTTTCTATTTGTGGATTTTTGTTTAATTTCTACGTCAGTCTGATCTGAGCTGTAGAGAAAAAAAAAACATAAATATGAGGTGCAGCCGTGATATATTTTGCTATCGGAATATGAGAAAACATATCGTGATATACATTTTTGGACGTATGGCACAGCCCTATTACGAAATAATCAAGATGCTGTGTGGTAAATGGTAGATATGATGTGACAGATAACTGCTGTACTCTAGCCTGTAAATGCTCAGGGAGATACCCAGGTTAATCATAAAGACAACTGCCACTGATTATTTACTGTAACCTAAAACAAAGCAGTTTGCCAGATTAATAGCGAAGATTTAACGTTTACGTTAAAAACATTATCACCAGCATGTGAGTGCCAGAAAAAAAGGGTTCTCCAAGTTGTGTTGTGGCTATTTGCCAGGCGTTTCCGAAGTTGCAGGTCTTTTCTGTATTTGCAATGCATTTGTAAAATGTGGCGCATGTGTTGTCATTTTGATGAAAATGTTTTCTGAATTTGTGAAGCGTTTACAAATTTGCTGCAAATTTGGCTCTTCAAATCTCTCCCTCGATTCCAAATTCAAGTCTTGTTTTCAGTTATCCCAATTAAGAAGTTAGTTTAGTAATTATTGATCCCGATTGGCCACAGAGACATCATACCTGGCTCTAAGGTAAATGAAGGCTGTAAAATCAGCAGGAGGAGTAAACAAGGCCAGGAGTGGGACTAAGGCTACCATTCCTTGTTGTGTTTTTCTCAGCAGATTAAGATGCTTTGCTTGTGATCAGAAGGTTATGGGTTCAAATCCCTGGTTGGAAGTTGGACCCTAGACCCTAGTGCAAGACCCTTAACCCTCAATAGCTCGAGGGGCTGGCTGAATCTGGATTCTCAAAATGCTTTGAATAAAAGTATTTGCCACATAAATAAAATGTTTGTATATGCTGTGTAACTGTACATCCTTTGATCTCCTCACAAGGCAACCTGTCACTATATTTAGCAGCATTTAAAAAGACTCTGAAACTGAATCTAATATCCCATGTAATGGAATTTCTTTTCTTGGTCACTGTGAGTCACTCCCTGCATTTCTCCATCGAACACCATTGTCACACTTTCATACATACATTTTCAAACTTGACTGCCCACATCAAAGCCTGTGTATGTCAGCGGTCATTCCATTTTTTTTCCCTATATCAGTCTCCCTTGCTTCATGGTGAGTAACCTTGGCCATTTGCAGTAACTGTGAAAACGTGGCGGAGGCGCGCTGGCCCCTAGCAGCCCTCGTTTGCTATTATGGTTAGAAGCGCGTACTTTACATGCAACGTCTGCTTCAGAAAATGCAGTCTCTTCATGAAGGCCCCCATCGGCGGCTCTGTGGGGCATATTTTAACAAGCAGCAGGTATTTGATCACACGAAAAGGACGTGTTGTTACTCAGCATGGTGTGTGAGACAATTCACACCCAGCCAAAGAAGTTCAGGATGAGTACTGCGGTTGATATTCTCAGTCCTTATCCTGGTTAACCTTGCTGGAGCTGCTTTTCGTCAAGATCTTAAATAATATACCCTGACTGGGCTGTTGATTGGACTCTGCTGATGATTTTTTTTGTAACTTTTAACATATGGTTTTCTGAGAAGCAGAGCTACAGAGGAGGTTGTCAGCTACAATCTCCTGCTCTGTCAAAAAACCTTGCTCTCCCGGGTGAGGAGACGTGCTGGCAGGATTGTCATAGACTCCCCCCGCCCCTCACCCAGTGTCCCAGTGACTCACTCCAGAAAAATGCTAAAGTTCCATCAAAACCAGATCCAACTGGCATTCGAATGTCATCTTTCCCCGAGCTGTCGTCCTGTTCAACAGGCAACCGTAGAATAATTACACCCCTCAGATCCTCGCTCACTTCTCTCCAATTGCCTGGACTGTCCTCATTCCTTCATATATACAGATCATAGTCAGTGTTTTTGGATTAATCTGCTGTTTTGTTACATGTCTACACTGTACTTGCATCTGCTAATCTTTCAGAGGAGGTTTCATGGAGCTTTAAACTATAAAATGTGCCAGGCTTGATGTTAAGCAGCACCAAATGTATCACAGTGAATTCAGTGTACTAGTCCTTAAAATAATGCAGTTTGAAATGTAATTACAATATATTTGCATAATTAAGGAAGTAACTCACTACATCTTCCATGACTACTTGTCCAGTAGAGCGTTGCAGTGATATACACTGCGCAAACAAATTTAAGGAACGCTTTGAAAACACATCAGATCTCAATAGGGATAAAAATCATGCTATTTATCTATACTGATATGGACTGGGTAGTGTGTTAGGAATGAAAGGATGCCACATCGTTTGATGGAAATGAAAATGATCAACCGACAGAGGGCTGAATTCAAAGTCAAAAAATGATGCGGTGGGCTGGTCCATTTTGCCAAAATTACATTGCAGCAACTCAAAATCGTACTCAGTAGTTTGTATGGCCCCCCGTGTGCTTGTATACATGCCTGATAATGTCGGGGCTGCTCCCAATGAGACGATGGATGGTGTCCTGGGGGATCTCCTCCCAGATCTGATTC
>JABFDZ020000044.1:28122035-28138273 GCA_019775955.2 Pollimyrus isidori | reverse complement strand
AGCAGGTAGCCTGAGGATCTGTGCTGTGGACTGCCGCCCTGGGAGCAGGTAGCCTGAGGATCTGTGCTGTGGACTGCTGACCTGGGAGCAGGTAGACTGTGGTTCTCTGCTGCGGACTGCTGCCCTGGGAGCAGGTAGCCTGAGGATCTCTGCTGCGGACTGCCGCCCTGGGTGAGCCGTGGCTTTGTACCCCTTATACACATGGCTGTGATGGAGGGACCCGTTGGGTTTTCACACTCCAGTGCTTGGGTGGAGTCCTCAGCAAGTGGCCGTGCCTGGCTGCATCCTCTGGCTGGTGCACTGGAGCGTTTCCTGTGCGGATATGAAAGTGTCACTCGCTCTTACGATAAGTCAACGCGTTCCTCACAGATTGATTTAGGGTGCTTCAGCAGATCAGTGGAGTGCCATGCTTGGGGACAAGGAGAAACATTGCACCTTTGTCTGCCTCAGGATGCCGACTCCTCTTACCATTGCTTTTAAGGGCTCTCCTGTTTCCTCCCACCACATGAGGCAAATATCTTATTTTAAGGGAACGTGAATCTAATGCATCTGCATTCATTAGACTTTTCCAGTGAGTTGCAAAGGTGATATTTTCACTATAGGAAAACTTTCATGTCAGTGCTGTGCTGTTAGGAAATGGAACAACACTTTAAATTGCATTAAGTTTCAGATTTTGATGTCAGTAGACATTATACTACTTTCCATCCATCAACTTACCCTGGATAAGGTCAGGGGGCCTGGAGCCCTTCCCAGACTGGACTGGGCACACATGGTAGGAACACACCCGGAATGGATTGCCAGTCCTAGTATTCATGAAGTCAAGTGTATGACATTTGTAAAAGGACATACTTTCTAGGTACAAAAACTGAAAAATTCACCACAGATTCAGCAGGGGCAGCTAGTGAGGAGGCGTGGGCAGGCACCAAATTCGATGAAACTCCAGATATATCTAGCTAACAGGAAAAAAAATGATCAATGATAACTGTGAAGGTGTGAATCGCTGCGGAGCGGAGATAGCGCCCTGGGGAGACCGGCAGGGCTGGGCAGAGCAGAGGCCTCCCAGCCTGGATGTCCGGCTTCTACACAGGGAAAGCAAACTGATGTATAGCTTCACGAAGCTCCTGTAAACCGTGGCTAATCCACGCATGCTTTATGAAATACTTTCTGCCTTCTGCAGAACGTAGTAAGAAATATATATATGATGGAACTGCAATATAACACCACAGATATGATGTAGAATGTGGAACTCAACATTTTCTCTGCCGCTGCACATCTTCGATTGATGTTCACCCTAAATGTGTTCCGACTGTAGTTCTGTTACGCATCCCCTATCCATTCACGATTTACATATGCATAATTTATGCGGTTTCTCCCTCAGTTTAATAATCTGGTGAGCCTCACGTCTCGGGGCATGTTCAGGGGGGGCAGCGGGATGCCGCTGGCCGGTGACTCGGGAGGGGTGCTTGGTCCTTGGGGCCTTGCTGTTTGACTCTGACAAAGCTGCGTGTTTAACCAATGAGGGGCCTGCTTTTTCCTGCTCTGCTCATCTTTGCTGGATTCCTTGTGGTTTCGTGTTTGGCTGAGGAAAGGCAAAGAGATGTAACAGAGGAGTACAGTGGGGTATCGGAGATGTAATAGATGATCAAGGGCAAGCACTTGTGCACCTATGGTCATCCATCCACCCACCCATCCATCCACCCACCCATCCATCCATCCATCCATCCACCCACCCATCCATCCATCCATCCATCCATCCATTCATCCATCTTCTAAACTACTTATTTTGGTCAGAATCATTGGGGGGGCAGTAACATTACTAGAGATTTATAAAAAAAAATGGAAGGCCAAACCATTACTGGGGTGTTGATTTTAAAAATGAATTTGCAATTTAGACTAATTAATGTGTATTTATTTGGGGGGGCTGGAGCTGTTTCAGGCAGCCTAATCCGCAAGGCAGGGGCACATCCTGCACAGGTTATACAAAAGTGTTTTAAACAAATTTTGATCATCCCATTCATGTAGTGCTAGTGATGCTTTTGATTTTTGTCCTTCTAGTGAATTTACCCCTCAACCCCCCGCAGTCAAACATGCAGAGGATCGGTCTAAGCCACAGTGCTGGCAGAACAAACAGACTCTGTAAAACAAAGTGTGATCAGGCTGTGTATTGTTTTCCTGAAGCTTGATATGCTATCAATCTTGTCTTACCCATCTGAGGACTTTCTGCTGATTGACCTTTGCTTTGTCTTCTGCTCCAGCTCTGTGAAAATAAAAATGCTTGCCCTGTAGAAATGTATCCCACCTTACACTTTGGCTTCTACCCAGCCATTAATTCAGGCCCTCAGTGGGGAGATGTCTGAGGTTGAATGAAGATCGGTCTCCCTCACGTGTCCTGTTCAGCATTGTATCGTGGCAACATTCCTCCATGTCCATCTTTGTGTGTTGGTATGTCATTCAGGTTTGGTGAATGTTCAGCTTCTTGAGTCATGACTTGCCAAAGGCCGGCCCTTCGGAAACACTGATGTTTGAATTTGCTGTCCATCTGCAAATCGGATGGAGCAATAAGCCCTAAGATCATTTGGCAACGGGCTGGGATCCAAGACAATCCAGAAAGCAGGAAGTTAATAGACTACCGAGTGTAATTTGATTTCGATATGAATGTATCTGAAAGAGGGATTCACCCTTTATCTGTCACAATATGAGGGTGTGTTTTAATTAAAAAAAATGAATGGCAGTGTTCGTTTGAATGTGTAATTATAATATATTTATATATATTTTTATTACCTATTCAGCCATCCATTTTTTTTTCCAGTTTCTCATAATACCTACTCAGGTCAGAGATTTTCAAATGAAATACCTGCCCTTGATAAGAATTCCTTCATATAGATTTACATACAAGTATTTTATGGTGTTTTTTTCATCCCTTGTAGTGGCTAGCTCAGACATCGAGCACTGATTTAAACTAGAATATATAACCATATAAACACCTTTCCATTACCGCCATTATGTCTGCCTTTGTGTGTCTGACCATCTCAGACACCAGTATAAACATTTTTATATCTGTACATTGTAAAAGATTTTCTGGAATGCTCCTGGTAGTACTGGCACCGGATAAAACAAGTCAGACCAGATTTCCCCAGTCTCCAGCCTCGCCGATAAAGATCCTCAGCACAGATCTGCCCTATTGTTTTTCACTCATGCTGGTGCAAATGCCAGTCCTGTAGCTCACCAGGATCTAACAGAAAATGGGAACATTTCACTTTGAGTAGAAGTGTCTGCTTAGTCAGTAGACTATGGGTAGAGGTGTGTGTTTAGTGAGTAGACTTTGAGTAGTAGTGTCTGCTTAGTAAGTAGATTTTCAGTTGTAATGTCTGCTTAGTGAGTAGACCTTGCTTAGAAGTATATGTTTAGTGAGTAGACTTTGAGGAGTAGTGCCTGCTTAGTAAGTATACTTTGAGTAGAAGTGTATCCTTAATGAGTAGATTTTGAGTAGAAGTATATGTTTAGTGAGTAGACTTTGAACAGTAGTGCCTGCTTAGTAAGTATACTTTGAGTAGAAGTGTATCCTTAGTGAGTAGATTTTGAGTAGTATTGTCTGCTTACTGATTACCTCTTGAGTAGAAGTGTATGTTTAGACAATTGCAAGGATGCAGCTTGAGATTTCTGCCGCAGTGAAAATTACCTGATTGGTCTGATTCTGAGGGCGGGTGTTTCTGTTGTAGATTCTCTCTGCAGCCTTGCATCAGTCGCATTCTCCGGTGTTTGTCATTCGATCCAGAGACTGTCACAGCCTCCGCCAACAACCACAGAAGCCCAGCCTGCCTGCTGCTTCCCAGACCCCTCCTGCCTAGCTGGGGGTCGTCACCTGCAATTTGGTGTTTATTGTGCACTGTGCTTTGTATACTTTATCATGGCGAGTAGAACATTTAATCAATTCCGACAACATGACAATAGCATAATTGCTTACGTGCTAATTAAATTTAAGATTAAGAAGAATGCTCAGCTGGTGTTAAGCCTTAAACATATTTATAATCTGAAGCAACAGCTCTGAGTTTCTGCTTCACAAAGAGATCATTGAGATCGCTGGCGCAATTTTCACGTGAACCGTTTTCCGAAGGGACAGTGAGACATTTGATATTATTGCCTTTTTTTATTGGAACCACAGGTAGTAAAACACAGCCAGGATATCATTTTATGGCAATTCCTTCCTCCGCTAATTTAGGGGCCAAACGCTCGGCGCTTAAGCAAACAACAGCTCATGTTTTCCTTTTTTTTTCCTTCTTCAAATGAATAGACAAACGCAGTCCCACCTGCCTACCTCAATCATGCATTCCTGTGCGCGCTCATTTTTACTGCATTTTTCCAGCTTTGAAGCCACCGCCAGTGGGCTGACATGCCAGGGCTGACCGATCAGAATAACGCAAGCTGACAAAGGTCTTGCAGAAATGCATCGCTTCTTTCCATAATACATTATTCAAGATATTCAAATGGAAATGGGGAGGAAGGAGTAGTTAGTTTACACACATTACCCCACTTTCCCTGCTCACCCAACACTCGCACACTGTTCCGTGGAAATCTGTAGCGGACAGACAGTCGGGAATGTGCTTACAAACCGCACGCAGCGCTGGCTGCTCATGGGCGCTCATGTGCTTTCTGTGAGAATGTATGCTAGCATAGAAAATCAATATCAAGCCCGAGGCTACATCGCTTAACACTGCTCCTGAGACAAGGGGGCAAATCGGTCACTTAGGCAAAACTAACGTTATATCAGGGACTGATCTGCAAATACCGCGGTAATTCACTACTGACACCCCTGATGATTGGAGTCAAGCAGGGACAGATGGTCACATGACAAGTGTAGTTTACATTTTGCTACCTGACATGCTTTTATCCAAAGGACTGTCTGTTCTTTCAATGGATAGCTGGATATTTTGCTCAATTATTTCATGTTAAGCACCTTGTTCAAGGGTAATGGAGAGGAGCTGGACCAGCAATATTCAAGGTAGGAGCATGAGTGGTTAGTAGTGTACGCCTGCAAGGCCCTTCATCTCGCCTCAGCATCCCCTCCCGCACTCGGACTTAAAGGTATTTAAGAGATACACCTGACCTTCACTGCCATGTGAGGACCCTTGAAGGTGACCAGTGAAGTGGGCGCTTGACAGCACCTGTCCTACTTGGACTTGACATTTTCAGTTTCCCAGACCTGATTAAAATAAGTCTGTTTTGGACTCACAGAGGGCAAAGTGGGGAAAACGGGAAAGCCTGGCTCTGATTAGGGGACTGGGCCCGTATTAGAATAAACACACACACAGGAGGGAGAAGGGAAGCTTCAAATCCCAGAAGCGTTTTGCTGTAAATGCAGAAAGTCAAGGACGGGGACCACATCTTGGGCTGGTTTAATTGGCTGGGATAGGAGATCACCAGCCTATTGGTGCTTTTACTGATTATTTAAAAGACCCAAGAGTGGGTAGTTCATTCTGCTTCTTACACACTGACTCCAGGCATAATGACAGTAAAGGCAATCACCAGAAGACTCCTTCTGCTTCGTAGTCATGTAGACACTCCCAAGGATCCACGGATTGACCAAGGGACTGTGTTTATGTTGCAGACCGTGGGGGCCCCAGGCTCTCCGTGTCTGTTTATCATCCAAAGTCGGACAGGGGCTGGTGGAGCGTTTCTGCCAGATGCTCGAACAGATGCTGGAGAAGACCGAGGAGGCAAACTGAGACAGTAAACCTAGGATTGGCTGCTCCTCTCTTTCTGTTTGGGACATACTACAGGATTCTCCTTCTAAGTTCTGCAGACCATTCCCTCCAACCCCTGCTGATGACACAAATTAATACCCTTTGTAATGGCATTGGACTCAAAGCAAAGATGTGGTCACAATAGCCAGCCTGTCTTTTAGTGAGATTGTGAGTCAGGGAGTGAGGCACAATGTGCAGAATAAACCTCACAAGAAAAAATGGGGAAAAAAGTAAATCTCAGGAATATCGGATGCCGAAGTTCTCAAAAATTCTCAGAAAAAAAGTTTCCTTCTCTACAGTGTGACTTCTAGAAGAGAAGAAGGGTCTTGCTCATTATAGACTTAAATCCACTGAGCTGCAAAACTAAGCAGATGAATCAGTCAAACTTCACAAACAACCTCCCTGGGAGAAACAATGGAAACAGTAAATGATACTTTTTAACGGCGAGACTCATTCACCCATTTCATTACCGTACCACCATGGAAGAACATCATATCCTAAACAGAAGCAGCTGCCCCAGCAAACAGCGAGGGAGAAAACAGAGCTCTTGGCGCCCGAAGCCTGAGGCCCCTGGTGCCGACAGTCCATCACTGAGCTCGTACGGCGACTCAGAAGCCGTGGTGCTGCTTGTTAGCATCGGCTGGGCCGGTTCACACACAGTTTTTAGCGGATGTCACAGATTATGCTCCCAGTGTTCCGGGCGCGAAGCTGTACTGTCACCTGGATGCTGCTTTGGTGATATGCTGAGGCCCTGAGACCCCTTAGGGTTCTGGCTGAGGTTTTGGGTGGGGTGGTGTGGGGTGGGGGGGTTTCCGCAGGTTCGGTACTGGGAACAGAGATAACAGTCAGTAAATGATGAAAAGGTAAGTGGAAGTCTGCCGCACGCACATCCTGATATGGATTAGGCTGCCAGTGTGGCCAGCTGATAACCAGCCTGGCTGATGTATACAGATGCCTCAAGACTCTGAAAAGGACAACAATGTAAAGCAAAGACAAAGGCAGGGAGGTGCAGGAAGGAGCCTGTCATGTGACCCAGGGACAACCAACAGCAGCTCAGCTTCAGTATTTCTGTAGTCTAACCAGTCGTCTGCCATTTCACTAAGTTCATGATGTCCCCAGCCTTGTGCCCTTTGCTTCCAGGTGGGATCCAGGCTCACTGTGATCCTGTACTGCAGTGTTTCCTAACCCAGTCATCAGGGACCCACAGTGAGTCCATGTTTTTGCTCCCTCCCAGCTCCCTGCCAGAAAATAGACATTTTTGCTAGCTACTGGGAGCTGTGAGAGACCAAAAATGTGGACTGTCTGTGGATCCTAGAGTACCAGATTGAGAAGCACTGTTGTACTGGATAAGTGGGGATGGATAAATGTGAGTTCTAGTAATGAGTATAACAGAAGCTTCTTTGCCTGCTTGTTGACGCCTGACACACTAAAATAAACACATGCAGAACATCTCAATGTGTGCAGAATCGCCCACATACACACACTCTGCCATCATACCCAATGCCAGGGTACATATTGCACAGATTTCAAGCAGAACATGCACAAAGTACCTGGGTCTCTTTAAAGAATATCTGCCTGTGTATTTCATTATGTGTGACTCAATAAATGGAAAGCAGCATTTCGTTTGGGACCTACGCTGTATTGAGCGTCTAGGATAAGTGCAGGAGAACAATCTATCGCAGAAGAAAAAACAAACTCACTCGGATGTTTCCAGATGGAAGACGATGGCAGAGATGAGCACACTATTTCTCTGTCGCTTAAGCCAGCAGGCACCTAAGCTGGTGAGAGCCTGATTGAGAGGACTTAGAAAGGGATGAAGGTCATCCAGGTGAGGAGTATCTGTGTGTCCGAAGGAGAGCACAGTGACTGAGATCATTGGACAGAGTGGTCGGATAAGGTTGGTTTCTGACATATTTGCACCAATGGGAATATGCAGAGTGGAAACAGGGAGACAGCATGCTTCTGATTGGCTCACACTTGACTGTGGGCATGCGTATGTGATATCACAGTGCACAAGGCCGTTCTTAGAAAAGGGGCACGGTATGGGAATGAAGGAAGAATGGATATCGTGGAAATCAGTCAGAAAAGAGGTGGGGGGAATAGGGTTGAAAAAGCACAGGCACGTATAGGGGAGTAGGCAGCCTCCTTTTGGGGGGGGGGAGGAGAGAGTGGCAGCCTAGATAGAGGGGTGATGTGTGGCAGGTGATGAGGAAGATCAGATGGAAAAGGAGGCAGAGATACACTATATAGACAAAAGTATTGGGACACACCTCTTAATCATCAAATTTACGTGTTTCTTTCAGACCCATTGCCACAGGTGTATGAAATCAAACACCTAACCATGCAGGCAGGTTTACAAACCGTTGTGAAAGAATGAGTCGTTCTGAAGAGCTCAAGGTATTTATTCCTGGTGCTGTCATTGGAAACCACATTTGAAATAAATCAGTTGAAATAAATCAAAGTTCTTCCCTGCTAGATATTCCCTGTTTAACTGTAAGTGGTATTATTGCAAAGTGGAAGTGTTTAGGAACAACAGAAACAAAGTGGCAGACCTGTAAAGTAACAGAGTGGGTCACCAGGTGCTGAGGTGCATAGTGTGTAAAGGTCTCCAACAATCTATTGACCCGGTAACTGCAGAGTCCAAGACTTCCTCTGGCATTAAAACTGTGGGCCGGGAGCTTCATGGAACCGGCTTCCATTGCCCAGTAGCTGCATGCAAGCCTAACATCACCAAATGCGAAACCATGCGTAAGTTGGGGTGGTGTAAAGAATGCGGCCACTGGTCTCTGGAGCATTGGAAATGTGCTGTTAGCACTCTGTGGAGCAATTTATCACATTTCTCTGTCTGGCAGTTTGATGAACGACTCTGGGTTTGGCGGATGCCAGGAGAACGTTACCTGCCTGACTGTATTGTGCCAAATGTAAAGTTTGGTGGTGGAAGGATAATGGTATGGGGGTGTTTTTCATGGGTTGCGCTTGGATTTTGCCCCTTGAATCTTGGACAATTCTATGTTTCCAACTTTGTGGGAACAGTTTGGGGAAGATCCATTTTCTATTCCAGCATGACTGTGTCCCAGTGCACAAATCAAGATCCATAAAGACAAGGTTGGGTGAATCTGATGTAGAAGAACTCAAATGGCCCACACAGAGCCCTAACCTCAACCCAATCAAACACTTTTGCGATGAATAGAATGGGATCCAGGCCTTCACGTCGCACATCAATGCTCAACCTCACAAATGCTCTTCTGGACGAATAGGCAAAAATTCCTACAGACACATTCTATAAGCTTGTGGAAATCCTTCCCAGATGAGTGGCAGCTATTATACTGTATACTGTAGCTGCAAAGGGGGAACCAACTCCATGTTGATTCCTGTGGATTTAGAATGGGATGTCATAAAAGTTCCTGCTGGTGTAATAGCCAGGTGTCCCAATACTTTTGTCCACATAGCCTAGAAAAGGATGGAGTGAATAAAAGAGGGGAGGAAGGACGATGACCGGGTTGGACACTGCAGGCAGATTGGCCCTGCTGAGTCTGCTATGCCTGTGGCCGCACAGGTCCAGCAGGGTGGGGTGCAGCCCTGCCTGGGGGTGGGAGACTCCTGAGGCATGCAGCGCTAATGCAAGTTATGCCTATGAAATATCGGGAAGGCTGCCTGCTTATTATAACCAAGCCCATACGTGCGCTAAATTAATCTCACAGCTTTCGGTACTGAATTTATCACTATACATCCTGTTTGTGAAGGACGTGCCACTGAATCTTTTGCCACATGGTAATGCATATCATTTATTTTCTGTATTTTATTAGTCACCTATATTTTTTTTCCAATTCCGCCAAGCAAACATTTGCCTTGCATATTCCCTTTTTTTCGAGCGCATGGACCAAAGAAGACTGTTATTTTTCACTTGTTTACTTCGGTCTTTTGGGGTCATATCTTAAACATTGCTAATCCTTGTCCTTAGAGGACTCTCGAGTCACAAGCGTCTGTGTTTGTTTAGCGACTGCTGTTGATTGTCCCGGAGAGGTGCCAGTTGTTTAGCTTACTTACTGACGGCAGCTAAATTCCTGCCAAAACTTTGATCCTTAAGGTAAAGGCATCGCTTTCAGTCTCATGCCAAGGGGAGCAGCCGTGTGCACATAAAGGCATCTCTTATTCCCTATACTGAGGGGGGAATGTAGCATCATCACAAAAAAGATAATTAACATCATCACTCTCAACAAGTCCATTAAAGCCCTGTCACCCAGAATGCTGCGTTTCAGCTCAGTTCCTGTCCTCAAATTGCTAGGTATTTTTTATTCATGTATTGATGCAAGTGGATGACAGCCAAGAAATACCTACTGTTGAAATTAGTTTTTTCTTAAATTGTAGATGCTGTCAAGAATGCAGATCATGTTGATAGAGTATAAAAAATCACCTTTTGCTTCACAACTTTGCTGTGAAGCTGATCTTTGATCATACTTCAGCCAGAGCAAAATGAATAATTCAATGCCATCCAGGTTCGCCACTGGAAAACGGGTCCGGCCACAGATACTGGTGCACAGGCAGTCTGAAACGGGTCCGTGCTCGCTTATACCTCATCGGCTGCCCGCCGCCCAGAGGTAAAACACTGACATCGGGACTCGCTTATACCTCATCGGCCGCCCGCCGCCCAGAGGTAAAACCGTGACATCGGGACTTGCTTATACCTCATCGGCCGCCCGCCGCCCAGAGGTAAAACCGTGACATCGGGACTCGCTTATACCTCATCGGCCGCCCGCCACCCAGAGGTAAAACCGTGACATCGGGACTCGCTTATACCTCATCGGCTCCCCTCAGCCAAGAGGTGAAACCGTGACATCGGGACTCGCTTATACCTCATTGGCTGCCCGCCGCCCAGAGGTGAAACCCTGACATCGGGACTCGCTTATACCTCATCGGCTCCCCTCTGCCCAGAGTTGAAACCCTGACATCGGGACTCGCTTATACCTCATCGGCTCCCCGTCGCCCAGAGGTGAAAGCGTGACATCGGGACTGCGATTGCCCATTATCTCCACATAGCGAGGTATGGCCCCCACCAAAACAAAATCAATATCTTTTAATGGGATGATAATGGGGAGGAGACTGCCCCACTGAGAGGCTGGGTGGGGGCTTTTTGCCATCCCAGCCAATGTAGTGGCTGTAAAGGCAACCCCTGAGGCGGGGATTGAAAAGTATTTGGTTACAACGAGGCTCATTAATTGCTTACACAACCGTGGTTAACGGCCGGCATCCCGCTGGGAACAAAACTACATCCTAAAGCAGCCTTTTCATACCGGCGAACACTTCTTCGGCTGCTGATGCCAGAGGCTGGTGGGCTCCTCTGCTCTGTTGCTGCTCCTGCCTGTTATTTGTGTTTGTCATTTTCTAGTCGGCCCACCTTGAAAACTGTGTGCCGCCCCCGTATCTTCATTCTAAACGCCGCCGTGCTGCGGCGCCTCCTGGCCTTGTGTGCGTCTCCGTGTGGCAGCGGCCTTTGTCAGGACAGCCGAGCATAATGAAGTACGCGCTTGCTGGAAAGTGTCTCGCGTCAGCCCTGGCCTATCTCCCTCTCTCTCTATCGCCAAGTGCAAGAGCGATGCTGAGAGGCTGCTCTGCCGATCCTCCCCTGGGCTGGGGATGTCACACTCGCTGATTGGAAACTCCCTCCAGTTCCATGCCCTGAAATCGATTCCCCCAGAAGAGACAGAGAGATGGAGACTGAGACCCAGAGACCTTTGGCCTTTCGCCATGTGAGCTGCTCTTGGTGCTTCTTTCCACAAGCCCCCCAATCCGCCTAAGACTATCAGTGCAAGTCACTGTGGATATATAGGTATGTGTCTGCGTGCCTGTGTGTGTGTGGCTTAGCTTGAGCTCTAGTATAAAATACAGAGTGCATTCCTGATGCTAGCTTAGCCTTAAGTGCTCCGTGTCTCTGTGTTATGTATGTTCAGCATTAGGCTTCCCATTAAAACTCCTCACAAAGTGTCATTTGCTGCTTATTATCTAAACTGGACCGGTCCTGTGCGGGAGATTATGGGCCGTGAGTGGATTTACATGCTGTGAATTATGTTTCAGCTACCCTTTCTGCCTTAAATGTATTTAATAAATCATGTGTTCGGCAAAAGAAAATGCCCGTCACAATGAAAGGAACGACAAGTCTGTGATGAATGAATAATGATGTGATGAATAGTCATCTTGTGGAACCGGAATCAGACAGATTGATTCGTTTCATTATTCATATGCGAGTGTCTCTGTGGCAAGTGACGCTTGGGTTTTTGGAGAACAAACTATCATTTAATCTTTCTCAAAGTGGTTCATTATTATTTATTATTATGTGGCCTTTCGGCAATCGCTTGTAGGCCTGCGGACATGCAAGACAAGCCAGTGGGGCAGTGTCCAGGTGCTGCAATGTCTGATCATCCGATTGCTGTTCAGTGTCTGACTGTAGCACTGCTCAGTTGGTGCAGTGTGCAGGCAGTGTGCAGGCAGTGTGCAGTGGTGCACGACCCAGAGTTGCAATGGACTGGAGAGACATAACATTTTATAATTTATACTCTATGGCTTTTCATCTCTCCTCCATAATTCTTTTTGTAACTAATGCAGTATTTTGGAAATGGTCTCTGATGTTCATTCCTGTATGGTGTTCCGTGTACCTTGTTTTTGGTACCTGCTATGTGTAGAGGGTTCCAGCGGACTGGTCACGTGTTCAGCGGGCACTGATCAGTGGATATCGTTCAGCAGCACCATGGAAACCATGTTCCAATGAGAGAAGGCCAGTCGGGTCAGCTGACTCTGTAACCTCACGTCAAACAGTATCAGAGGCACATCCATAATTTTCTTTAAGAATTAATTATGTTTAATTAGGAGGTCAGGTCCCAGGAGACACTGCAGCTGTGAGTTGATGCAGCCAGGCTCTATGTTCTGCATGGCCGACCGGCCTTCAGGAGGCCTTCAAGCGGCCTTCAGGTGGCCTGCTGGCGACTTGCGTTTGGACCCGACGTACGCGTGGGGGCCGCCCACCCCATACTGAGGGGGGTTAGTGCTCATGCTGTCCGACAGCATTTTTGTGGCCCCTGCCAGAAGAAGCCCAAGCAGGGCAGATTTATTTCTGAAAAAGTAATGAAAACATTCAGGGAACCGTCTGCATTATAGTCAAACAGAACATTCTCCAGGGCTGTGGCGGCCTGCTCTCCCGGGCTGCTCTGCTTTGGATCCTGAGTGTGCGTAATCTCTCTGAAGCCCCTCTGTAAGGACAGCGGCTCAGCGAGGTTTTAACCCACCGATGGCTCCTCGCATGCCGCTCGGGCCGGCACAGACAGGCGGGCGCTGGCACAAACAGACGGGCGCTGGCACAGACAGACGGGCGCTGGCACGGCCTCGACGCTCTGCTCCATTTGTACCCGTGGGGGGGTGGAATCACTCTTCTGTAAGATCCACCATCCAATGCAAGCTGCCGGTACCTGGTGTTTCTGCTATTTCTATTCTTACCCACCTGCCCCCGCCCCCCACCCCAGATGCCTAGCTGAATGCTGTCAAAGGGAACAAGCTCTTGCGAAGAGACTTCCTTTTGCCTCTGCATAGAAGGTTAATTCTGTTGTTGTAGTTGTAGTTTTGCCTTGGAAGCTGGCTGGCATTTGCAGATGGATCCTCCCCCCCCCCATAGTTTTATAAGTTGCTGGAGTGTGAGGTCGCTGCCGCCCCCCGCGAACGCCACACCCCCCTGTGTTTACGGCTTGCTTTGTTTTTATTTTCCCCACTGTTGCCGTTTCTGCATGATTAAAATATCATAAAGGCTGCTTTACGATGCAGCTGGGGCGGGCGCTGTAATGCGTGGGCAATCCGGTGGGCCCTCTCGGAGCCTCCTTTACGGGCCACACGGATCGATAACGCCGCACGGGGGGAGGGATTTACGAGGCCGGGCCGACAGAACCATCCCCAGTAATTGGATCCGCCCGATTCTGCGGCGATACCGGCCAGCGTGGCTTTCAGCGCCGGCAACCTTCAGCTGACTGACATCACCTGCCCGTCCTCCACGTGCCACCCCAGCCTTCCTCTCTGTCCACCTCATGATTGTCCCTCCTCTTCCTCCTCCTACTTGTCCTGCTCTTTGATCACCCCTCTCATCGACGTGGCTGTTTTAGAAGTGACCGGGGAATTAAACAAACTGACTCACAATGCAGAACGAGTGACGTAACCCGGGTATTTGTGTGACGGCACTATGAGAAGAATAGGTGCTGGAAGTGTGTACATTATATAATAAAAACAGAAGGCCGTGTCCTGGTGTGCATGATCACAATGGTTTTGTTGCAGCCTGTATCTCCACTTTGACAATCTGGCCCCCCCCCCCGCTTTCTCCGGCACCTTCCCGAGCCTGTCGGCTTCCCCCGGCTCCACTTTGTAAATGAGCCCCTACTGGGGCGCATCGCCGGAGAGTGTCTCACCCCTGACCGCGTGCACTGAACTCCTGCTGCCCCCCCCCGACCCCGCCCACCCCTGGGCTTAAGCCACAACTCACTGGCCAGAATTTGTAAACACTTCTGGGTTTGGCGCAGCGTCTGCACAGCGTAGCCTGCCGGAGGGCAGAGGGCGGCGATGACAGCCAGAGGGGCTGACGAGGCCCAGCCGCTGGGCCAGAACACCGCAAGGCCCGAATTCCTGGGGGCGGCGGGTATCGGGAGCCTTCCCTGGTTCAGAAACACGCCAGTGCAGCTCCGCAAGTTTTGGTTAGCTTTCTGGAGCGGTTCTGCGGCTTCATTCGTGCATCGAAAAATGCGCCAGTTATGGGGCATTAAAGGTCATTGATTTAATAATGAAACGGTGGGTCATGTACTTCAGCATCCAGGCAGTAAACAGTGGAACTCATGGCCGTGAGGTTCGTCCTGTCCCCACCACGCAGTTTGACAAATCTCTTTAATACCTGTGCAGCCTTCCTGGCGTCACTGTGTCCCCCGCACCCCCGCTGTAATTAAGCCGCTCGCCTCATCCATGCCTCTGCTAACCACCCCCCCCACACACACACACCTTGCTCTCAGCTACTGCAAACTGTTTTCCTCTCGCTGGTTTTTAATTCGATGTTTCCCACCAGGATCATTTTGTATGTCTTGATAAGAAGGTGCACTGCATGAATAGCGCGGGAGGAGAAACCTGCTCCATGCTTTATCTGTAATCTTAATTAAGCCCCTTTCCAGGTGTTTTGAAAGGAAAACTGCCAACTAGCATGAATGTTCAAAAATTCAAAACTCATGATATTTCCTCCCAAAGGCTTAAAACATAACAAGGATCAGCATGCAAACTTCACACACAGATACACACACAGGTTTGGAATTATATCTTTTTGGGGACTCTATTCATTTCTATGAGGAAAACTCTAATCACAACATGACGGCCCTAACTCCTACCCAGCCCTAACAAAAACCAAAGCACTACCCAGCACTAACCAAAGTAACCAAACTAAATTTTTGGCACTTTTACTTTCATGATTGCATTCACAGATCTTTATGGGGACCCGAAAAATGGTCCCCCAAAATGTCAAAATAACAGATTTTTATTACACCGTGGGGGATATTTGGTCCCCACAAAGTCATATAAACCTAATCCACACACACACACACATTCACGCACACATCTATCTTTGGGGGAAGCTTTTGAATATAGGTTTGAATGTTATTGTTGTCACTGAAATTAAGGACTATATATCTCATTATTTAGAACAGGACTGCCTTCCGCACACGGTTACACTACCAGACCGCGGTATGTGTGGCACAGACCAGGAGCTGTCAAGGCTGCATTTAGCGTGCTGAGCTGCTCTTTAGCCTGAGTATCTTACGGCAGCCTTCCAACCCATCATGCTTTCATGAAGCTCGTTACGCTTAACTCCACCGATATGAAGACCCAGGAGACCCGCCGAAATCGCCCCGATCGCCCCGCACTTCCACCTGTCCCGTGGGAGCCGTGGTGACGCTGCAGCGCTGCAGGAGGCGAGAGCGTGTATGTGACGGGCTGTGAGGCTCACTGCTGGCACCGAGACCTCTGGCGGTGATGGACGTCCTGTCGAGACCCTCGGCGCTGGTAGCCACACGAGTAGCACGTTTTGAAGTGCTGGGGTCAATTAGCACTGGAGCAGCATGAAGGCATAGATGTTAATGAGCAGGGGAAGCTACCCAGCTTCCTGTTTGCCCCCCCCCCCCCTGCCTCTATCACCTTTAATAAGGCCTGGGCTAATCGGGGTGCCTGTTGCCCGTTTGTAGTCTCCCCATTCACTCGATACTTTTCCCATGCTGCTCTGCTCTCTGTTGCACGTTCCCTCCCCCAACCCCAAATAGCTGAGCAGAAGAAACTGCAGGCAGAGGCGGCTGACGGTCACACCCCTTCCATCTAGCCGGCATGCGCGTCCTGTTTCACGTGAAATCAGGCGTTGCTGGCACCATAATCACGTCCTTTCGTGGGGGGGGGGGGGGCCGCGGGCGCGCCCGGGGGCGCGGCAGCAGCACAAAGGTATGT